>CM075808.1:51835969-52158969 GCA_037975025.1 Excoecaria agallocha
CCAACAATATTCAGTTGCATGATTTACATCAACAAATCCCAAATCTTGCAGCACAGCTGCATAATTTACATAAAAAACACAAATCCAATAGCACAGCTGTATCATTTAAAACAAAAAACACAAATCTAGCAGCATCATCAAATTTTAATCTTCATGTGCATAATTCACACTCCAATTCTTAACATTATATTTAGACCATTTGAAGCATACTATTAAAACGAGATAGAGAGAGATTCGAAGAGAGATAGAGATCGAAATTGGAGAGAGACAAGATCGGGATTGGGGAGAGAGAGATGGAGAAGGACGAGATTTACAGTAAAGAGACAGAGATGGAAAGAGGAGAGATCGACATAATGGAGATCGAGAGAGGCGGTGAGGAGAAAGAGAAGGGTAAAGTAAAAACCCATAAATTTTAACCCTTTTTTTTCAAATTGACAATGTAACATCCAATCAGCGATGATATTAAAAATTGCCAATGTATACAGATGAATTTGCGTGGATTATATGCGTCGGTGGCCGGAATATCAATTTTTATTCATTATTATTTTTTAGTTATAAAATAAAAGTTAAATTATTTTGTTGTTATAAATCAAAATAAAGTGGCTAGATAGTTACAATTAATAATAAGCTTTAATGACTATGGGTATAATTAATCCCTATTTGGGGCAAGGATGAAGAGACACCCGTGAATTAAAGCGAAGTGTCTTTTGCTAAATAGCGTAAAGTAACGAGTCATCCTGAATATTTTTTTAGAAAGTATTGATTTGAGGGGAAAAAATTGATTGTAACAAGGTAAGCGATTAAAATTAGGCAGAACAAAGCAGCACCTGTTCTAAATATTAAAGGCCAAAGGCGAGTGCAGGCCGATTTGAACAGTGGTCCAATTACTATAAGATTGGCCCATTACGAAATCAACGGCTCAATCCAACTTTATGTTCGAAGCAACTCTGCACAATCACGCACCGCATCGAATCAACGAGGCGGGAAAATTGGGGGAAGAGGCGCGAATCTCAGAGGAGAAAAGAGAACACAAAATTTTTTGATATAAGGAGATTGCCCAAACACTCTCCTGCTATTTTTGCAGCCTTCTTCACGCTTATTCTCTTCGCATACTCGTCCTCGGAATGGGAAGGAAAAAGAAAGCTAGGGTTCCTGTTGAAGAAGAAGAAGAAGAAGAAGAAGAGGAAGAAGTTGAAATGGAAGAAGACGAACGCAACGATAATCTTAATCCATCTTCCTCAAACGATAAGAATCTCTACGAGGTGATGCAATTTTATCCCCGCCTAAAAATTTCATCTTTTCCTTATGTTTTTGTTTTGATTAGTTATTAGGTTTATGAATTTGAGTTGCGTAGAAATTCGTTTGGTTTTATTTCTTCTAAACAGTAATTGGGTAACTATGTTGCTCTCTTTGGTAGAATTGGTATAGGTTTGATGTCGATTAGTTTTTGTTTTTTTTATTCGTCTTTGAATGTCAAAATATCGCTTTCTGAACATAGTACGTGTTTAGGCAAATTATACAGATTGTACTAATTTTCGTCATTATGTATGTATTTAAATGTGAGGACGAGGTTCATACAAATTTTGTCGTTAATTTTACCCACTAATCGTGTTTTATTGTATTTGCACTGTGGAATTTCACAATCCAATTAAAGAAGCCTATCAGCTCTTATGAACATAGATTACATATAGGCAATTTATACAATGTACACCTTCTTTATGTTGTGCATGCTTTCTAGATGTAAGGATGAGGTCCATACTATTTTGTCTATGCTATTTTGTTTACTGCTTTTGTATTATTGTTTGATGATTTGTCTTTAATACTTTGCACTTGAATTGCTATAAAAGAGAATCAATCCTTGTTGCAATATTTCATATAGTTAGTAGTTTTTTGTGCCTGCATTTAGCTGAGTACCATTTTGTAATTTTGAGTATAGGTGCTGTTCCTAGTGTTTTGCTGATGCTTTGAATTTCACTATACTTTACATCCTTAGCAGCTAGGGAAGCGTTTGCTATGACTGAACACCTAGCTATATTGTATAATGTATTGCAGGCCATTGTCTAGGGCAACGGTATAGGTTTTGAGCTTGTGAACGGGGGTTATATGTTTTGACATTTGAGTCAGCCATTTTTTGAAAAACTGCTCAAAATATAATTATCTCCAAAGGTTTCTTCCTTACTGAGTTAAAAGTCGTTGTGTTGCAATGATAAATGTAAGGATGTGATTTGTAATAAACATTTTGAGCAGTTGCACCTGAGAGAGGCTATTATATCTGCATCCATATCCACCTAGACATGCTAAAATAAACATAAAAATAAAGGAAGAAATGAAGAAGAAAGAAAAAAGTTAGATAGGATTGTCTCTAGAATTTTTTTTTTATTTTTTTGCTTCTTTTGGGACTGTTGTTAGGTAATGGACAAAAGAAGTAGAAAAGCTATGCCCAGGAGAATTGGGGTAGATAAATGAGCATGTGAAAATACATATAAAGATATACCAAATGATGGATTAGGAAAATAAGGTGTCAAATCTTCTGAATAGCAAAAAGAATTTTTTTGTTTTTTAATGTTGTTGGTAACTAGTAATCAAGTACAAACTCATGTTTCATCTGGCATTAGGCATGCTTAAGCATATCATGAGTCTTAACTCTTTTAGAAATGACTTTCTTTTATAGTTCTGTAGACTTCCCTTTTCAAGCCAAGATCTTGGCAGTAGTGTCAATTTTGCTGAATGTTTTCTCCCATCGAGAGAGCTTTCATTAAATAGAAATAAATTTGATTTACATCCTTGAAAATCTGCTATTTTCTACATATAGTATAGCTCTAATTATGATAAATTATTTATACTATAAATATAAAAATATTTATAGATATTCCTCTATTAACATTTGTTGCGACCCTAACAAGTGCACTAAATCGACAAGTAATAAAATGGGGTATAGTTAGGATTCTCAATATCAAACCCAAAGGAATTGTGTGTGTGGAAATTGTGAAAATTAATTGTATGCTAAAGAATTCTCAATTGTTTGTGTGTAAGAATTATCTAATTTGTAAAATGTAAACTTTAAAACTAAAATATGCAATAAAAAGAAATTAAATTCTACTAGCAGTAAATTGAGTGTGTATTAAATTCTGAAAAATTAACAAGTGCAAAAGTCTATAAAAATAAAACGTTGTTCGAGTTTACTCATCCATCCTATACCAAATATAAATTAATTTTACCTAAAAGTATACACGAATAAATTCGGGATAACTCTCTTAATCCAAGCGTTTCATTCCGGAGCCAGCTATTCCATTTGCTAAACGTTCCATTTCGGTGCTGGCTCAACAACTGGCCTATGCATGGGTCTAACATCCTAAGTTCGGGTTGCTTTTCCATTCCGGAGCCAAACAACCCAAAACTATCTATTTAATTACACTTGAACTGGACAACCAAATTTACTGCACATCTAGAGTCCCATTCTAGAGCAATCTAAAATAGACAGTACTTTTTAGATAGAAAAGCTGAGCAAAGATTCATTCACAACATTCAACTCACACAAGCATCAACATCCAACTAAGATAAAAGAAAAAATCATTCAACAAAGTTGGAAAATCACTTGAAGAGCTGAAAACTAATGAAATAAAATAGGCACTAGTGAAATAAACCATTCATTCGTAAATATATAATTGAAAATATGTTCAATATTCACATATTTGGGTAAGGGGATTCAAAGATCCCACAAATAACTAAAAGACTACTCACTATCCATCACAAAATGAAAAGAAAAAAGAATAGAATAATTCCTGAAATTCATGGTGAAGAAAACCTAGTAGAATCCAAGTTCTTTAAATCTCTTTCTCCAAAGCTTGATTGGAAAAATGAGCTTCAAATGTGTAGATTTATACTTGTGAACTGTAAATCTATGTTTAATCTAAGTATTTTTGTGTAGATCTAACTATTTTCAAGTAAATCTATGTATGTAAAATGAACAAAAAAATGAAAGAAGAGAGAAAACCCTAAAACCTAATAAAAAACCAACTCCCTCGATTCTGCAGAATAATCTGCTTTTTATAGGTTAACATGGGTTACGGTTACTATAAAATTCCTGGTAACCTTGACCTTTAATAAAAAATCTTCTTTTGGCTGAAATAGGTCACAGTTACTATGAAATTCTTAGTAACCGTGAGATAGTTCGGAAATGTAATCTGGAATGGGGTCATGGTTACTATGAAATTTTTAGTAACCATGAGATAGCTCTCTCTTTCATTCTGCACTGAAAACATGCCTGCCTCACGGTTACTACCAAATTCTTAGTAACCATGAGGTGCTTCTCTTTTAGCTTCTGTACTGAAAACTCCATAGGCCATGATTACCACTCTATTATGCACAATTGCCATGATGACCGTGACAAGCATCAAAACTGTGCATTTTGACAGTTAACAATGGTCACGGTTACTAGTAAATTCCTAGTAATCGTGAGGTACTTGCAAAAATCATAAAATTCCATCAAAAGCTCTTAAATTCGCACAAAAGCTAGAATTAACTAAGAATCGGATAAATTATTAAATGCAAGCAAAAATAAAGCAAAAGATACTAGAAAATCAATGAAAACTAGACTCAAATTAAACTAAAATTAAATGCTAAATTGGAGTTATCAAAATACCTCACATTTAGACTTTGTTTGCCCTCAAGCAAATGAATTATCCACGATCTTGAAAACTCAAGACTCCAATTCAGAACAAGAAAAATCAAAAATGCAAAAGCAACACTTAGCAGAAGACACTCAGAAGAAGAACCCTATCAAAAAGACTCAAACAATTTCTTTTGTGTGTGTGTGTGTGAGGCTAAAACATATTTATTTTCTTTCAAAACCAAAACTTCCAGTGAATTCCAGCAATCAAGCAAACAGAAAATTACGATAATTTTGCACTTGCAACTCAGAACAGCCGTAAGCCTCTTTTTTAGCACCTGAATCACAAGGGTTATCTCCATTAAACAACTCAGAACAAGATAGAATCATTAGGTCTAAAATTAAGGTTGTAATGGGGTTAAGGCAAAGGTTCCAAAGGATTGATAAGGTTAGCAAGTTAGGATTAGCCACACTACTCAGAAATACATACCACCTAGTTTTTTTAAGAAACAACTCTTTTAAATTCCATGCTCTATTGTTATCAAAAGGAAAAATTAATCTTAGGACATTAATTGGATTCTCAAAATTGTAGAAAGCAGAATAATTAACACTTCCTATAAATGCTAGGTACCCCACACTTATTTTTTGCAGTGCTAAATCAACCCAAATTTCTGCAGCATAATATCTATATTTTTTTTTGAAATTGTCACGGTTACTATGAATTCATGGTAATCGTGGGATACTACTTAGGTGATAGGAGTACCAAAAACATTGATTTTTATCATCCCTATCCCAAAATTTTTAGAACATTAAGCTCAAAAATCCCTAAAAACTTTTCAACTTCCCCTTCTTAATTGACAATCAAAAATTTCATCAAACCTATTATGCAATTTTCACTACCCAACCTAGAGTGGCTAATTCCAAAATGGGAAAGACAAAGACATTTCGGCTATATGGTTAAGTAATAGTGCAATCTAAAAAAATATGTACGCTTTTAGCATACCAATTAAGTTCAAAGGGGCTAACAATGGCAAAATTTCCAAAGGTAGGTCAAAAGTCATTTAAAAATTTGATTATCAAAGAAAATTTGCCTGGATCATATCCTAAACCTGTCTAAGTTGAATGTTTGTTTTGAAAGGTGATGAGGAAGGTTCTAGCTATTCTAGAATTCTTTCACTCAACTGCTTTTATTCACTGGGTTTTTATTTTTATTTTTTGAAATAAAAAAAAAACTTAGCCTATTGTGCTCGTTAAATAAGAAATTGAGTGATGTGCGATTAACCGAGATCAATTTAAAGAAGAATTTCTTTACTGAACATACTACCTTTCTCTGGCTACTTAGGCTTTCTAACTTATCCAAAAAGAAATTAAGTCTAAGCTAATTTAATTCAAGATCAAATAGCAGCTTATACTAAATGCATGATAATTTATAACTCAACAGAAGATTTATTCTACTTGGATTAAAGAAAAAGTTAAAACATAAAAACTTACTTAAAACAAAAGTAATGCAAAACATAAAGTAAACTTACTTAAAACAAAAAATGTACTGAAATTAAAAATAAACTAAACAATTGAAAATTAAATAAAGGAGTTGTGGTTCAAGAATTTCACACTTTCAGCCATTGAATCCCAACTTCTTCCTTCAGAAAAACAATCTGCATAAAACAATTTTTTCTCAACAAAATTAACTTCCTAAAATTGTTTGAATTTCAACCAACATGTTTAAAATTCAATATAAACAAAAATATTCTTCCACCCTACACTTCAAAACCTGTTGTCCTCAGCAAGGTATAAATATAAATCTGAAAACAAGGAGGGGAGAAAGGACTTCCTGCTCAGGGATGTGGGGGAGTTGGGGAATCAAGCCTGGCATTCAAAGCAGCCAAGGCTTCAATGATTTGCCGTTGTTGATGCTTGAATTCTTCCTGGTTTGCAGCTAGAATGTCCATTCGTTCCATCAGAGCAGTGTATTGGACAGAGAACAAGGTGACAATATCTTGATTTGGGGCAGCTGAAGGATTACACAGGCTGCACTCCATCTTACACAAATACTCTTATTTGTCTATTAGCCTAAAACCATGCTTCATTGTATCATTTTTTACTACGATTTTTATATTCAACACTTTCTCATCAATATAATTAGTTGCAGGGAGGCTCTTGTCTACATTCAATGGATGCCTAAAATGCCTGGCAATCATTGTCACCCAGCCACCAAAAGAGATTTTCTTCATATTAGTAGGCTTTTGTTGCATTTCCTCGAGTTTGTTCCACCAATGGTACGCGCCATTTATGCGGCAATGTCTCACCTTATAGGAAAGTATGAGAGTTTCTGAAAGATTGATCTGTTCTGCACTTTGCACATGAGATATGAATGACATAGAAAAGAAGCGGTGTAAGATTTTGAAAACATGGTCCCGCAGTAAATGGGATTTGGTCATCCTAGCCACATAAAGGCATCCAATCAGCGGATCTCGAATGTCTTTTCAGGCCATATCTTCTGAATGTTTTTCATAGGCGTATATCCCATCCGGTGAAAATCCTAGTGCTTCAGTGACATCGGCCAAATATTCTTTATAAAATTTGCCTTCTGGAAAGAAAGTCACCATATTCGGACCCTTGCCATACCCAAAGTGGAACTGCACAGTGCAAAAAAAATCTCTGGTCAAGTTCGGATAAGCCAGTTCCTTGCATTCAAAGAACTTTTCCCAACCAATCGTTGCAATATGACTATTAATTTCTGCTTTGATTCCTAGTTTTTCCAATATGCTCATATTTAAATAAACCGAAGGAAGGTATTCACAGTTGAAAAATATTTCATAATTGGTCTTCATATTTTTAGGAACCCAGTTGGGTATTTGTGGTCCCTTCTTCTTCCTTGGCTTTTGTTGCACAGGGGTTGGAGGTGGTGGCTGACTAGACTCAATGAAAACTAGACTCAAATTAAACTTAAACTAAATACTAAATTGCAATAATCTTCGCCATTGAATACTGTTTTTTTCCCTTTAGTTGGTTGAAAATGTGATTGGAAAATCTTCATTCTACAAATGCTTAGAAATTCTATTTGGATTGTGCACTGGTTTATAATTTTGATGAGCATGATGAGAACAAATTTTGAATTCTTGCTTACGTTGGTACATTGATGCATAGAAATTGTGATGCATCTAGATTCATAGATGTTTGTTAAATGCATATTGCTCTACCGTCAATTGTTTGGGCACTCCACTTGTTGTTTTGTGTTGTTTTAGTAAATACAATTATATCCCATTTGCTATTCGTGATTTGGAACTGTTGCAAGTATGAACCCTTTGTCATTTCTTTTGTCAAGCATATCCTATGATCAAATAAGCATGCCAAATCAATGATCTTTTGTCTGAGTTAGAAATTGCATTCACATGCATGTGTATGCCCATTTCTGTCCTTGAGTTATATAGGCTGAAACGATTCGACCTGTGGGCTACTGGTTTTCAAAGGATGACTCGGTCATCGTGGTTGAGTGCCACGTACCTGAAGGAGGAAGAAGGGGCCAAAGATACCCAACTGGGTTCCTGAAAAGATGAGGATCAATTATGAGATATTTTTCAATTGTGAATACCTTCCTTCGGTTTATTTGAATATGAGCTTATTGAAAAAGTTAGGGATCAAAGCAGAGATTAAAAGCCATATTGCAGCGATTGGTTGGGAAATGTTCTTTGAATGCAAGGGACTGGTTTATCCGAACTTGACTAGAGATTTCCTTTGCATTGTGCAGTTTCACTTTGGGTATGGCAAGGGTTCGGATATGGTGACTTTCTTCCTAGAAGGCAAATTTTATAAAGAATCTTTGGCCAATGTCACTGAAGCACTAGGATTTTCACTGGATGGGATATATGCCTATGAAGAACACTCAAAAGACGTGGATTGAGAAGACATCCGAGATCCGCTGATTGGAGGCCCTTATGTGGCCGGGACCACCAAATTCCATTTACTGCGGGATCATGTTTTGAGAATCTTACACCACTTTTTTTCTATGTCATTCATGTCTCATGTGCAGAATGCAGGGCAGATCAATCTTCCAGAGGCTCTCATACTTTCCTATATGGTGAGATATTGTCGCATAAATGACACGTATCATTGGTGGAACAAACTCGAGGAAATGCAACAAAAGCCTACTATAGTGAAAAAAATCTCTTTTGGTGGTTAGGTGATAATGATTGCCAGGTATTTCGAACATCCATTGGATGTAGACAAGAGCCTCCCTGTAGCTGCTTATATTGATGAGAAAATGTTGAATATGAAGATCGTAGTCAAAGATGATATAACGGAGCATGGTTTCAGGCTAACAGACAGAGAAGAGTATTTGCTTAAGATGAAGTGCAGCCTGTGTAATCTTTCAGCTGCCCCAGATCAAAATGCTGTCACCTTGTTCTCTGTGCAATACACTGCTCTGATGGAACGCATGGACATTCTAGCTGCAAACCAGGAAGAATTCAAGCGTTAATAGCAGCAAATCATTGAAGCCTTGGCTGCTTTGAATGCCAGGCTTGATTCCCCAACTCCCTCACATTCCTGAGCAGAAAGTCCTTTCTCCTCTCCTCCCTGTTTTGAGATTTATATTTGTACCTTGTTGAGGACAGTAGGTTTTGAAGTGTGGGGTGGAAGAATATTTTTGTTTATATTGAATTTTGAACATGGTTGAAATTCGAACAATTTTAGGAAGTTAATTTTGTTGTGAAAAAATTGTTTTGTGCAGATTATTTTTCTGAAGGAAGAAGTTGGGATTTAATGGCTGAAAGTGTGAAATTCTTGAACCACAACTCCTTTATTTAATTTTCAGTTGTTTAGTTTATTTTTAATTTCAGTACATTTTTTGTTTTAAGTAAGTTTACTTTATGTTTTGCATTACTTTTGTTTTAAGTAAGTTTTTATTTTTTGATATTTTAGCTTTTTCTTTAATCTAAGTAGAATAAATCTTCTGTTGAGTTATAAATTATCGGGCATTTAGTCGAAGTTGCCATTTGATCTTGAATTGAATTAGCTTAGAATTAATTTCTTTTTGGATAAGTTAGAAAGCCTAAGTAGCCAGAGAGCGGTAGTATGTTCAGTAAAGAAATTCTTCTTTAAATTGATCTTGGTTAATCGCACGTCACTCAATTTCTTATTTAACGAGCACAATAGGCTAAGTTTTTTTATTTAAAAAAAAAATCCATGTCATCACTCGAGCATTTTTGATCTTCCACTGAGATAATTGTGTAGCATCATTAGGAGTTGGATTGCTTCCATTGATATGGCCCCATAATTCTTTCCCGATGACAAATAGTTGAAACTGAAACTCCTAAGCTGAATAATTCTTTCCAATGAATCGAATATTAAAAAACTCAAACTGATGTGAAGTCATTATCGGAAACAACCAAGAAAAAAAAAACCAAGATACAAAGACTAACCAAGATTCAAGGCGAAAATAACCAAAAGGTGAGCAATCGAAGCAAAGCTCAAAGAAATCTCAAAATTGCAAAGCCAAAATACTCAAGAGAAGGCTTTGATACCATGTCAATTTTGCTGAATGTTTTCTCCCATCGAGAGAGCTTTCATTAAATAGAAATAATTTGATTTACAACCCTGAAAATTTGCTATTTACTACCTATAATATAGCTTTAATTATTGTAAATTATTTACACTATAATTACAAAGATATTTACAGATACTCCTCTATTAACAAGTAGGATGAATTTTACTTTGCTACTTAGCTAGGTAGGTAATTATTGTTTCACTGTTCTTTGTTTGGCATTAAGTTTGCTTTTGCCTCTTTGCTCTTTTGTTTGTTTAGGCTTGTATTTAAAGTGTTTGTGTGTTGCATCCTTTATATTTAAGTTACTGCTGTCTGTTACTCCCTTTGTCTCGGTTTACATATCATAAATGCATGCACTTTTGCTGCAGTAAGCTTTAGCAAGTCACATTCAACTTCCTGCAGGTTCTTGGTGTTGAGAAGACGGCATCTCAACAGGAAATAAAGAAAGCATACTATAAGTTGGCCTTGCGGTTACATCCTGATAAAAATCCTGGTGATGAGGTGATTTGCCCTTGTCAATTTTTATTGCTTTTTGGTTCATTATTATTATGTTTTCTGTTTTTGACCTGTTGGTTGGTCTTCCAACAGGAAGCTAAAGAAAAATTTCAGCAATTGCAAAAGGTGATATCAATTCTGGGTGATGAGGAAAAACGGGCTGTCTATGATCAGACTGGCTGTGTTGATGATGCTGTGAGTTTTTACGTACATTTCTTCCTCTCAACTAAATTGGTAGAGTCCATAATCGCAGGGTGATCTGTGGGAATTGGAATCTAGCATTTCAAAGGGAAGGACATGATGCTATTCTGTGCATAACATGCAGTTCTAATCAGTAGTTCTTTCTCTGTTTTACTTTTTCTTATTATTTTAAATGTGCCTGATTTATTGATAATATAAAAGAAGTTTGTTCCAAATTAATGAAAAAAGAAGTTGAAGTTTTACTTTTGTCTGAAGTTGAATTTTTTTCTTTTAATTTTATTTTCCTATTCTCATTTCTGCTTCTCTTGTCTAGCAGGATCTTGCTGGTGATGTTATACAAAATCTGCGTGATTATTTCAGAGCCATGTACAAAAAAGTGTTATTTCTAGTCACAGATTTCTTCCTGATTTCATTGATTAATTTTTGTTTTCCATTTTTTTAAGCTGACAATCATACATCAATTCAGGTCACTGAAGCCGATATTGAAGAGTTTGAAGCAAATTACAGGGGATCTGATTCTGAGCAAAAGGATTTGATTGACCTCTACATGAAGTGCAAGGGTAACATGAACAGGTACGCAATGAGATACATGCTTTATTTTTTTGGGCTTTGCCAATATGATTGTGGAATTTTTCCTTCTCAGACTCTTTTGCTCAATGCTGTGTTCTGATCCTAAGCTTGATTCACACCGATTCAAGGATATTCTGGATGAGGCAATATCTTCTGGTAAAAGTTTATCCTAGCTTGTTTATAAATTTGGTCTCCATATTTCTTGAGGTTCAAGTCTCGCTTCTTTTTTGTCTGGTTAGAGGTTGTAGGTACCTCTGAAGGTATGTCATTTTATAATTCCATTCACCGAGACTATTATGTTGGTTTGTCTGTCATCTTTGGTGCCATTTCACCATTTATTGCACTAGTTTTTATGATGCTCAGAAACATATTGATCTCATATAGGGGAGTTGAAAGAGACCAAAGCTTACCAGAAATGGGCCAAGCAAGTATCCAAAACAAAACCTCCTACCAGCCCTTTAAAACGGAAGGCAAGGTGAGTATTAAACTTGTGCTTTGGTTATATAAATAAAAAGGTCCTTTTGATTACGATTTATTTAAGTTTGTAGTATAACCTTCATATGTCTTTTTCGTAGATCAAATGCACAACCCGAAGGAGATCTACTTGCCATGATATCTCAGCGCAGAAGTGAGAGAAAAGACAAATTTGAATCCATGTTCTCATCCTTGGTGTCTAAATATGGTGGCAGCAATGCAACTCCTGAGCCCACGGAAGAAGAATTTGAAGCTTTACAGAAGAAAATTGAGAGCCGCAAGGCCTCCAAAAAATCAAAAGGAAAGTAACTTGCTTCGTGATGATAATGGCAGTGGGTCCTAAATTGTTTGTACCAACTTTGCTTCTGTTATTAGTAGGTTAAGATCTTTATTCTAAATATTTCAGTGTAGACTGCTGATTGTGCATAATCAAGGTCTCTTTTTATGATAAAATATTTAGATGGCGTTGTCTTCACTTCAGCCTTGAATTTGAAAACAAGGCGAGGCTTTGTAAATGTATTTCTGGTGTGAGGCTAGAATACTGCAAGGTCCTAACTGCATATGGCATGCCTCGTTTTCCTAAACAAAGTGAACATTAGGTTTCAAGCCAAAATTGCTAAAATTCTGGAGTGTGAATGCAGTAAAAATTATCTTGTTTTCATGACTAAATGCAATTGGATAATTTGATTTTTAGTTATTTGTGCGGTTTGCATTGATCTGTCTATACATGACGAGACAAGCTTTAACCATAGCATGCGTATATGCTGGGAAAGTTCATAGCTTGGAAAGGAAAAAGATATTGTAGTATTAGACAGGTAAGGGCCAAGAAGAAGTAGCTCTCTTCAGCAATTTTAATTTTGTTTGGTATATGCTTGTGGGGTTAAATCAAAGATTTTGAGATGTAGGGGCCAAACTCAACTTCAAAATATGTTCATTTTCTGTTTTCTTTAGACTTTGTTTGATTCAGTGGGTGTCATTTCTATTGATTCTTTCCATGTGGAGAAATTGAGCAGTTTTTACACTTAAAAACATAAATCACAGTACATACTATAATGACCTTGCACCTTTTGGTTTGTCACTAAAGCTAAGATGAACCTCTATTCTTAATTCAATCAGGTTTCTTGGCTCCATTACCCTTTTCTTTGTCTAAATAATTGGATTATATCCTCATTAGTTAATGTATCTTTCAACCACTTGTATTTTAAATTAATTTCTAAAGAAGGTGCACCAAAATCAAAATTAGAATGATAATTAAAATTAAATTTAACTACCAAACTTTCATAGCCGGTCCATTATTTGTAGGAATAAGCTAAATAATGACAATAGTGTTCGTCAAAGGCAAAGCTACCTACCAAGAATAGCATTTGTGTTGGCCCACCAGCCCAGCCACAGTACTAAGGATCTGGCCACAAACTTGGCTTTGATTAAATAGTGACATCAACCGCCCTCAAAAGACTCTAATTTTACTATAATCTGGCCCCCAAAAATAGCATCTCACTCCCATAATTATACCCAATAATGCAACATATATTATATGATAAAATTTACTTTAGGTCTCTAAAACAAAAGTTAAAGGACGTTAATGAATCATTATGTCTTTAAACCCAACTTTAATAACACCAAATATATTTGTGAAACATTCTGGACTCTGCTTAAGTACTAAGTCCCAATTTCAATAATTAATTTGTTTAATTTCCATTAAGTTGTTACGATTATGACGTCACAACTTCATGGTAGGGAAACATTCCCTTGGAGAATCAATTGGCTATTTATCAGTCCTCTTAACATTTTGTGATAGTGAATCCGTAAATGCAAGCAAAGTCTTTTCCTTTCTCCCTATTTCTTTCTCTTTCCTTTTTCTAATTGGTGTAATTATCAACTACTAATACAAAGTATTTATATTTATATATGCTTTTCACATTCTTAAAGTTAGTTACTTTGCAGTTCCCCATTTCTCTATCTCGGTTAATTACGTGCGTGATCATCAAATTTTAGCATTTATAATTAAATAATAATAAAATAATTTTTAACATAAAAATTATCAAAATTATATTTTATTTTAATTAAAGTAAAAATTATCTGAAAATTAACTTTTTATATCATCAGAATAATAGTTAAATATGTTACATATGATTTCTATATTATTTTAATATCAATTAATTGTATACATAGATCATAATTAATTACTTTATTTTTTTATTTTTTTTTAATGTTATCTTTTTATATTTAAATAATGATATGATTTTTTTCATTAAGCAATTAAATTTATAAAATTGATTGATTTTTAAAAGATGGGATAATTATAAGTAACATGTTTAATTATGAATTTCGATAGTATAAAAAATTAATTTTAAATTATTTTATTATAATTTATTTATAAATTTAAAAATTCGATGATCGGGCACATACCAGATCGTCTCTAACTCGCTGGTTTTGGCAAGTAATCGAGTCCTTAACAACATCCCATCATATTAGTGCCGAGTCACTTTACTTGACTTTGTCCTTTCACCTCTCTCTCTCTCTCTCTCTCTGTAATTTCTAGTTGTGAGCTCATAATTATGGAATGTAGCTTTACTCAACTTTCTGTTGCTCACCCTATTAGGCCCCCCTCCTCAGGGCTACTTCAATAGTTTCTTTACTCAATCCTCGCATCAAATTTTCAATTTTTATCAACTACCCACTTCTTAATTATTCCTGTACTAGCTTTTCATATTAATTAGCCTTTTATTCTTCATTGTCTTCAGTCTCCCCTTCTTCCTGGATACACAACTTATAACAAAACCCAGATTTTTTTTTTCTTTTTTGTGCAAATATTTGTGATTTGGGTTCTTATTAGGTTTGATTTGAGCCTCTGATTGTTTATTGTTTCCTAAATTTCGAGTCTTGAAGGTCATAAATGGAGGCGGATAATGGTGAAGCGAAGTCTAAGATGGAAGATTATGAAGTTATAGAGCAGATTGGAAGAGGAGCTTTTGGTTCTGCTTTTCTTGTTCTTCATAAAGCTGAGAAGAAGAAGTAAGAAGCTAATCTTCCTTCTAAGTTTTATTTCTTCTTGTTTTTTTATCTTCGTGGATCTTCTTGAATTTGCCAATTAAATACGTGTTTCTTGGTGCTGACTGATTGATAGAGGTTAACTGCTGTTGTTATTTATTTTTGGAATAAGACTGATTAGGAAATGAAAATCTTCCAACAAGGGAATGGTGAATTTTGCTGTGTTCAATTATATCTGTTGCTTTGAATTTCAAACACCATCCAAATTTTTAATTCGGGGGTTTAGAGTGGTGGGTAGTGGCCATGTCAGCACGAAGTTTGCCTGTTAGCCATCATGGTCCTCAACTTCCAAACTGATTGAATTTTGTTTGTTTCTTTTTTTTCTTTAATTTCCCCCCCTTAGGTATGTTTTGAAGAAGATTCGCCTGGCCAAGCAGACTGAGAAGTTCAAACGTACAGCTCACCAGGAGGTCATCTTCTCTCATTCATCCATATACAACCTATTTTTATCATGTTATTATTATTATTATTATTTGAAGAAATTATTCTAAGTTATAGAACTAATTATTTTATTTAGAGTATAAAAGAAGGGATTGGGTTTAGATACACTTCCATGATTGCTTGTATGATTTATAATCTTGTATTTCATTTCTTTTAAGTGCACAATCTTATCAACATCAATATTTTAATCATAGTTTTCGGACCATGACAACCGCATGCTAATTTATGGTGAATAGAAAAAAAATAATCAATAACCTATTGCACTACTATATTTTCTTGACGTAGAGCAGACAAATTTAATGCATCACTACTTTTTCTTTGGTCTATCTACTAAATGTAGTAGCAATGATTTTAGATTCTTGAAAATGCTGAATAATTTGACGGTAATGATTATGTCTATAGTTGTCTCTTTTAGGATCGAGTTGGATTACTAAATTGTAGATGTTCTGTTTTGATTTCTAGTTTTGCTGTAAAGTATGATTGACCTGTTTTAGTTTTGAGCTTTGCCTTGGGTATTCTTGAAGTTAACTATTACTATATTAGAAATGTCCGCTTGGAGGGGAAATTCTTCCCTCTTGCCTAGCCTTGATTTCGTTTTGATTTCATTCAAGGATGCATTTGGTTCAAAATGTGATCTTGCTTGATTGAGAGAAAATGGTGATCTCTGCTGCAGATGGAGTTGATTGCGAAGCTGAATCACCCATATGTAGTGGAGTATAAAGATTCTTGGGTGGACAAGGTAATCACATAATCTCTATATGTTCAGATGCATAATGTAGTGATAATTAATGGGTTTTGGATTCCCATCCATTTCGAAACAATCGCTTTTCTAGTGTCTGATAATTTTTATTTTTATTTTTATTTAAATAACCGTTTGCTATGCATGCAGGGAAATTTTGTATGCATAGTAACAGGCTACTGTGAAGGTGGAGATATGTAAGTAACTCTGAATCGTATTGTCCTAGATAGTTTTAGTCATCATTGTTAGACTTTTTTTGACTCTGTATGTTTGAAGAATCAAATGGAATGCATCATTTTTCAATCAGGAACAAATTTCTAGATTGGGGAACATTTCTGATTTTTTATTTTCAATGATAGAATTGAAGGGTTTGTGTGTTGGATCCATTTACCAACCTGCTATTACATATTGGTATAACAATTAAGTGGAACCAAGTTGGTTTCTGACTTTGGTAACCTTGGTATAGTGGAAAAGAAAAAGGGAAAAAGGAAAGTTTTGTATGTTTGTGTCATTGTGCATTTTAAAGGTAAATGAAGGAATTGTCTATGGAAAAGGCCGTATAAAGGTTTTTTCATAACTCATAAGTACTGTCAACATAGAGTCAACAGCTAATTTGTGCCTCATAATACTTGCAATAAGATATTTTATTTTCTATGCTTATTTCATTTGGTCAGGGCTGGGATTATTAAGAAGGCTAGAGGCATCTTTATCCCAGAGGAGGTAACGTGTCAAATTTTTCATTTGCATTTCCTTATAAGCCTTCATTGCCAACATGGTTATCGTGTTTTGCTCCTCAGAAGCTTTGCAAATGGCTGACTCAATTGTTGCTAGCAGTAGACTACCTGCATTCTAACAGAGTCCTTCACAGAGATCTTAAGGTACATTTACATGTTTGTGTAACTAAAGGAATTTTGTGAATGGTTCTGTTTCTGATATTACTTTGCTGAATTCCAGTGTTCCAACATTTTTCTGACAAAGGACAATGATGTTCGCCTTGGTATGAAGGCAAAAGAATTGCTAACTAGAAGAAATTTCATCAGGTTTGGCTTCATTGTCTTTATGTCTTCTAAGAATCGTTTATATTTTATGGACTGAACAGGTGACTTTGGACTTGCAAAGCTGCTCAATACAGAAGACCTTGCTTCTTCGGTATGGAATTGAATATATTTTCCTCCATGCTGCACCTTGTTATATATATATATTTTAATTTCTAGAACAGCCTCAAGATTCCATTAAGTTGCTTATCTAAATTTAGCCATTCACGTGATCACATATCTGTTTCTCTATGCCTCTTCCCACCAGGTTGTCGGCACTCCTAATTATATGTGTCCTGAACTCCTAGCAGATATACCTTATGGCTATAAATCTGACATATGGTCGCTTGGTAAGGAAATTAGAAGCACGGTTGTGAAGTTTCCTTTTTCATTATATGTAATAACATCCATTTTCTGTTTCAGGCTGCTGTATGTTTGAAATTGCTGCACAGCAACCCCCATTTAGAGCTCCTGTGAGTACAAGCACGACTTACATTGCATCATTTAGCAGCGGATTAAAAACCTATATTTATTTTTTATTATGAAATTCAAGAACCAACAATATACTTTATTATGTAACTCAAGCACCATGACTAAAAGAAGTAACTTGGACAGGATATGGCTGGGCTAATCAATAAAATAAACAGATCTTCCATTTCTCCTCTCCCAATTATCTATTCCTCTTCACTGTAAGTTTCTTCCCATTCTTTATGCATATCATCTGTCTACCAGTACATGTCACAGTTGCATGCTGTGTTTTGATCTTTGATATCTAATTCAGTTAAATGGCCTAATTATATGGGCATTGAATTTTTGTCACAGGAAACAAATTATTAAGAGTATGTTAAGGAAAAGCCCAGAACACAGGCCAACAGTGAGTTTCACTGACTCTTGGTTTGTATCTATTAGTTTTGACACCATAAGCTGTTCTGACACCTGCGCATGCCTGGACTTTAGGCTGCAGAACTACTGAGGCATCGCTATTTACAACCATATCTACTTGGGTGCCGCAATGCATCTTCTGCATTTCTACCAATAAAGCCCATCAACAGTCCAAAGGAGAAAGCAAGGAGAAAATCGTTGCCTGGAAAATCTAGTGGTGACAAAGACAGCAGGGGTAAGGGAACTGGATCTCTAAACCAGCCAGAAAATGATTATCCATTTGAGAGAAACAGTGTTGCAGAATGTAGTAATGTACCTCGTACTGATGTACTGGCATCAACCTCTAGTGCTGAAGATAGCCTTGAGACCAAAAGGGTTGATCCTACTAGCTATGCTGTGGAAATATCAGATTCTCTGACTGGTCCAAAAGACAGTTCTACTGATTCAGAAACTAGTGTTTGCAATGGAGACAAGCCAGCTGATTCTATCAGTCTTCCTCAAAAGGATGGTGCAGAAATTGAGTTTACCTCAGAGAGTATACCAAACTCTCAGCGTGAAGGGGAGCCGATCTCTCAGCATTGTCAACAATTGCAAGAGGTTGATGTGAAAATCCTTACCAGAAAGGATCAAACAAACTTGTGCAACCACAAAGTTGTGGAAGAAGCTCAAATAGATCAAGAGGAGGACGTTACAGCAAGGGATGCGAGGAAATTGGCAGTGCCTTGTGCCAATATGGATGCTTCCCATGGCGATAGAAATTTGCCATCAGCCATAAATGAACCTTCCGTTGAGTCAGAATGCTGTTTGCAGAAACCAGAAAGCCCTGTTGTGTATAGAGAAGGTACTCAGATGGACTACTTATCATCTGAAAGTAATGATATGTTTCCATGTAATGAAAAAATTGGAGCAAAGCTAGACAAGAATGATTCCTCCTTGCCACAAGAGAAAGATGATGCCTATCGAGTAAATCAGAAAGCGAAGCATATTTCGTTGCTTAATACACTTGCTGCAATGCATGCTGATGCGACCAAGAGTGACTGGGAGAATCCGGGTCAGCAAAGAGCAGATGCTTTAGAGTCTTTGCTCGAGCTGTGTGCTCAATTACTTAAACAGGATAAAATTGATGAGCTTGCTGGTGTGCTAAAGCCATTCGGTGAAGAAATGGTCTCTTCTAGAGAAACAGCAATTTGGTTGACAAAAAGTCTCATGTCGCATCATAAATTAAATGGAGGAACTGAAACTTGAGGTGGTTGTCACTAATTTATTTTTACGGTGAGAATATGTATGTAGTAAATTATGTTTGATATAAAGTATGTTTCTTCCGGAGTGTTGTTTGATTGAAGATTATAGCTTATACTCATCTTTGACAGATTGTTTCATACTTTCACTTGCATGGAGCTCTCTGAGCCCAAATAAACTCCTGATTGGTTTTTCCATTCTGTTCGTCTTGTAATTAGTGCTCTTGCAGACATACAAATAGTCTATGCTAAATTTTATGCCAATTCTTTAATGGTATTCTATTGTGCTAGAATGAAGTTCATTTTTCTGCTGCAGAACATATGACAACGGGTTACCAATTTTAGTTAAAATAAAAGGCTAAATTTGAAACTAGAAACTATGCCTAATCCAATCCCTTTATGTTGTCATGGTTTGTCATTGTTCCTCTCATGTATTTTTCGAAATGTTTTAACACTGAATATGTTGAAGCTCAATATCAGCATACAGGTGCTTGGATGCTAGGAAATGAGAAAGTGTAAATGTTTAAAATAATAAAAAAAAATCATATACAACAAAATATTCTGCATTTTTATTATGTAGAATATTCATAATAATAGGAACCATAATGAATAGAGAAAGAAAAGTAGTTTGAATTAATGGATATTTGTAAAATCTAAAGAAGTACAGATAATGTGATAATTCAGGGCACAACTGTAGATAACTTTAAGGAATGGTTTATTAATTCCCTTATGTTAATACTTTATTAAAATTGTGTAGCCAATTTGATCTAACAACATCAAAGGTGAAAAATCCCAACAACAACATACAAACACTCGAGAGCTGACTCAATTTAGCTCCTCTTCCACACGATTTTTTCTACTTCATATCATATTCTATCTTATGACAATCCTTAGTGCAAATAATATGCAAAGAAGGACACAAAAGCAGCCCCAAACAATGAACCGACAGCAGGAGAAGCCGTGGCAGCTCCACCGGTGGTGGAACCAGCCATCGGAGATGGGGCGGAGGCGGTAGGAGCCTCAGCAGTACTGGCTGCCAAGGCTTCACTCATCACGGCTGCGAAAACAACAACAATAGCAATGGAAATCTTCTTCATGTCCATGATTAAACTTTGCTGCTTGGACCTGCCTTGGAGATGAAGAAAGGGTTTTTATTCTTTGTCTTCTTTTTTAAATTCTTGAAATTTTTAATCTTTCCTTTTTTATTTATTTTGTCTATGCAGGTCTGAATTATATAATGTTATAATTAATGGGAATATATAAGAAAAAATCATGGGTTATTTTTAGGTTTAAATATACTTAAGGTTATTAAGTGGTGGATTTGTGGTGAGAAAATTGTTTAGGTATAGATCTAATGCTAATCACTGGTGGCAAATGGTGAGTTTATTCCTTAATTTAAGCATTTCCATTTAGACTCAGACATAGGAGATCTCATTAATTTGCTTTTTTTGTCAAATTCTTTAGTTACTTTTTTGTATTCCACATTTAATGGATTTTTTTTATATTTTTGAGAAAGATTTTTTAGTTAAATTAATAAAATTTTATTGGTTAGGGTTCCTCCCATCCACAATACATAATTTTTGTTAGAATCAGACTCATGGATTAAATGAAGCTATGAAACCAATTTTCACTTAAATTAGTGTTTCTTGCATTTATTATGTAATTTGTTTAAGAGAATTAATCTGTCTTGTTATCATTAATTATGATTAATGTTAATTAAGGAAGATAAACTGGGTCCTACCTCAAGGGTTAAATTCCAAATAAAATAAGTAAAAAACAAGTTAAAGACTAGTCATATACATCTATCATTTTCTGATATTTTATACTAGTACAATATTTCATAATAGCAAGCAACTAACACCATCTTTCTCATAATTAATTAACATCGCAAACAGACCTCCCACCTCGCATTTTTGACATACCAACTTAATTATCTTTTCGGAAACTACAACTCTACAATCATCATTGCATTAATCAATGCTAATTATGTAAATTTTCACATATTTTTCTTCAAACTTTTGTCCGATTTATGATCATTTTCATTTTTATTACTTAATCATGCTCATTTTGCTAATTTCGTATTCCTATTTATTAGGCATTACAGAGGGATAAATTTAATTTTGACAAGTAAAAATTAAATGCTGTATTTCGAATTAAAGAGTATAAATAATCAATTGCTAACACTTTTTTTATAAAATTAAAAGGAAGAGTACATAAATTTGCAATAATTTTACAAAAAATATTTTTATTGTTGTCTTACAGATAAAAAACAATGATTGTGCTAAAGCGACGTACGTATCATAAGACAGAGAATATTACAATATTGAGAAAATGATGAAATAAAGTGAAATATAAGTTTCACCTTTCTTCAAAGGGTAGACCGTTTCTTTAGAATTTTTGTTGTTGAAGGGACATGTCAACTTAGATTTGATGCTTGACTATGAATCAATTATTTTATGTTGAAGTAAGAATTTAAATTTGTAAATGTTTCCTCGATCATTTTTTTTTACTGATAAATATTTGAAAATACACCAATTAAATTTTGTAACTTATTTTTTTTCTCGAATACTTATATGAATAAAGAATTAAAAAATGAAGCAATGCAGATATATATACTTCAGTGATATAATAACATTCCTCAATTGAAAGGAGGAAAAAAAAATCATGAAGTATTTCAAGAATCGTTCATGAAGCCCATTCAGGTGGAGAAAGCGAATTCCCACCTGAATTTTTTCTCAAATGAAACCGGCTACACCTTAAGAAACACAATATCCAATGATTTTTGGCCACGTCAACACATAATCATTTTGTATCCAATTAAACCTTGGTGATAATATATATATAAATTCACAATTCCACAATCCCACAACATAACAATATTATTCAAATCTTTTCTTCTCTTAAAAAATTATTGACCAAATTAATTAAATTTGGCAATCAAACGAACATGGCAGAATTTGGAGCTTTATTTGCTCACATTGTAATGGTAGCTACAGCACTAATGGTGTTATGCACTTATGGTGTTACAGCGCAGGATATTTCTCCAACGCCGGGAATGGATGCCGGAGCAGGTTTATCTTTGCCGGTTTCTATGGCTATTACATGTTCTTCTGTAATTTTATTTTTCTTGCTGTAAAACTTGTTGAGTTTTTATATTTCACATACTTATTAAGGTGTGAATTAATCTGATGTCATGTTGTTGCTTTGTGTTTACTGAATTCCTGCTATTTTGTTCTTAATATTTCGTTGCTATTATTATTGAATCTTTTGAATGGGTTTTTGTTATTTAGGAGTAAATTCTATTGTATTATCATTGATTTGATCGACCCTTATCAATAAACTCAGAAACTTTATATATATATTCCCTTACAAAGCACTTCAGAAGCCTTACAAAGCACATCAATTAATTAAATTATTTTTTAATAGATTTGAAAAACCGACGTAAACTTATTATAAAGTTAGAATTAATTCTAGAAAAAGATGTGTGATAGCAAAGTTATAATACATTACACCAAAAAAGGCATGTATATATCTTGTTACTGCAAAGATGGATTGAATTGTAAATTAATGGAATAATAAATTGATTAAAATTTTATGGATTTTAAATAAATCGCATCCAATCTAATAGAGTTATATAATTCAAATTATTTATTATTAAATGAAATATATATTAATTGTATCGAAATATAAACACTTCAAATTTTGTGACATTATATTTATATATATTTTTTTAAATTTAATAAAAAATATGCATAGATAACCTATAAAAGTTTGTATCTAGTTAGGTTTTATACTTAATTGCCATATCAAAAAGAAAATTTAATAAATTAATTATAAATTATTCCAAATTAAGATATATTTTTTTCAAATTTAATATTGGTAGAAGGTTGAAAATTTCTAAGTACTTTTTTTTTTAACAAAAATTAAAGGGTAGAAAAATTCGTCAATAAGCCTCAATGGGCAAAGGAGAAAAGCCAGGATGGGTTCCATATAAAGAAGCGTCGCATTTTTTTTCCTACCCACTGGCACACCTTTTTTTAAAAAAAAAAATAATTTTCATAAAACATTGTTTGAGTACAATATAAGAAAATTAATATATTCTTCAAAAAAGAAAAGAAAATTAATGTACATATTGATTACGTGATGGATTTTTGGTGAATGGGCCTGATATGGAGGCCCATTATGACCAAGTAAACGACATAAGACATTTATATTGACCGGAAAGATAACGCGGGGGAACGTGTCAACATAAAATACGGCGCCGTCCACCAACTAGACCTTTTTTAAAAATTAGACCCACGTGTCACAGCCTGTAAACGGCTACTTAACGCCAACCACATATCCACAAAAAGCACCTTTCGTTTTGTTACCGTTACGACAACGTTACCAGCGGGCTAGCTAAATTTCCATTTCAATCCTCCTTTTTTAAAATGTTTTTTCACTAATACCCCTTCCCTCTCCCTATAAATATCACTCTCTCTTACCAAAAGCTCTTCAAAACAGAG
Organism: Excoecaria agallocha; assembly: GCA_037975025.1. Classification (NCBI taxonomy): domain Eukaryota; kingdom Viridiplantae; phylum Streptophyta; class Magnoliopsida; order Malpighiales; family Euphorbiaceae; genus Excoecaria; species Excoecaria agallocha. Next base: position 51,859,754 of record CM075808.1, read on the forward strand.
AGCTCATTCTCATTCTTCATTTCCTCTCAGATAATCAAAGAGAAACACAGCAAAGTCTTCTCATTGTCTTTGTGAATTTAAGCCATGGCACAAGTTAGCATCTCCAAGGCATTGTCGGTTATTGTTGTGATGGCGGCCTTCGTGGCGGTTTCTGCTCAGGAAGCGCCGTCGCCGGCTCCTGGATTGGACGCCGGAGCTGGATTTTCTTTGCCGGTTTCTGGTGCTGTTGTTGGAATGTCTCTTGTGGTTTCTCTTCTGGGTCTGTTGAAGCATTAGATTTTGTATTTATTATTTATTGTTTGGTCGATGATTAATTAGTACGTGATAAATTTTGGGAAGAGGGGCATATTACACACAATTCATTATTTATTGTTCTATAATTTGTATTGCACATTCTAATAAAATGATATCATATTATATTTATTTCTATTATTTCTTAGTCCCTTAAATATATTGTTAATAATAAATTACTATTATTTAAGCTTGGAGATGGAGCTTCATGAATATAAATTTTTTTCTTAGAAAGTAATATAATTAATCACCACTCCTAACTTTGCTCAGACACGCTGAAAGGTTGAAAAATAGAGTATTGCTTTAATTTTAATTTCTTTTCATATATATTATATTATTTTTGAAATACTTGAACATATTTTTAAAAAATTATTTTCAGTGGAGAATTTTATTTAAAATATTCAGACATATTGAAGTGACCTTAGCCTGGAAGGAAAAGAAAAGGCTAAGGTCACTTTAAATTTAAAACAAACTTTATAATGACAGATTCTTTGCTTTTTTTTTTCCTAAGTTTTCTTCTTGCAAGCCCACAAATAACATGTTGGATTGGCAATAATTTGTTAGGGTTGAGGGTTGATTTGGATGTTAATTATGAAGAAACCAATTTCATTAAGCATAATTTCACTATATATGAATCATAAGTTAAGAATGGAAAAAGTATATTTTGCCACATTAGTTTGGTTATTCATGGAACCAAAATTTTCGTAGAAGTTGTGAAAAGAGTATTAAAATGACAATTTTGTTAGACCTTTTCAATAATTATAGAGTTTTTTGCACAATTTTTTACAACCAGAAGGAATCGCATTGGCAACTTGCAACACAAATATCTAGGCCCAAATAGTAACTTTATTCATTTCAAAAGAAACTTCCAACATTAATTATTTTAGATCGGATTATTATTATTTCATTTTTTTATTAATTATTTTTATTAAAATTAAAAAATAATAAATAAATTTAAATTTAGTATTAAATTACGTAATTAAAATTAAATTATTAAATTTAATTAATTTTGATTTTATTGAAAAAGAAAAATAAATTAAAAAAATAAATTAAATTATATTAAAAATTTAAAAATGATATATAAATAAAATTTAAATTTTATTTAAAAATGACAGATAGAGCATTTATAAAAAAAAATAAAAGAATTGCTGAAACTGATAGTCTAATTAATTACTTAATAAAGTGAAACAGACAGGTGTTTCTCTTCCTTTTCTGTAATTTCCGTTTTCTATCTGCTCTTTGCCGGTCTGTTTAAACTCCAAGCTTCTAAACATTTTCTTTTATCAGTAAACTTGAAGCTAGTATTATTTGTAATTAAATTGCTGATAATTCATGTGATGAACTATAATAAAACTAGATAAATAGATATAATTATATATCCACTGAATAATATGAATTACTAGTAACAATATGCATGCCATACAATATTCTTGAAATCAAAACTTCAAATTAATGTTTCATTAATTACTTTAATTCAGATGTTATTGGCCATTAATTTATAAATTTCATTTGATCAAACTGAAAATTTTGATTAATGCATTTTCTTTTTGTAAAACCACAAACTTCCGCGAAAATACTAGCTAATTGTCAAATTTTCTTGTTAAATTTCTTCTGCCAACCGCGTAAAAATTTTAAGAAATTTTCAACTCTCTCATTATTTTATATATATTTTTTTTTATTGAACGTGTTATTTTTTTTTCTTGACCTTCGTAGAAGAAAACATATAATAGTTCCTGTCCAATCATATAGTATATGATTTTCAATTTTCTCACCAATTTATAGTATTACATAAGAAAATTAAAAAAGATAAGTAATTATTATATGTTTTCTTCTATATGATAAGAGAAGACCATGTGGTGGGCACTGCCCCGACCCGATATGCCATCATTCCACATGGAGTTTGGTAAGGTCTTCCATTTCTTTTTCTTAAATAGAAAAAATCAATCAACCGACTCAACAGTGAGATGCCAACTACAAATTTGCCTGGTGTCAAGCTACCGTTTATTCGGCGCCGTCTAATATGTGGACCAACTAACTTACCTAACCACCGGACACAAACTCCTACAACTGACCTGTTCCAGACTCGCAATTCAATTCATACTGAAACTCTGCCTATATAACATGCACTTGGCAAAGTAATTTACACATACTAAGATTAAAAAATATTCAATTTGTCACTAACCTAATTATATTAATTATGGAGCAAGGTATGAAGGGTATTATGGCTGTGTTGATCGTTGCTGTTTTGTGTGGTGCTGGTGTTTCTGCTCAAACGTCGCCGGCTCCAGCACCCTCCATGGACACCGGAGCAGGATTCGATACGCCGGTTTCTGCAGTCGCTCTTGCATTCTTTTTAATTCTATCTTTTGTTGCATTCTTTAAGCAATGGTAGGCTAGCTGCTTTTGTTTCAGGAGCTGGATCATATACATTCCATTATTGTATTCATTCTTTTGCTATTATAATTATTTATTATTTTTGGTATAATTTTTTAAATAAATTCTGTTCAAGCAATAATTTTAAAATTTAATAACTCAAAATGAAAGAATTTGGATAAACTTAAATTTTAAAATCAACGAGATTAAAGAAAAAGAATGAGTCAACTAACTTCTGTTTGTCGAACTGAATGGAGGTCCCGTATCATTAAGCATGTCTTGAATTTGATTTACGAGCTCGGCATGTTTATGTGAATTGCGGCATACCGGCAAAGAACCCCGGTCCAAACCCTAAAAGCTAAAACAAGGGTGAGTCAAGTTAAAACCCCTAAAAAGTTTCCAAATTTAAACTTAGCAGATCTTTTGCATGGCAAGTGACCCAGTTTTGTTATACTTATTATCTGATCTCATATTCTCAATCTTTTAAAAACAATTATAATATTATATTAAATTTAAAAATTTAATATATATATATATATATACACACACGCGTGGGAACATGAAAAAAATTTTGGACAAAAATAACTTTTAAAATTTAGAATTACGTAAAATTATACTTTACATAAAATTAGCAATCAGGGTTAAACTTTTTTAGACAAAAATATCTTTTATTTTTATGTTATTAACAAAATTATTCTCAAAATTATCATTAAATAAATATTACTTTATATATTAGAGTGCCATTAGAGATTTTTGGTGGGTTATCCATTTCAATCTGGCTGTATAGTGATTTTTTAGGCCAAATTTTAGAAATTAAAGTATCTTTTCATAACAATTTTTTTTATTATTAATTAATGATTCGTTATTTTATTATAAATTCTACGACAGCATATGAAATTAAACCCAATTTTTGCATTTTCATCATTTATTTTTGTGATAACAACCACAGCAACTGGACAAGGAACAAAATAACCTGACATTAATGTAGTCATACAAGAAGGAAACTGTGGGAAAACATGTAGCTTATTAAGTGATGACAGGATTGATAACTGGAGCTATTTTTTCACACTGCACATCCAAGTGATTCCACGAAAGAAACATAATTTAGTTTCAAATCAAACCCAACTTTAATATCCCTTTGCTGGTACATGCCAAGGAGTGAGACACCATTAGTCTTGAAAATGGCCAAACACATTTGATCAGCACCATTATTTATCCATGTATTTCTTACTGTAAATGGTAAGTATGCCCCTTTATTATCCGTGAACCTTAACTCCACGTCAGGAATGTATGCACCTGCGAATCTTTCTACACCATAACATAAGCTAAAATCAGAATAGCTGTCGTCTCCTGCATCAGGATTTACATCAATTTTCTGCTTCAATTTCAGGATCAGATTATCTACAACAGAATGGTATAGGGTTGTAAAACTTGTTCCTGTATCAATTACTAGTCCGCCTGCACCGCCCTCTACGAAGTGGAAAACCCAATCAGGATATCCACCAATTCTTTCATTATCAACATAGATTCCATCTACAGCTCCAAAAACATACAAACCATCCTTATTGTTAACAAGTGAAGTCGAATGACCAGAAACACTTGCTGCTAAACCGAATCGAATTTCAGAACTGGATTTTGTGCCAGACCCTGGTGCTACACAATAAGAGAACTGACCAAGATCCAATTGTGCTACTAATGAACCCCCAACTCTACCCAAACCCACAACTCCTGGGGCCTCGAAATCGTTAGGATGTAGTCCAGGGAGACCTGTATTGTTATATCCACATCCGAATGCAGTTTTATTCAACGTGAAATTGCCAAAACTTTTAGGACTGCCGAAAAAAGTGAAAACATCTGTGCCAATTAGTCCTTCAGAAGAGGATCCATCCATATACGGAACATGGTATGAACAAGGCAGAGTAAGCTCTTTGCATCTGTAATACTGTTTCCGAAGTACTCTTTTACAAACATTAGAAGCACAAATTTTTGTATGATAAGTAGATGATTTGGCAGGATTGAATAAAGGGACTCTTTGCTTGTAACATTTGCAAAACGGGCCGCATTGTAGCCAAATAATATCACTTCCAGTGTCGGCGAGTGCATAAGTATCCACCCGCGGAGTTCCTAAACTGAATTTCATTACATAACCACCATCTATAAACTGAATGGGTGCAACTGGGTATTTCCTGGAACCTGATATTTTACGATGAAAATAGTTGCTTCGAGCTTGAGAAGCACGTATAGATGCCTGCAACCGCTTAACAGGATTGGCATTTGGTTCATAAAATGGAGATTCAGGTGATGACCAGTGTATCAGAGGTGCTTTGAACCCAATTCCATTGCCTCCGCCTGCTGATTCTTCAGAGAATGACCATTGTAGAGCTGAAATTAAAAAGATCAGGCTGAGAATTTTCCAATTTACTTGGGTGGAACCCATTTTTGTTATTCCAATCCTGAAATGAAGCCTATATATATATATATATATATATATATATTACTCTTGATTATTTGCTTAGAATTTCAGATTCTATGTATCTAGCAATTTTAAGTTATTAGTTAAAATGTTACCTTACAGAAATGCATTTTCTATTTAATAGTAAGATATTAATGAAAAATTTTAACAGTCAGATGTTATGAATACATTGAATAGCATTAAATTGTCCAAATTCAAAGTTTTGGCAACTATAATCAAGTATAAGAAGATTTTTAACCTTATATATATATATATGGCAAAGATAGAAATCGATCAAAAATAATGTATTTAACAAAACAATATTTTCCTATTTCTTTTCGTGTGAAACTGAAATGATGGATTTTGGAAACTATAGCTGTTATTTGCCTTTTTGAAATTAAAATATAAAAACGTATCTTATCTTATGTACTCATAACTATTAAGGTAGTGTTTGTTAACTTGAAAAGGTCGGCATGAAAAAAAAATAAAATTATTTCAATTTTTCCAACTTTTTCAAATGTTTGTTAAAAAAATTGGATCCTACAGAAAAATATTTTTTAACTACCTATATCTTGATATTTCAAGATATATTTCAAGATATGCATATCTTGATATAGGGTCAAGATATGCATATCTTGATCTTTCAAGATGAAAAAATAACTAAAAAATTGAAGAAAAAATATTTTTAATTCATCCAAAAAAATTTAATAAATGATTGAAAAAAATTTTCGTAATATTTTTCAGTCTTATCTTGACTATTTCATATCTTGATCCGGAAAGTATTTCAGCTTTATCAGAAAACTTTTTATCTGGATCGATTTAACAAACGCTAGCTAAGGAAAATATTATTAAACTGCAATTTGATAATATTTTACAGCTGTTTGTAAAGTACTAATATATATAGCAATTTTTTTTTTGAGAAATGGAAAAAAGTTCGAAAATATTTGTTTAAGTAAAATTAATGTGAAGAATAAAATGAATTGAAATTGAGAAATACAGAGAAATTAGTCCCCCTCAATTTCTTGAATTAAATGGTCAATCACTTATAATATTGGATTAAAGTTCAATTTAATCAGATATATATATGATTCAACACAAATTTTTACAGTTCATGAAGGCAAAGGAATTTACCTATGCATTTCCTGGCAGTGGTAATTAATTCTCTTGGATTGGCATGGGTAAAAAATAATGAAGGAATACGCAATGATTAAAGCAAACATTACGTGTAAATTAAATTCGGATTCTTGATTAAGATTGCTTCTTAGACAAAAACTAAATAAATATTTTATTCTCTCATAAAATAAAATTTTAATTATATGGGTGAGAGCACATGTAGCCAATCTGAATATGTGATTATGTATCCCACGGCTGATTGAACAAGCTAGCATCACAATTAGCAATTTCTACTTAATTATTAATATTTTCATGACCTTTCTACCTGGAAACATCCCCAACTAACATAATGCCGGAAAGCCAACTACCGTGATTACCACGCGTCAATGTCATAGGCGTAGCCGTCCACAACCAAGTCATCAAACCGTTCAAGCTACGCGCAATAGACAGTCAGATTACCTGTCACACAGCTTAGTGTGTAGGGCCCACACCTATCTCTATATATACACATTAGCCAAATTCATATTTGCATACTCTTTCTTTTCCTGCAACTCTTGAAACAAGAATTACACATCTAATACTTCATTAGCAATGCCACAAGCTAGCAGCTTCAAGACTCTTATCATTGCTTGCATCGCTGCATTCTTCCTCGCAGCAACTAATGCATCTGCGCAGATGGCACCAGCCCCAGCTCCTTCAATGGATACTGGTGCAGCCTTCTCTCTCCCCGTGTCTCAAGCCATTCTTGCGTCTTCACTTTTTCTTTCTTTCATTGCTATCTTGAGGCACTGATGGATCTCTCTATATAATGTAACAAGATGAACTATACTGTTTTTCTTCTTTTTTGCGATTGTTGGTTTTGTGAGTGGTTGGTGATTGCATTGTATTCATTTTTTTGGGATGATTATTGATCTACTGAGCTTAATGAAATAATAAGGATCATTTGCTTTGACTTCCAATTCGACCGGTTTGCTTTCTCTTATTTCACATTCTGAATCTTGAAGTAAGAATGATATGTGATCCGATGTAAATATACAAGTCATGTACAGTGTGGCTAAATCTATATCCACATTCAATTTGGATTGAACGTTACTAAGGTAAAAATAAAAAATAAAAATTCTACCTTCTAAGAGGCAGTGCCTCTGGATTCTTGAATGTCCAATTCATGTTCAGCCACCATAATGCAGGAATCTGCTTCAAGAGAGGAGGCAGGGCTCTTATCTTTCAGCACCAAGTCTTTTGGTGAATTCAGCATGTCTGTAGTGCACTGCACATCAGGCATTATCCCAACTTGATCAATGTCATGAAGTGCAGGTGATAGATACTTGGCTACTGTCACAAATAGTGCTGATCCATCGTGCAGTTCTGTCACGCTCTGAAGGAATGATACATTTAGACATTTTTCGAAAGGATACAATATTTTCGGATCCCTGATTAGATAATCAGATTCAAAACACTACCTGGATTTTGCCTTTACCAAAGGTTTTGTGCCCCACAAGGATAGCACGCCCATTGTCATGCAGTGCACCAGCTAAAATCTCACTTGCACTTGCACTTCTCTCATTGATCTGTTTAAAGCAATAAAAATAACACAGAAATTCATTAGTATGCATTTGGATTTTTTGCCACGGCTCTCAGTCTTACCAAATCTAAATGAGTGCAGGAATCAACTATGTCTCCACCCCAAACATAAATTAACTCAAAATGAGTGAAAAGCTGAACAACAGCGAGTAGTATTAGGTTAGAACAAATGAATTCCTACAAAATTACTGCCAGTGAGTTCTGGCTCAATGACATCACAGTGATCTAGCAGCAGAGGCATTTTGGTGGTGAATAAAGGTAAAAATATATTCTGAAATTCACTCAGGAGCTGTTGAGAATATGCTGAGAATAGTTCACTAACCACTGGCTATTAAAAGGAAAAGTATGATGGAATCTTACAAGCACAACAAGCGGATCATGTGTTATGGCATGTCCATTCTCCATGTTGATGGGAAGCATATTTCCATCCCTATCAATGGTGTTCACAAGAGTCTCATCTCCATCCAGCCACATTTGAGCAACATCAAGTCCAGCTGTTACTAGACCCCCCTTTAAAATGAATTCAAGCCAAAAAAGAAATGCTATGTAAGTAATCTGAAAATAGAGGAGATTCTAAAAACAGAAAAAGAAATGCTATATGACCCACTGGATTGTTCCGCAGATCAAGAATGTAGGAATGTACACCCTGAGTTTCCAATTCATTGATTGCATTTGCCATATCAGCAGCAGCACTCTGTCGGAACAAAAATAGAAGCTTTTCAGGTTTAGTACAGAACATGAGAAGCAATTCAGTTGTTTACAAAAAGCAATAAGATCTTAAATTCTACCTGAGAAAAAGTTAACAACTTTACGTAACCGGTCTTTGTTTGACGGCCATCTGGTGTTCTATGAGTGATAATGGTGCTAGATATTGGGGATAGCTTAATGTACTCACGTGGCAAATTTACCTTCAGTTGATTGCCACAAGTTTCCATATAAGTTGCAGGAAAAGAAAAAATTATATATATGCACTAAATTGGTGAAGAGCTTAATACCTCTCTGATACTAGTTGAATCTTTTGCCTGGAAAATAAGAATACTCAACCAGTTATTTTAAGTAAAACATAGATTGAATCTTATTTTTGCAAGTTATACACTTCTTGCCAAGCACTGTTTTACTCATTTACACAGACAATAATCATATACATTATCAAACGCAAGAATCTACTTGGCAATTTGGATTAAATGCACAAAATCCAGTAACAATGCAAAACTAAGATGCAAAATGAAACTCCTGAACAAATCAACATAATAAAAAAGAATGAGAATAATGATTACACTGTGGAGTTTCACAGTAACAGAAGTTCCGGCACGCCCTCTAAGCTTCCGTGCTGCAGCTTCGCTATCAACACCATCAAGTCTCTCCCCTGACATTGCATGAAAAAGAGTTCAAGATTAAAGTAATTGATGTAAATTCAAATGAAAGGAATCAAAGCATTTGAAGAAAGACAAGGGTAGCCATTTTCAGGCTATTTGCTTCGCAAAAGAACATCCCCATCCCAACACTAAAATCAGATATTTTTTATCAGCATTTCCACTTCCCCTTTGAATTTATGTTGATGAGTTTTCCAGTTTTTCATTATACTTTCATCAAGCAAAATATTGATTGTCCCTTTAACAGGTGCTTTGAGAACAAGACTAGTAACTGCCACGTTGAAGCTAATAGCATGAGGTTATATGATCGTAATTTCATCTGGTTAGATGTTTCAAGAAGTCAAATGAATCACATTATCCCATATCATGAATGGGAGAAGAATTAAAGCCATGGTTGGAAGAATACCATTAATCTCAATCAATTCATCTCCATCATGTATGCCAGCACGCGCAGCTGGGCTGCCATCTATAGAGGACAAAACAACCTGCAAATCAGTTCTGGTGAGAACAAAAAGATATAATGACATAAGCAAAAACAGAACAAAAGATTTAGAGGATGAAAAATGAATAGATAAACAAAAGGAATTATTAAACTATCTATTGAGATATGTATGTATATATATATATATATTCACTAACCAAATGACCAGTCTTAGGCTCAAGAGTTATAAATATTCCAACTCCTTGCAAGTTTCCATCACTTCCAATTCTAAAACTTTGGTACTCCTGAAATTGGAAACCAAACCATTTTCGTAAACCTGGCTATAAATCTACCATTTATATGAACATGGATTAAAACCTAAAATCAATTGTACATGAATTGAATAAAAACATACAAATTAAAAAATACCTTTGGAGTAATAATACGAGTAAAGGGATCCCCAAGAGAAGAAACCATTCCACTAATTTTGGAATAAGCAGCATCAGCTGAATTCAGTGGAAACATTTCCACCATAGTTTGCTGAAACTTCACATCCCAATCTGCAAAATCACTAGCAATTTTTTTTTTTATTTTAAAAAAAAAAGTAAAATATTTCAAATTTGTAATCATTACTCGTAAGGAAAAGAAAAAGGCCGTGCCTTGATGATTGAAAGTTGGATCTACAAATGTTTCTCTAATCAAACCCCATGCCTCCACGAGTGTTCTCTGAACAGTATTTACCTAACCACAAAATAATTGATTGATCAATTAATTACCAATCTAAGCGAAAGCGAACATTATAACATCCATTAAAAAGATCGACAACAGTAAATAAGATCAGCTACTGTATGTAACCTCAGGAGCGCGGGAAACAGGAAAAGCAACGGTTAAGGACTCCGCAAAAGCCGGAGAGTCGGAGTAAACCGAAGCGAGAGCAGCAGCGGCGGCGGCGAAACCAAAACAAGTTTTCCCGATTGATCTGATTAAATCCGGAGCATTAAATTGAGATTTGGAGTGCGTTTTAACAGTGTGGTGCTGGGAAGCAGAAGGAGGAGAGAAACCCCATTTTCTGTTAATATAAGTGTTAGGTTTATTTAAACTTGAAATTGGATGCGAAGAGAAGAGAGGTAGCGAAAGGGGTTTCGATGATGTTGTTGCTTTGTATTTGAAATTTGGGCAAAGAGACTCCATTGTTGTGAGGGACAATTGTGCGAAGAAATGGAAAATGTAAATTGAATTTGATGTTAAGCTGATTAATTGGAAAATTTATTGACCGTTATTAGGCGTCGGGGGGGATTCTGGTAGGGTCCACCAGAATCTAATGACTTGTGGTATTGGGATCTGTTGCGTTGCGTGTTTGAAGAATCTCAGTGGCAACATAATTGGGACCAATTATCTCACCACCCATAAGTCTTGCCACACGTGTGCAACTCGACAAAATTTTTATAACTTGTAAATGTTTCTTTTTTTTTTCTTTTTTCTTTTTTTTTTTAATCTTTCGTTATCACTATCCAGCAATTTCAATCACTTATAGAGTTGGAGAGTTTTATATAATATCATATCTTACCGTATTAAATAAGATGAATCACTAATGTTAGATTATTCTGATGAATAACTGTCGAATCTAAATTTAGGAGTCCGAATTACAATTAGTTGGATTATAATCATGATATAAAACTAACACTATACAAATTAAAGCTGATTGATAGTGTTTAATTAAGACGGGAGTTTCACAAAAATACCAAAAAAAAAAAAATTCTCATCTAAAAATAACACATCCCTTTTCTTCTTTTAAAAATACATTTTTTTTTAATTTTTATTTTTAAAAATACAAATTTTTTAATTTAAATCAAACTTTCATCTCTTTTACTTTTTCTTCGATTTTTTTCCTTCTTTTTCATGCAAGACGATGTTTGACAATTTCATCTTCTTGCTGGATCTGCATTTTTATTGTTGGAGATATTGAAGCTACGTTGTATCTTCCTCTCTTCTTTTTCTTGGTCAATCTACCTCTCTCCTTCATGATTAGTTTATTTAATTATGTTATTAACTGATTACGTTTACTGAAATTATTGCTGGTTATGTAAATTTTTTATCTAATTTACCAACATTCAGCACTTGGTTATGATAAATTTTTTATGTAAAATCTGAAAATTTACAAAATAGTTTATAATATATTAAAACTTTTTATCTTAATTATGGCATATAAAGTGTTTGGTAAAATACTAATATAAAATTTTTGATATGGAAAATATTTTACAAAATAATTAATTTTTAATATCGTTTTATTAATATTGTATTTTGATAAATTTTTAATGGAGTTGTGGATAACATTTCAGTTTTGTTGATATTGTATTTTGATAATCTTTAATGTAGATATGCTAACCAACTGCTTTTTTAGAGCAACAACCATATCTGACACTTATTCCTCCATGTACTACTCAGGCCATCGTCTGGATTTTTTTAAGGCTCTAGATTTTATTTTCTTGTTATCGAAATGTTGATTAGTTTATCAGTTATTTCTGTTTTTGTTTTGTTATAGTTATGTATTTCGTTCGACTACCTACATTTGGTCCGTGCCCGATGCAGAAACTTTCGTCTTTTATAGTCCACTTCTGAAAGGCACTAATTTTCTCCCAGCTTTCTACAAAAAGATGTTTACAGAGTGCTCCATTAAGTTTTTCTTATTATTATTTTATTATTATTATTATTATTATAAGGGGTAACTTTGCCATTTTTTTATGAGTTGTCTCCTTTAAGTATCTGTATTACTATTATAAAAATATACATTTTTATAGTATTAAATTTTTTGCAAATCTTAGTATGGTCAAACCAAACATAATTTATATTATGAAATTTTGCATACCGACTGGTATACCTGATATACTATTCGATATATTAAATTTTAAAAAATATTTTTAATCTGAAATTTAATATACCAGACGGTATACCAGTCGATATATCAAATTCTATAATATAATTAGTATTATGAAATTTGGTAGACCATCCGCTATATCAAAATTTAGAACATATTTGCAATCTGAAATTTGATATATCAGGTATATCAGCCGATATATCAAATTTTAGAACATAATTAACATTCTGAAATTTGGTATATCGATCGGTATACCAAATTTCAGAATATATTTACATTCTGAAATTTGGTATATCGACCGGTATATCAAATTTCAGAATATATTTACATTTTGAAATTTGATATACCGGACATTATACCATATATATTGGCCGGTCTACCAAATTTCAGAACAAAATTTTTACTCTAGAATTTGGTATACCGTTCTAGCAATCCCTAGCGATCATCCCTAGCAACGAGATTGTTTGATCGGATTTAGATGAATTGACTTTAGCAGCATGGAGTGATATTGAAATAAAATCAAAACAAATTAGTTCTCTCTATCAATAATATTCTCTGGTTATGGAACCAATTAAAACTTGGATACAAACAAGGAAACAGAAGCTCAAAATTGAGCAGTTGATGGATATACATAATTCACCATCCGGTGACTGCATCTAACAAAATCATAGCATTAAACAACAGCCGAAATTGATTATGATCTCCAGGTCAATGATAAGGAATACATGTAATATTTAAAAAGTGAGGAAGGCATTTATGGAAAATGAATTCAAATACACCATTCGGTGTGGTTTTTGGCTGTCATTTTTTCTTAGTACACCAACACAATGGAATACCACCCATAATTATGCAAATAAAACTACAATGGATACAAACATGGTTTTCGGTAATTGGCGACAAATACAATGTCATCATTCACTACAATTCGAACAGAGGGTAATTGCCAAAATCCCTTAAAAGGTTGTCATTTTTGTCGGGTCTAGTGCAAATAACGACACCAATTTCACCAATTTCTTTCCTTTTTTGATATGGCTAGTTGGCTACTCTATCATTCCCAATTTCCCATTATAACTGAGACCACAAATGAAATTGGATTAGGGAGTTTTTAGACAAATGACAACTTAACAGTGTTCACTACTCATAAAAGCAAAAAGAAAATGATTAAATTCTGAAATTTGGTATATCGGTTGGTATACCAAATTTCAAAACATGTTTGCATTCTAAAATTTAGTATATTAACCGATATATTAAATTTCAGAACATAGTTTGCATTTTAAAATTTGATATATCGGCTCGTATACCGTCCGATATACTAAATTTTAGAATATATTTATATTCTGAAATTTGATATACCGGCCAATATACCAAATTTTAGAATATATTTTACATTCTAAAATTTGATATATCGGCTGATATACCTGATATTACAAAGTTATATATTAATGTAGTTGTTTTACATTTAACCCAATTAATTTATTAGATAAACCTTTTAATGGAGATAAATGGAGAGAGTGAGAGAGACCTTCGAATTTCTGAGTGAAAGTTACCCATATACTTGGTTTTCTGCCACTTTCTCTTACTGCACCTTCATACTTTAATTACCATAGCAAACGTATAAACATTATTTTACCAATGAAACTTAAATACATAACATGCTAAAATTAAGAATCAAAGAATAAACCTGATACGCCGATGACGCTACCGTAAATACAAAACCTGCCAAAAAACTACTTCGGCTAATGGACTGCTTATTCCCATAAGCGAACTAAAGGCAACCAGTAAATGGATAAGTAAAAAAAATCTTTTAATTTTCATATTGGGATTTTAATCTCTAAGCCTTGTTCTGCTTTGAAGGGTTTATTTACATCTACAAGAGGATTAAGAATGCGTTGTCCTTAATCGTTTTCCCAAAAAAAAGAATGTTTATTTCTTCTGTTAATTAGCTGAGTGTTAATTTAATTTTCAAGTATTAAACAAAAGATTTGTCACTGTTTCAGTGACGGCTTAGTATTCTTTAGAAACGCATTCCATAACAATGTGCCCTTTAGCCCTTCCCATTGAATCTCTAAGGAGTTTCATCAAACAGCTTGAGAGCAAAACTCAATTCCTCAACTTTAACATATATGTCACTATATCCATCCTCAACAAGAGAACAAAATGGGAAGTGGCATGCTCAAATCGGAAATTGTTCACAATCCCACGAATCAACGCATTGAAAAAAAAAAGTTCTTGGAATGATATTGGTTAAAAATTGACAGAGCATAATAAAAAAAAAAAAGCAAAAATTGTGAAATGTTAAAGTCATTTGCATATATGTGGAATTGCTAATTTTGAAAAGAACACAAATCTTACCAAAAGATGAATAGATACAAAATAAAGAAATAAATTAGAAAATAAAAACACATCTTAGGAGACAGTAATGGCAAAGTTAGAATCGATGCTCAGAGATGGTGTCGAAAAACACGGAGAATTGATCGACTCGGAGTTCAAAAATCGATACAAGAGATAATAATTTACAAATAATTACTGAAAGCTAGCAAAGAGATGAAGATGGATAACATAAGAGGGAGGTATTTTTAAAAACAAAAAATTTTTTAAAAAAAAGTTAATTTTAAATTTTTTTAAGAAATGACTGCATTTTTAAAAAATAAAGTTAAGAAATAGATATTTGGTGTAAATTTCTCAATTAAGATGATATTAAAGTTAGAGAAATTTTAGAGAATGAATCTTTGAAGTTGTAAACAATGGATTCGGTTTGGTCCATGGTCCCAAACTTAAATGTATGATGGGCCAAGAAATTGATTGATTTGAAGACCCATTTGTTCGGGACTTTCAGAATATGGGCTATGCCTTTCTCTACATTCTCCAAAGTTTTCATCTTTCTCTACATAATTGGTATTCTTTTAAATTCTTCTTCTTCTTATTGTAGAAGACGATTCAATGCTATATTATTATTGTTATTAGATTCAATACATATGATTACGCTTGAGTTGCTCATTTTTAGTCTCTTGCAATTTCTTTTATTTTTTTCATCAATGTTCACTATAGTTAACTCAATTAATGAAAATTAAAAAAAATATTCCCTCCATTTCACTTATTGCCATAATTTTTTAGTCCATTCAAAATGACAATTTTTAAATTTCAAAGAATATTAATTATGTATTTTAGTAAATTATAAGTAATATTTTATAGAATTGATACTAATTAATTATTTTCTTAATTTATGTCTCGAGTTATTTGCAACTGAGGGAGTATAACAAAATTGAGTTTTTTTTTTTCACTGGTTCTGAATTTTCCACTATACTAAGATAAATATCGTAAACTTTAGATCAAATAATTTTAATTTTAAAGATTTTTATATCGATAGTAATTTTTTTATCAATATTTTTGTCATTTTACTGGGTAAAATATTATAAAAGATTAAAAATTAATTCATTTACAGAAAATTAAATATTTTCCATAAAAACAAGAAAAAATGATCATGATGTGTATGTTTGTATATCTCCTCTGGATCAACTTTGCTTCAATTATCCTCGTTCCACAGCAAACGCAATAATAAGAACAATGTCAATTCTCATTTAGGGCAATGCCTTTCTCTGAAGTTTCTTTCTTTCAATGCACTCAAATTTAGAAAATATTTACTAAAATCTAGAAGAGGATGGAAATGACAACTAGAAATAATATTAAAAAAAAAAACCCCACAATTATTCAACACTGATTGGTCAAAGAGAGTAAGAAATTAATGCACCAATTTATGGAGATTGAGTTTATGAGTACGAAGAATGTCAAAACAAAATTATTTGAAATTTATATATCTTTTATTATGATTAGTTGACATAGTCTCAGTAATTACTGCCCACATGGTGTCTATAAGAATGTCTTTTTGTGTTAGGTTGGAAATATAATATTTACTCTCTCCGCCTTACATAAACCAAAAATAATTATTTCCTTTATTTCAAAAGTTGTCAAAATAAAAACAGATGACACTATGATTCACATAGATTTAAAATATTTTAATAAATAAAAATATAAATATAAAAAATTTAATAACTTTGTTGTTAATTACAAGATAATTAAATAAGAATATACTATTAGACAATTCATATATTAACTATAGAGGTGGCAAATGGGCGGGTTGGATGGGTTTGGGTTGGATCATTAATGGATGGGTCATTAATGGGTTGGGTCATTAATGGGTCATTAATGGGTTGGATCATTAATGGGTTGGATTGATTTGGATCGACCCATGAATTTGAATTAATTTTAAATGTTTATTTTTAAAAACATATTCAATCGTAAACGTATTCAAAATTTTTATTTAATATTTCGTCATGTTAAATTAAATGATTAGAATATACTATATTGCATAACAGTTGGTCATTAGAAAGAGTAATATTTTTATTGTTATTATGTATATATATAATGGGATCTTTAAATTATTTATTTGAAATACGATTATTTTTTGTATCAATTTTTTCTTTTTTTTTCCATTCTTAATATTAAAGTAAATTATTTAAAATATATTTTTCGTATTATTGACTCGCTACCTTTTTCGTATTTTTGACTTTTGGAAGCCTATTTGACCTCAAATTCACTTCAAATTCCAACCCTATGCTCACCTTGACTATTCCTTTCAAATGATCCAATAAAATATTTTTGACTTTCGGGTGTCATTTCGGACCCGAAAAATACTATTCACTGTCGGAAAGTATTATTTAGGGCTAGTCCGGTGTTGATGTCATTAAATTATTTATTTGAAATACGATTATTTTTTATATTAATTTTTTCTTTTTCTTTTTTTGTCCATTCTTAATATTAAAGTAAATTATTTAAAATATATTTTTTGTATTATTAACTCGCTACTTTTTTCGTATTTTTGACTTTTGGAAGCCTATTTGACTTCAAATCCACTTCAAATTTCAACCATATGCTCACATTGACTATTCCTTTCAAATGGTCCAATAAAATATTTTTGACTTTCGGGTGTCATTTCGGGCCCGAAAAATACTATTCCCTGTCGGAAAGTACTATTTAGGACTGGTCCGGTGTTGATGTCATTAAATTATTTATTTAAAATACGATTATTTTTTGTATCAATTTTTTTCTTTTTTTTGTCCATTTTTAATATTAAAGTAAATTATTTAAAATATATTTTTCGTATTATTGACTCGCTACATTTTTCGTATTTTTGACTTTTGGAAGCCTATTTGACCTCAAATTCACTTCAAATTTCAACCTTATGCTCACCTTGACTATTCCTTTTAAATGGTCCAATAAAATTTTTTTAATTTTCGGGTGTCATTTCGGGCCCGAAAAATACTATTCACTATCGGAAAGTACTATTTAGGGCTGGTCCGGTATTGATGTCATTACATATCCAATGGATCAAGATCTTTGAATCTTGAAAACACCCATTGGGTTAATACTCAATGACCCAATGGGTTGGAAAGTGAGATGAGTCAATTTTGGGTTGACCCAATGGGTATTGGGTTGGGTTGAAAAATAAAATGGGTCAATTTTGGGTTGACCCAATGGGTATTTATATGGATTGGGTTGGGTTTGGGTCAATTTTTTGGGGTAAATTTGGGTCGATCCATGGGTTTGGGTCAATTTTGCCAGGTCTAATTAACTATAATATTAAAAAAATTTATATAATGAAATAAATTAAAAAATAAATATATATTTATGGAGGGGAGGGAGTATGTAATAGCTCCCAACACAACATGTATATATAGGAAGATAAGTTTGTGATTCATTGGAACTAAAATTGCCTATTTTAATGTCATGTCCACACAAAATAAAGTTGACATTTTGATTGGATTTCACAAAGTTATATGCAAAAAGGGTAAGGGAGAAAAAGGGATTTTATTAAAAAACACACACACACCCCTTTTGCTTAAAGCTAGAAAGATAAGTTAAAGCGTGGGTAAACTTAATTTTGAAATATTCAACACAATCATTTATGAAAAGAAATATCTGTTATTATTATTATTTTTATTTCGGCAATATATATGATATTAGGTTGGAGTGTAACTTTGTATTTTTATTTTTTAGTCTTATCATAAGATCGGAAAAGGAAAAATAAAAATTTGAAGTCGAGTTCACCATAAAAATTAAGGTAAAAAAAACTGAATTTTTTTTTCTTAATTGAAAAATTGATCCGAAATTTAACTAATTTTAAATTAACTAATTTAAAAATTTAGGATTATAATTTTTACTTTTAGAAAATAACTGTTAACCATTAATTAGTCAACTTTTAATCAGTTTATATACATCTTATATGTTATTTTTCATTTTTACACTCAAAATTTTAATCTTTTTTTAATTTATAAATATTATAATATAAATTTCTAAAATATTATTATAATATATATTTCAAATAAATAAACATTGAAATTATATTTTATTATAATCATTTAATCATTACATGCATTTAATTCTTACAATTATGAAAATTTTAATTTAATTTGTATTTTCATTTTTTAAATATTTTTAACTATTAAAAATAATATTACAAATTATATATTAAATTATACGTTAGAATTATTTAAATAATTAACTAATAAATTTATTCAAAAAATTGATTAAAAATCATAATCAATATAATGGTAATTAACTAAAATTAATGAATTGATTAATAAAATTAGATAATTAAGTTGAGAATTTGAAGTTTTTATGGAAATCCAATTTGGACATTTAGTTTATAACTTATATGTGTGAATGTTATGAGCATTTTGTGAAGAAACAGGGCAACATATATGCAAAAGGTAATTATTATTGAAATTACTTGTCAATAATGTCAACATATATGGAGGGTTACTGCATGCCGTTTCATATAATAAACTCCAAGAAGCTCTCATAATTATTGATTCACCATATTATTTAAATATATTAGATTATAAATTTGAATTAATAATTATATGAATTACTTATATTTCAAACAGTTAAAATTCTTACAATTTTTCGATTGATTAATGTTGGAATTTCATCATCAATAATTATATATTTTTATATAAATAAGTAATTAATTAATTAATTATCCTTTCATAAATTTTTTAAAGAGATTTAAATGTAATTAAAATACAAAAAAGAAAGGTGATCGATATGTTTGATTTATTTGGGCTGGAATTACTAAACTATTATGGGAGCCCATAAAAACTAAGGGTTTAATTGAAAAATAAATTGATTAAATTATCATTCATAAAATTTTGAAAACCTAACTAATATAGAAAAATATGAAAAAGATGAAAGTTAGCAAAGAGGGGGAAGGGGGAAACCAAATAATTGAGATAGTCAATCAATTGTTGCCCATTCACCAATAAGAGATGAACGGACAAAGGCTCTTACATAGTTCTTTTGTCAATACTTTCAATTGAAAATGGGGTCCCATATTTAGAGGACTAAATTGAAATTTACAAGACAAAAAGAAGACTAAACTGAAATAACCAGTATATTTATCGCATGTAGGGTCTTTCAACTAAGAAATTTAGGTCCTTAGGTCCATTCTATCTGTCTGGAATACTCAATTTTGGTGCCTTATCACTCAATTTAGGGGGATGTATCATGGGGTGTCCCCTACAATTCTCATATCCTTATAAAGAAATTTTGTTAAATTATTATCCAAAACAGAAAAGATATTATTATTATTTTTTTTAAACAGAAAGTGGATATTAGTAATTGAACCTAAGATATCAACTTCCTTGTTCAATACTTAAGTAAAGTGGTTGAATGAGAGATTGAACATTATATCAATCTAGATCTTATATTAATTAAGATTGGGATTGCTTATTAAGATGATAATATATATATATATATATATATATATATATATATATATATATATATATATATATATATATATATATATATATATATATATATATATATATATATATATATAAAGTGATCACTGATAGTCAAAAGGGACAATAAGACTTCAAAATATGAGATTTTTACTTAAATTTAAGCTGGCATACCGTTGAAATTCCTTAAAAATCATAATAATAATAATAATAATAATTCTAGCTAGGGCTAGAATAAAAGTTTAAAGAGATAAAACTTTATTTATTCTTCTTGATAACTACATAAATTACACCTCTGAAAGTCCAGTCATTTTGGTCAAATAGTATTTGAGACGGTCCAAATCTGATAACAGAAAGGAGTAGCGTAAGCTAGAAGATAACACAGAAAAGCGTGATGTCCGATCGGACTGATAGGACGTCTTGTCCTGTCAGCCCACTGGCACAAGCCAATGTCTATACTCTCCTCCTACTTCCAGTCACATCGCCGCTCACCTACTCTAACTGCCGGTTATCATCTTCCCAAGGTACTCAAGTACCCCTCCCCAAAAGATTTCCTATAAATGGCCAAAAATACAATGGCACCAGGTATTGAATTCTGGAGATTCTTTCCCTCCTTTTAACTCTTACTCCCAAGTTACCGACTTAAGTTTCGGAGTGCTAACGCCTGGATCCGACCGGGCACTCCATTTTTTACAGGTCCTTCCTTCCACCCAGCCTTCGAACTGCCAGCTGCTCTTCTTACAAGATAAGGCATTTCCAGCTTTATCATTTGGTGCTTTCGTTGAGAACCATGGCAGACTCAAGGTCTTACGAAAATGCAATTCACCGAGATCGTAGTCGCGGTAACCAGGACAGATCTGAAGCTCCAAGGCAAAGAAAAATATCCTTCAGGTCGTCACCTGGAGGGAGTCCCCTCCTAGATCTCGATGATATGATGGCGCAGCAGCAGGACAATGCCCCTATTACTGTAGGTAACATACGTCCTGTACTTAACCACCTCACTGAGAGCGTAGTACAAGCCTTGAAAATCGAAAACATGCCCAGAGCCCTCGAAGACGGTCAAGAAAGGGACCTGATGGCAGAAGGTTTTGAAAGAAGAAAAAACAAGGGGCTCTTCCTAAGAGAGCCGAGCGCTCATGACGGGAGAAAGGCGAGTGTCAAAATTGCAAACAGACACGATAAAGGCAAGGAAATGATGTTTTTCAAGCAGAGATGTTTCTCATATCTCTAGTAAATTGTACGCCTCATCTTTCGATGAGCAGGAAGGATGTGCGCCTAGTCATGCTTACTTCCAAAGGACAAAAGGAGAATTCACTCCTACGGCGACGAGCAATGAGGATGAATGGTTCGAACAAAAACTAAAAAGGTTTGGCTCGGCGGAGTCAAAGAGAGAGATGTTGGAGAGGAACACTTGCAACGTTACCTCCCCTTTTTGCAGAGAGATTATGGAGTTCGAGCTACCTCCCAAACGGAGAGACGTGGTGATGGACAAATATACAGGTAAAACAGACCCTGCCACTCACCTTGCGGAATTTTTAACTAAAGTGCAGGTCTATACCTTTGATGAAAGGATTGCCTATAGAATTTTTCCAACCACTTTAGGAGGGGCCGCCTTGAAATGGTTCCTCGGACTCCCTCCTACATCAATGGCCTTCTTCCAATAGCTTAAAGAATCGTTCGTAGCGCAATTCCATGCGCGAACACACACATCAAAATCGGCCAATGACCTGTGCAACCTCTACCAGAGAACTAATGAAAGTCTCAGAGATTACATTGTTCGCTTTCAAGATGCAATGCTGGAAACGGGGGACTTAAGAGTGGGATCGGCATCAAGGCCTTAGTAAAAGGAATCGCAGATCGTTCATTTGCCGAATTGCTAACTACGAAGCCACCAAGTAGTTTTTCCGACTTAATGGATAGAGTCAGGTGATGCATCCAATTAGATGATGCTCTTAGAACCGACAGGATCGGGAAGACTAGCGTGATGGATAGGTTGCGATACATGGATGGTCGACCATTCAAGAGAACCCTTGTATCCGATCGAGCCAAGGAAAAGCCGAAACTGTTGATCTTCTTAAGGATTTCAAAGAGGAGAAACGAGGATGAGAGGGATAAACCCGATCTCCATAATAATCGATCGGCTGGGACTTCTACCCCCATCAGCATTGATTCTCCGCAAATGCCATTGATCGCCAAGAGAAAGCACGGAAAAGCCGATCGACCCAAAGTGGCCAAGCAGGGGGAAAAGCACTGGAGGCCGCGACAAAAGTCGTGAACTATTCCGTGAAAAGGCCAACAAAAACTGCAACAA
Organism: Excoecaria agallocha; assembly: GCA_037975025.1. Lineage (NCBI taxonomy): Eukaryota > Viridiplantae > Streptophyta > Magnoliopsida > Malpighiales > Euphorbiaceae > Excoecaria > Excoecaria agallocha. The sequence goes on from CM075808.1 coordinate 51,882,346, forward strand.
ATCAGGTGCAATTGTTACAATTTGTACTGAATACGAATGTTCTCTCACCCTCCTGTAATAAATACCGAAATATCGGTCTATTTTAATATCATTTGTTTTGTCGTTTAAAGATATATTCTTGAAGTAACAGCAAAAAAAAAGCGAAGAAAGGGGAGCTGCAACATGCAAAAGCTGCTGAAAACCCCAATGCCGCGACACACACAAAACGAATGTCTCTATAAAGTGAGAACAATTTAAGAACAAAAGGTACGTGTTTAAATTCCGTAAATTTAATAATTATTATTCGAGAAAGCTTATTTATTTTCCAGCAAACTGGTCTCTTGATGTGAATCACTTTGCTATCGAAAATTCGAGGCAAAGACCCTGAAAGTTCGCGGAGCTACAACATCCATCCCCAGGAGCGAATCGGATGATTGTTAACGCCATCGCCAAGAGAGGATAAGATGAACATCCATCCCTAGGAGCGGATCGGATAACTGTTAATGCCATCGCCAAGAGCTCCACCGCCAAGAGCGAATAAGATGAACATCCATCCCCAGGAGCGGATCGGATGATTGTTAATGCCATCGCCAAGGGTGCCACCGCCAAGAGCGGATAAGATGAATATCCATCCCCAGGACCGAATCGAATGACTATTAATGCTATCGTCAAGAGCGCCACCGCCAAGAGCGGATAAGATGAACATCCATCCCCAGGAACGGATCAGATGATTGTTAATGCCATCGCCAAGAATACCACCGCCAATAGCGGATAAGATGAACATCCATCCCCAGGAGCGGATCGGGTGGTTATTAGCGCCACCATCAGGATGGCGTAGTCAGCTATATAAATAAATCAATCGATAACTTTCTTGATATTCACAAGCCTTCAATTTCGAAGATCAAATTGCGTGAAGGGAAGCTAAATAATGATAATACCCAAAATAAAATGAACCTTAAGGCCGTCTTGTTAAAAGCCTGCAAAGAAGCCTTAAAAAGATTGGAAAAGAAGGCGATAACACCTAAGCTCCATTACTAAGCTCGATGTTCATCCCGAGCGTGAGATAAGAAAGCTCTCTTTGCATAGGCCTTTTGGGACAGCACCCCATAAACAAAATCGTGAGGGCTCCGGCCCAAAGCGGACAATATATACGGAGCCCAATCGAATCCTCCTCCCCGATCGAATCTCATGCCATCGAAAATGCGAGACAAGATCTCCTACTGATCGGTGAGCGAGCGATCCATCATTTAAGTTGACAGCTTCCTAAATGAATATATGATTGACACAATGAAATAGCTGTTGACAGAATCATGCGTTCCAATGTTGAAAAAATCAAATTGAAATTCAAGGAGTATTTTTCCAGTAACAATTTCATACATTTGTCACGAATAATTTACACAATTCCCTCTAGTCAACTTAATATTCCCTTGGCTGACCTTATAATGATTGATTATTGAATTGAGAATTGCAGTTCACAAACGCGGCTGAGAGAAAACTTCATTATTATATATGGATAATTTTTACAAAACGGAGACAAAATTATTACAGCAAAAGCTATGCTTCTATATTTCAAAGGGGAACTCTACAATGACTTTAGCAGGATACGGACAAAACTCCGTTGTTTCCCTAAAAATTCTCTCTATAAGGAAGTTGCAAATGATAAAGTTGACTTTTGCATCAGCGTCCAGTCAGAGAAAAGTTCTAAAAAATCTCATAGCTGCTGATGATAGAAGGAGAAATGGACAAGACATTCGGCTCATTCATCTGGCTAAGATTAGCCTTGGGAAAAGTGCCTACTGGCTTCGCATCTTCCCTATAGGCAGAAAGTCCTCCTCTGAACTGCTTCCTCTATGCTAGCTCCTTCTCCAAAACAGCCCGTAATGAATCTCACTTGGACTTAACTTGGGAACATTTAGCAGACAAACGAGTTATATTACTTTGGAGATGGCGCACCTCCTCTTGCTGAGTTTTTAGACTTTGAGAAAGACGGGCGGGCTCTTCTTTCAGCCTTTCAATTTCCGATTGAGCCAACAGAAACTCCTTTCTTGCTGAATCATATTTGGCATCTGCCTTCTTCCTAGCTTGATCGAAATCTTCCCATTTCTTTTTGTAAAGATTAGCTATGCCGTGCAAATGCAAACCCCTTTTTATCAACTGAAGGTTAGACGAATAAAAGGTTGAGGAATCAAGAGGATAGGGTATCACAAGACGAATGTCTGTTCAAGAATGAATATTTTGAAAACTACCTTCAGGCTTTGCCTTTGAAAGAAGTTGAGTTCTTGGGACAGCCGGTCAACATTTCCTATCGCCCTGAAATCATCCTTTTGAAGCATGCCTTGGCACAGATAACTGGCTACCGCCCTGTCATCAATGGACCAGCCCTAGCCGAACTGACTTCTTAAAACTTCTCCCAAAGACGCAGCATGACCGCCAGAAGCTCTCACAGTAGCGCTCTTGTGAGACTCATCTCGAAGAGGCTCCTTGTCCTTGGCAACAATCCTAGCACCTGCGGCAGCTGCTAACTCCATAGTTTCTCTTTTAGCTCCATCTTCAGCTTTCTTCTTGGCAGTTTCACCCCTTAAGGGCACACCGACTTCAACTAACCTTGTATGAGGCATCGAAACAGATTGGTCAAGATGGGAGGTTGAAAGGATGATAGAAGGCACCGATGCCTGCGCTTCTGAGCGAAATGCAAGCTTTCTCTTTCTAGATTTCTTCTCTTCCCTAGCTGCACGATTTGCTTTAGCCCGATTGGCCAGTCGTTTAACAATATTATCTCCCTCAGTCATCGCACCTGCAACTGCATTGTAAAAGTAAAATAAAAGTACCCCATCAAGTTAATGTAAACTTCATAAACTTGCAATTCACAGCTGTTAATATGCATTTAGCTTCGGCACCTCCAACCTGCGTCGATATATATGCCAGGGTTTGAGGATCCGACCAAAATACCAAGAAGAGAGATTAAAGTCATATAGTCTTCTATGTCTCTAACATCAATCCTCGCAAACATCAATCAGAATACTAGTTCATCAAAAATAATAAATACATTCGATCGGATTATCCGCAGCAAGCTCTCTGGTCGCGCCTTATGAGAAGATAAGTCAGTGAATAGTGAAAAAAAAGAAAAAATTATAATGAATTACAAGTTCGAAGACATTAAGGGATTTTTTATCTCCGACGTCCTCCCCCATGTGAATTCCATAGGGCAGATAGGGATTTCCTGGTCGAAGAATGATTATAGTTCGAAATCGCCTTTAATGCAAGGGACGAAATGCTAAATAAGGTGACACGATGATGTTACAAAAGGTGAAGAAAATTAAACAACGAAAGTTGCTCACTTACTTGGGCAATTTGATCTTCAAATCCTCAGAATATGAAGCAACTTTCTATGCGGGAAATAATAAAAAACGGATCTTACGAAGAAAATCCAGCAGAATCCTATTAATAATTATGAGAAAGGGACGTAAAAATTGCCTATTTATAGCTGCATAACTTCCGAACATATCCAAGCGCCTCAAAAAGTTGTATAGTCACCACATGTCTTTAAATCATCATGATGGTTTCGCGAAAAGAGACGTCACCCTCGACATGCGCGCTAGCAATAAATGCATAATAGTTGATGTGAAAATACGCGACCCATCGGATGCATACTAATTTGAAAATCTCCACCAAAAGGCCTCCAGCCGATGAATTGACCATGAAGCAACGAAATTGGAAAGCTCACCATCAAATTAGGAAAACCTCTTACGAAGTCTCCAGAATACCTATAAAATCAGAACCCTTGGTGTCCCAAGAAACAAGAATACCGAAATGACCGAGAGTCACTAAGCGTAGCCGTTTATACCTGGCAAAGAGAATGTTTTCCATCTTTCCTCATCTCTAGGAAAAGGTACGTTTCTTTGTTTGTTTTTAGACTTTGTTCTTATGTGTAGGACGATTGTTTTATTCTACCTCAACCAACCGAAATTTTCAACTGATGAATAATTCAATGCCGATCGGGACTACTAATAACGAGAATACGAAGCCAGATATCCCACCGATCGGATAGATAGCAGTTCATCGTCTCCAATTGATTAAAATGTCCCCAGAAAAAATGGACTCCATAAAGAGCTATGAGCTTCGACCGATCGAAAACAGCTACCAAATCAACTGGAATTAATGTAATCAAAGTTATGGGCAGCCGAAGCTCATTTGCTTGCAAGAAAGGTCCTCCTGTCAAAAGCGACATTCATACCGGGTTAAAGATTCGAATCACTGAACCCTTATATCAACGATGGAATGGTGTAAAAACTGAAAGGTCATTCGCCATGCGTAATTCTCCCGCGAATGACTGATTAAATGATATTCTGGTCAAATCAAAATATCGAAAAGTTGCCCGTTGCGCATGAGCAACAATTATAAAATGCAACTTTCACTCGAACGGAAGACTTATTTCTAATATCCGGTCGGACCAAGTGATCACCAACCAAAGATGGTTGGGCGCTAAAATGCTCAACAAACGCATCTGAATTCAGGAAGTATTATCACTTAATATTTAAGTTTGTGCATTCTCCACATGGGATCTTCATACATTCACAATAGTATTTCTTCATATTAGTTACATTTGTGACAAATGTTGCCCAAGATAAAAATTACAGTATAAAGACATACACGGAAGATAGATTGACTTCCATATATAAAGCATTCTAAAAAAAAAAGAGAAAGAAGAGAGAAAAGGGGGAAAGAAAGCTAAGCCGACCGACTATGTTTCAACAACATCACTAAGTCCGATCACTCAAAAGGCAGCAAAGTCTGACATCGACAACACCGGACATGACGACAGTCTTGATGATGCTGGTTACCCTTACATTGGCCTCAATTGGCCGACTGGCAATGAAATAACGAAATGTGCACGGAATCTGGCCAAAATCACAGTATAAAATTGAAGCATACTGAAAGAGGCGTGGTCAGAAAATTGTTTTGGCTCCCCATGAGGAGGGAGAATCTCATGATATTCAACTGCTGCAACCACGCCTTCAAGTGCCGAATCAATGGTCCACTATTCTCATCTCCAGATGTTCTCCTATTATTCGCCATAGAACTTGGTTGAACTGTTACAGATACCTTTGTGGGAAGATCATATTGTAAAGGGATTTCAATTACTTTCCCTTCCTTAAGTTTCGAAGGGCAAACCATGAGCCCACGACCTCCATAAGCTTTCAGAAAATGCCAATCTACAGGCTCTGTATAGTCTGATACCATCTTTGATAAAAAAAAAAGAAGAGGCGGAAAGTATTTTGTATAGCGATTTGATCAGTTAATCTCATCAAAGAAACGCGATAGGAGCTTCACATCCCTGCCAGGGATGATTAAAGAATGAGATGAAGTCATTTTAAAGCCATCTTTTTATAGACTCCAAGCTTCTGGAATTCTCCAAACATTCCTTTAAGCAGTCGTCACACGTCTCCAATTAATGAGAACGCATGAGCAAGCGTTAAATGCACACCAGCAAACGAAGCGTCGCCTTTGACACATGTGCAAGCATTAAATATGTAACGGTTGCCCAAAATTGGTGGATATAACTCCTCAAATTGAGCATTTCTAGAAAACTCAAAAATCTCGTCAATATAACCAAATATGCACCTCGCCCGATCGGACTTGTTTGGGGGGGACAAATGATAATTACAGAAATTACACCTCTGAAGGCCCAGTTATTTTGGCCCAATAATATTTGAGACGGCCCAAATCTGCTAACAAGAAAGAGTAGCGTGAGCTAGAAGATAACACAGGGAAGCGTGATGTCCGATCGGACTGATGGGACGTCTTGTCCTGTCAATCCACTGGCACAAGCTAATGTCTATACTCTCCACCTACTTCCAGTCACATCGCCGCTCACCTATTCTGATTGCCGATTATCATCTCCTCAAGGTACTCAAGTACCCCTCCCCCAAAAGATCTCCTATAAATGGCTAAAAATACAATGATACCAGATATTGAACTCTGGAGACTCTTTCCCTCCTTTTAGCACTTAATCTCAAGTTACTGACTTAAGTTTTGGAGTACTAACGCCTGGATCCGACCGGACACTCCATTTTTTGCAGGTCCTTCCTTCTACTCAGCCTTCGAACTGTCAACTGCTCTTCTTACAAGATAAGACATTTCCAGCTTTATCACTTCTTAAACTCAAGTCTAATTATAAATGGTTGTTATTCTAGAAAATTTATGATGGCATGAGAAATTTTAACTTATATTCTTCTTTGGCTTTTCATGTTCCTGTAGGCTTCCTGAGGAATTAGATCCCAATTCATGGTGCGATTTGTGATGTAACTATACATAAGGAGAATAACTTGCCTCTTTAACTACCCATTTTCTTGTCCTGCATAGGATATTAATTAAAGATTTTAAATTAAACTTTCTTTTATATCGTTGAGTTTCAATTTTCTTTTTATTTTCTAAAATGTGAGTTTCTTTTATTTTATTTTTTTATATAGGGAAAGAGAGTGGAGATTTGATCAAGAAATTTTTTAATATTTTAGGATCGATTTTATTACTGAAATATCTCAAAATGATAAACGAAAAAAAAACGTTGCTGTTTTGTTACTACTACTAAAATAAATTTTATTTCAAAAAAATAATGACACCTTCATTAATTTTTAATTTTTCTTACTCATCAATTTTGGAATTTCAAGTTTCAACTGCAGTTTAATTTAATTAATTTTTAAATTTCATAATTATTTTTTCCAACTCATCAAGTGAATAACTGCATATATTGCTCAACAGCTTTCCTTTTTCTTTTCTTCTTCTTCTTTTTTTTTTTCAAATTTTCTTCGATTTTCTTCTTGTTCTTCTGTGACTCTTTTTTTATCAACTCTGTAATTTTCTTTTCATTTTAGTAAAAAAAAAAAAAGAACTAATGTATGTACTCGTTGAGTTTTTATGTTTTTTCCTTTTTTCTTTGTTTTCTTCTTCTTCCTTTGTTTTTATTTATTTTCCATAAATTGTATTACATATTATTTCTACTGATAGGATCCTTCTAGGAAGTTGGTGAAAGTTATCTTTTCAAAAGATTTAAAAAAAAAGTTCTCTTTTTATCTTACAATGTTATTGAGAAAAGTTAAAAATGTCTTTAAAAGAAAAAAAAATTATCATTTTTAAATACGTCTCTAACTAACAGTTTCATATTTACAATTTTAAACATAGCTCATCATAAATTAATAATTCTTACAAATCATGCCAGACTGTTTTAATTTACTAATATTATTTTATAAAATATAATTATATATCAAATCAATAAAATATAATTACATAATAAAAATTATTTTATTAAAATATAAAGTAAAGCCAGATCAATTACTTATAAGTAATGAGATATCCAAGAAAGCTGAATTTTTTTTTTTTTTCAATAACCAGCTTAATGCAGAGTTTCTGGTTAGGTTTACTTGCAATACAAGCAGATCGAGATTAGTGTAAAATTGAGTTTATAGATTTTAATTTTTTTAAAAAATTATATATACAATTAAAAAGAAAGTTATGAATATAATGAATAGAGATACATAGACCTTGATGATACGAGTCTCAACTCTCAAAGCTATTTGATGATTTGATAGCCATGAACGTCAAACAGAACTTTTCCACTGACTTTGAACAGAAAGAAAAGCCTACATATGTATGCTTCTCTCCCTTCCATTTTTATTTCTTCAATTATTCTAAAAATTCTCTCTTCCTTCATTATGAAGTTTTTTTTTATTTGTTTTTAATATATATTCTTCTATAACAAAGACATCCAATACCTACAACTTGGAGAATCTTCAGGCAGGCTAAAGCAATCAACTTTAGCAGAACAAATTAATTATAATTCATCAAAGAAGAGAGGCAAATGGCATGGATGATTATCCTCATTGAATAAATATCATATAGATATCTCATCTAGGTATATATAGTCCAAAAGAATGATTTTTGGACCATCTTATTAATTTTTATATTTTTCAGTTTTATATTATTCGTATTATATATAAATAAATATTTCTTTGCAAAGGTATGTTAGTGAAGATTATTTTTTGCCTTTTCCTTTTTTCCTTTTTCTTCATTGGGTCCTCTTTCTAACAAAGTTGTCTCATATACTTTGAGAATTTGAGGCCAACCTTAATTTAATAATTTTCCTTTTTCCCTGCTTACGCTTGCATGGTCCATATATTTTAGAAAATCATAATATTACTACTTTTTGGCACGTTTAATTAATTAATAAGGCATGGTAATGATCCATCTTTATAATAATAATAATAATACAGAAATAATGTACGTTTAGTGAATAAGTTTATTTATAAACTATATTTATACATTTTTAATAATTCATTTTTGTTGTTTCTAGCTTTTATTATGGGGACATGCTTCACCTTTTATAATCCACTACATGTGGTGGCATGGGGGATATAGTAAAAAGCAACTTTGATTTTATATATATTTTCACTTTGACATTTTCTTTCCTCGTGGTAAAAAAAAATGTATATATCAATTTACCATCTTGAGATTTAATATTGTCGCTTGCAATCAAATTGTGATAGACGTACAAATTGAAGCTTTCACTTTCTATAGAAAAAATAAAAAATTCTGTAAAATTATTGTCATAACTAGTACGCTAGTACTTGCTAGCTATATAAATATAGGATCTATGGCTCAAGTAATAATTCGAGTTCATTTCCAAAAAGAAAATGAAAATTATTTTGTTCTAATCGAGTAACATGATGTTTTTATATCTAAATGTAAATTCACAAAATTGTCTTCTTCCTTCTCACAAATTTTTGTTATTTTAGAAAAAAAACTTATATTTTGATGTTTCCATTTAGTAAATTATACAAAATAATTGCAGAGTAATTTTTTTTAAACCAGGAGAGTTTTCTTTGGACGATTTTAATGATGTATTATCTTACATAGGGTCTTATATATTAAGGAAAAATAAATAATAGATATTTTTTATCATAATGAAAGCCCAAGTAATTAATAAGAAAAATAATTTAATATTCTTGGTCATTGGAGTAATATTGTTGGGTTTTGAATTGTATTTATTTTGGAGGAGGAAAATGAGGAAAAAGCCAATACATGGAAATATATACAAAGAAACTATTAGTGATTCGAGCCAAGGGAGACAAGGCTGTCCCCTTTGTATTGGAATATAAATGCAAGGGGGAGAATATAAAATATATAGATATTCTCTATCAAATAAAATAGTTGGTCTCCTTGACAAGGTCAAGCCAGGCCAAGGGTATAATTATAATATTGGAATTATGAAACTAATCTCAATATATAATTTATTTTATTAATTAGGAAAAGAAACTGAAAAGGGGCTTTGGGATTATACCTATTAAGCATCTATTAACCAGAGATTCTGTTTCTTAAAAAACAATAATAAATAAATAAGAAATTGAGGTTTGCTAATAATCATAGTATGGCAACCATATTTCTCTTTCAATCTCCCATTTAGGCCAATCTCTAACTTTTTCTTTATTTAAAGAGATGCCAAAGTTGTTTCTTTCTTTATTTTTTTTTTATATATGAAAAAAAAGGGGAAAGAGCTGGACCCTATAATGATATCATCATGTTAGGAAAATTGGTTTTTAAATTATATATATTTGTATACAATCTAGGATATACATGCATGCATGCTTACTACATACGTGTCTATTGTTAGCTACGTGCATAAATACATATATAGGGTTATATATCATAATATAAATCAACGTGCTTATTATGCATATACTTATAAAGTAAATATATATATGCACGTAGTGAAATAAGAGAGGACGGACCCATGATGAGTTGTAGGGTTTTGGCCTTAGATATTGGTTGTCAATAAATGCTGGATGTCTCGTTTCTTGGGTGTAAAAACTGTCTCATTGATTTTGGATTAGTACTTCAAATCATGTATACTAATTTCTTTATTATTATAAAGAGTCCAACTCAAACTTAAATTCAGATTCTAAATTTTGCATACTTAATTACCATATCAGTGTCGTATAATTAATTAATTAATTATATATATATATATATATATATTTTGGAGGGAGAGTATAGAGGTAATTATGAATGGATGTTGTTGAAAAATGCAGTAGAGTACATGAATGTAATAAATAAGATTGAAAAGAGAGAGATGGTCAAAGAGGCATTGATATGTCGTTTCGGAGAACAGTAAATCCCAAAGGGAAGAGTTATCTCCTCTGCATCCTACTGTAGTCACCACCTTCTGCTGCCTATTTCCCCAACCACTACTTCTTCCCCCACTCTCTTCTGGTTTTTAGCTTTCTTCCATTTTTGCCCATTTTTTTGTCCTGAATTGAATAATATACAAAAGAAAGGCATTAAAATTTTTCTTTAAAATATTAAAAATAATATAAATTTATTATAAAATATATCTCTAAAATATAAAAAATTATACAGATTTATCAATGTTTTGAGAGTAAATATATATCATTTCTTTTTATATTTACCAGTGATATATAAGTTTGTATTTGTCTTTGCAAGTAAATTTCTAACTATTTTTAATACTTAATGAACATTTTTTATGCAAAAAGATAAATTTAAAAGTTTTTAAAATTATTTTTAATATTTTAAAAGTAAAATTAACTCTTATAGGTGCATATTTAACTATAAAATCATTTATATCACAATGCATCAGTTGTGCCGATGGGGTGATAGTCTAGTGGTAGCGATGCAGGTCAGGCTAAAAATGAGAGGTTTCAGTATTGACTTTCAATACCTTTTATGTGGAGAGATAAGAAACCTTTTCCGAATCTGAATTTAATTGGCCAAATTCGAATATCAAATGATTAATCAAATTAAAAAAAAAAATTGTATCAGTGGTGCCTTTACAAAGGCTAATTAGTGATTTGAATTTTAGAAGCAATAGTGAATCTGAAATGGGATATGTTCCATCCATCAGCATGCACGCATCTTTCTTTTCCACTAACCAAAGATTAAAAAACAAAAAATAGAAAGGAATCATATGCAGCTCCTCAAAAAGCTGATGCATTTGCAGGATGAAAAGCCTATCTCAACTACATTTGGAACAAAATATACTCACCTCATCAAACCTGTCTTGTTATCCATTTTTGAATTCCTTTTTCCCATCTACATTCTTCCCTAGCTACCCCCCTTTTACTTCTTTCCTTGTTTCATCATCTATTTTGACAATTTTCATTCATTCAACCCTACATATACCTCATGATTATGCTAACCAAAAACCCTATTTATATACAATATATATGCTGCTTATCCATCTTTGAGAATAGAATAGCTTCATTCATATGAGAGCTTATTAATATACAATTAAATGCCAAAATCATGGATTCAACATTCACACTCAGGAAAAAATAAAAAATGATAAAGAAAGGATGATGAAAAACTTGATTAAATGAAATCATCCGCATAAAAAACATAACAATGTAATTAAATTAAACAAACATATACAGCTTCTGATTCAACTTCTCATATCTTATTTATATTCACTTAACATATACTGTTTTGAGAGTTGACTTGCACATAAAATTAGTAATACTGCCTCCATAAATTAATTTCATAGCTGCATTTCGCTTTATAAAGACTTCAAAATAACAGGAAAAAGAGAAAAAAAAAAAAGAAGTCATGAATAATTGTTGAAATGGAAAAAGATTTACATGGACCTTATCCTACCATAATGTGTTTATAGGATCCTAACAAAGGAAAAGAAAGAACATACTAAAAAGTTGGCTTTCCAAGTAAACTTTGATGCTTATACAGTTCTTACTTACAAAAGCCCTGAGACTATATATAGCAGATTCTAAATTAGATAGAATTCAGTGCAAGGATTCATTATCTTGTTCTACTTCAGAAGCAGGTTCATCTTCTTCTTCAAATCCATCAATTCCATAAGCAGCATGCCCATTTCCAAAAGCTTTGATATGATCTTTAAGTGATCTTTTATGCTTAAAATCAGATCCACAAATTACCAGAGCTTCCCGCAGTTCTTTTCATGGGTTCTCCAATCTCCTCTCACTGCAAAAGCCTTACCACATTTTCTACACATAAAAGGCTTGATTCCATGTTTTCTTTTGTAATGAGTTTGAAGAGTTCTAAAATCTTTAAGTGGCTTAGCTCTTGGATGATCAATGTTGTTTCTGCAACCTGGTGCACAGCAATAGCAAGGTAGCCTTAGCATTCCTGTGGGTTGTGTTCCTCTTAAGGATTCTGGCCCTTTTCTGTACTGGGATCCATGCCCCCACATATGCATCTAGGACAATTTCATATTATTGGTTTTAAATTTTGGCAATCAAAAAATTGAATTTTAAGTGAAGACAAGAAAAAAGTGCCATCTAATCTAATGGAAAGGAAATCCAAGCATTTTTAACCTTATATATAAAAAGTAAGATCTATTTTGTACGTACAAATCTTGATTGTCTTGCAAAAATTTTCCCCAAGAAAGAATTCTGTATGATAAAGCTATGTTTCATCAATGTGTCCACCATTTCTGCTTCAATTACTAGATTTGGGAGATTTCATTGATTAGGCTATTTAGTTTTTGTCTTAAAATGGCTCTCATGTTTTCTCTTCAGCAATTCTAACGACTTAATTATTGCTCAAATTGGGGCCTCTCCAGGCAAAAAAAAAAAAAAAGGAAATCTGTGTATTGTAATTTAAAAGTACAATACGAAAGCTTAGAAGTATATATGGATACACTCTAGTTTTTTTTTTTAACATAAAATTGAAGGATCGTGGAAAAAAAAAAAAAGAAAAAGGAGCAGTGAGTTAGAGAGTTGGAGAATTCTTAGATTGATAAAGAAAAAGTGAGAGAGGGAGAGAGATAATACAAGTGGGGTGTTGATGGGTAAGAACTGTTTGTTGTGTGGAGTAAAGATTGAGAAATAGAAGTTAAGATGAAGATGGATCATCATATCAGTGATGACCTCTTGCAAAATTATCAGTATTACACAGGCCTGTCAATAATGTTAAGATAGCACAAACTTCAAAGTACTAAAGGCATAAGGAACATTGCCTGAGTTGTTCAATCACATAAAGAAAAGGTACTGATCTCAGTCTCACTTGGATCAGCAAGATTTATTGGAACTCCAAATCCCATATACACCATGCAAAATCTTTTTTTTTACCTTTTCTATTCTTTTTCTTTAAAAAAAAAATTCAGATGGTGATGAAGAACAGAATTGATTTAATTCCCACATAGGATCAATCAATGTTTGGTCCTGAAAGCCAACATGAAACAGATTGAAATCTGAAAATATGAAGAGTATACCTGCATGTTATTGTATCTGTTGAAGGTTTTGCAGCAGACAGGACATGAAAACTGAGTAGGGCCAATCAAAATCTGAGAAGGGGTAGGGATCCAATACTGGCCTTTATTAAGTCTGTTAATAGGGTAAACAGAATTAGAATCATCAGCATCAGCATCAGCTCCATCTTTATCCGAGGAAGAAGATAAGACAGAAGCCATTTCTGCAGCACTAGGGCTAGGCAACCCTATGTGGAGTGCAACAGTAACACTCTCATCATCATCAATATCTTCATAGTATAATCTTTCTTGATCTTTCCCTTTATGATGATCTTCGATTTCTTCTTCATCCTCTTCTTGTTCTTGGTCTTGTTGTTCTTGTTTTTTGTCATTTCTTGATGGGCTTAACTTTAGAAGTGGTAGGGCTTCCCTTAGAGGAGGAGAAGGAGGCCTATTTTGGGAGTAAAAAAAGGTGTGATTTTGGGTGATAGTGAAAGGATTTGAGTACAAATTAAGGTGGGAAGGAGGAGGAGGAGGATTTGAAGAAGGGTAATGGTGAAAAGGGTTATTGTTGGTGTTGAAGAAACCAGTGAAGAAATTAGAGTATGGGTCAGCCATGGTTGAAAAATAAAGGTCTGAGAGGGATCACTAATAGTTATTGTTGGTCTAAGAGAGAAAGAGAGAGAAAAAGGACAAGATGACTGAAGAAAGTTTGGGTGGTGGAGACTGAATAGAGTGAGAGAGATCACTAATAGTAGTACTGTTCAAAGAGTAAAGGCAAACACTAGAAAGAATTGATAATATAATCAACTACTCAGGTGTAAAGGAATAGTGTATAAAAATTAGGAAAATAGATCATATTAAAATCTATTTTTAGTAATGATTAATTATAAAAAAAATCATTAAGCTAATTTTAAAATTGTCTATTATTTTATATTTACAAATTTAATCGTGAATGTAGAAAATCTAAATGCTGAAATATACTCCATTCACAATTAATGTCCAGCTTTTCTATTTCTCTAAATTTAAAAAATTCATTAAATGACCTTAATATTTTACTAAATTCTTTTTAAAAAGGAAATAATTTAATGTTTACCCTTTGTAGGGGCATAAATTGGAATAAAATGTCAAAATAAATGTTATTTTTTAAGTGCATGGACACTTTTTTATATATATATAATTTAGATTTTGTAACAGTATGGATCAATTAGAAAAATTATCACATTTCTAACAGTTTAAACTACATGTGATTGTTAAATGGATGATACTTAATTATAAATATTTATTTATTACAGTAGACACTTAATTGTATCCAAACAGCATACAAAATTTCCAATCGACTTCAATTATATTTTTTTCTTTAAAATTGAATATTTACAATTTCAAATTATTATAGTAAAAAGGTTTTTATTTTTTTCTAATGTAAATTGTTTTTATCGGAGGCAAATAATCTAATTTCTGTTAAAAACCTTTTATGTTGAAGCAAAATACGAAAAGAATCTAAAAAATATATTTTAATTTACTGGGCGTTTAGACTGTGGATTAGGTTGGGTTCATTAATTATTTTTGGAGTCCTATTTAATTTGTACCATTTTGGAATAATCACATTGACATAAATGCCCTTTTAATTATATCCTTAATTTGCATTCTTCTGGCTTACCTCTTTTGAACAGTTTGGTGGGTTTAGCTTTTGCAATGTTTCACCACATGGTCAAGGATGTTTAATTTTCAGTTAGCTTACATTTAAATATCATTTTCAATTAATTATATTATAATTAATTGTATCACTATAAATTAAATGATTACGGATGAAGATTATGTTTGCAAATCATTGTCTTTGTTTTTGGCATAATTAGATTTATTATTATTATTTTTTTAATAATAACATAGTTAGATTGATATAAATTAGATTTTAGTTTTGACGTATGGTTTGCATGAAATGATTAAGTAATAAGCACTAGAAAGTAGAAACATTTAATAGATATTTTAATTCTAAAAATCGAATACATTTAACTATAATATGAAAAATCAATATCTCTAAAAATGAATCAAACAGTTTATTTGCAATATTTATTGAAAAATTAGCAAGGCTTTGAGTAAAGAAAGCTATTCTCTAATTCGCATTGAAATTGTAGAATTCTTCATGCCTGAATAGTGGCATTTCGAATATATACTTCAAATCCAATTGTTTTCTGCTTTTTTTTTTTTTTTTAATTTCATACTTTTCACTATACCAATTAATATTATGAAAATAAAATTTTAAATCGATGAGATATGCAACCTCTTACAAATAAAACTGACATGTTTTACCCTAGGTAAAAATGATACTATTGTCAAATTGGGCTCCAGGGTTCAAATCAACTGAAAGTAAAATAATAATAATAATAATAATAATAATAATAATAATAATAATAATAATAATAATAATAATAAATTCTTACATACCGTGTTTAATGCGTGTATATATAGTATATATCCAAAATTCCCTTCTATTTCTATTTTCCTTTGGTTAACCCTTGTTAGAAATATGCATTTACCTTCCAGTAGTTCTCCTTTGGTTTTGTTTCAAAACAACTAATAAAGAGATTCTAAAAAAAAAAAGAAAGAGAGGGAGAAAAATAAATAAATGAAGAAATAAATTGTGTTTAATTTATACCGTATTTAATTGAGCAAAATATGCAATATATCCCTTCCCAAAATTTACATTGTAATTTCGGAGTGAAATTTTTGGAATTAATTAGTAAATATTTAGAATCTTATGTTTAATTTTTAAAATGGGTTATATCTGTTTTTATTTGGAAAATTGTACCAAACTCATCTAATTAAAAAGAAATGAAAAGTATATTAATTGGGTTTATTTGATTATTTTGGTACCTTAAACCAACAACAATAATTGAAAATTATCAACGAGTAATGTGTACACATTTTGTTTTTTGGGTAAGTTGGTGTAATTAAGCATCATATCCCAAGTAAAAGTATGAGGAGAAGGATGCGTGGGTTAATTTATGGATAGAAAATGGATAGACAGATAAAAATATATATTTATATGAATAGAAGAGACAGGAGGAAGCAAGAAGCAAATAATTAGAAAGGAAGGCAACATTTGTATTGGTTTGTGTAAAATGGTCGGATTTGGAAATAGAGCTAAAACCCAATCCCCATCTCTGTTTCTTGTCATTGCTCCCCTCCAAATATCCGTTACTCCCCATTCTCCCTTTCCTTCTCTCCCTCTAAATTAGTACTTTTTTATTTAACTCCACCATTTAATTTCAATTTTGAACTTTGACACATGTTAAAGAATGTAAAAATATTATAATTTTTCTAGTGGTTCAGATGGTATTTATTTTACAGGTTAGTTTTTCAACCGAATTAGTTTTTAGTTTATTTTTCATAAATGTTCAATTCTGTAAATTTTAAGCTCTAAATTTTTAACACGTAATCGGCCATGTAGATGAGCAGAATGTGTTAATTATCGTATATCGAAGGGTTATAATAGGTCTCACATGTTAAAATTGAATTAGATCCAACATTTTTTTTAGCAAGACATCAAATTCAATTAATTTTCTCTGTATAAATCACACGAGTCATATTCAGTTTCTTTTTTGAGTGAATTTGATTTTCAACGTATATTTTCTCAACTATCTGTTAGACTTATAATACAATAATTATTTTGTAACACAACCATTTTATTTTTCCTTTTAAACCGACTTATCAATGCAATTTCAATCATTTGATAATAATTACTGGTTTATTGAACTAATATTTAAATAAATAATTGAATGTTATATGGTTAAAGAAAAGAGTTGTAAATTGCGACATTTGATTTCCCATCAGCTTTTCTTTTCATAAAAAGAAAAATGGAAATTAATCAAGCTGTTAGGTGAAGATGAAATCTGGTGGCATGCAAACCCAAGTCCATGTCAGTATGCTTTTTGTCCTTTTAAATGGCAGCTTTGATATGTGAATCAATGCATTTGATAACATGATGGATCAAAAGTTAATTTCTTTTTTTTAAAAAAAAAAAAACAAAAAACAAAATATTATATGATGGAGCATGTCATAGCAATGATCTTTGGCATTTTCTGACCTATCAAAAACAAAATGTCGGCCTTTTTCTTGGGGATTTTATTTATTTATTTATTTTCGTATACATAAGATTCGTCTCTGCAGAACCCATTCTAATAATACATCAAAAGTCTTTCAATGCAATTTGTGGGTCTACAACCGTGGGAAAAGCCTGTTATCTAATTTTCTTTTATTCTTCTTTCAAATTCAATTTCAGAAATTGTCACATGCAAATTCATATATAGCGCACATATCCGCTAAATAAAAATAATATATATAATTCATTTTATAATGATTTCAACCGCAAAATTAGATCCATTTTCTTTAATATAGCATTGCAGTCATAATTTTCTGTTTTGATCTTCTACCTGTACATATCTAGTTTTACGAATTTTATGTTTCAAATTTAATTTTCTGCATATATTTGGGTTCGAGAAAATATATTAATTATTTTATATAGACTAATTATAAAAGTATAATACTATTTATAGTGGTTTATGTCTTCAATAGAGAAAAAGCTTCAATTCTTATTCAACGTATTTACAAGAGTTTTATACAAGAAAAGAATCTCCTATTTTTGGTATACAAATTAGGACCCAAAAATAACTCCCTAATTTACAGAAAATAATCCCAGATTTTCCTTTCTAATTTATAGGAGATTTCCAACACTTCCCCTCAAGTTGGTGCATAGATATCTATCATGTCCAACTTGCTAAGAGAGTAATAGAACCTTTTACTACATACTGCTTTAGTTAGAATATTTGCTAACTGATCTTCTGACTTCATAAAAAGAAACTGGATTATCTTCTCCTCAAGATTTTGCTTTATGAAGTGTCTATCCACCTCTACATGCTTGGTTCGGTCATGTTGAATTGGATTATGAGAAATATCAATGGTAGCTTTGTTATCACAAAACAAATTCATCTCGCATTTAGGAGGAAAACCAATTTCAATCATCAAAGATCTAAGCCAGAGAAGTTCACACAACCCTTTTGCCATACCCCGAAATTCTGCTTCTACACTGAATAAAGCCGCCACCCTTTGTTTCTTGCTTCTCCATGTGACCAGGTTCCCCCCAACAAATGTAAAGTAACCAGAAGTTGACTTCCTATCCGAGACACTCCCAGTCCAATCTGCATCGGTACAGCATTCAATATGCAGGTAACCATTCTTTCCCTTTTCCCGGAGAAGATTTGAGATACTGAAGTATCTAAGTAACTGCACTCATATGGTCTTCACTAGGAGAATGCATGAACTGACTAACAACACTAATAGCATAGGCTATGTCAGGTCGGGTATGAGAGAGATAAATTAACTTGCCAACTAACTTTTGGTATCTTCCTTTGTCTACTGGAACTTGGTTCGGATAGTCTCCAAGATGATGGTTTTGGACTATAGGTACATCAACGGGTTTACAATACAACAACCCAACTTCAACAAGTAAATCCAGCACATATTTTCGCTGAGAGAGTACAATTCCCCGATCAAGTCTATCAACTTCAATCCCCAAAAAATAATTAAGTTCTCCTAGGTTCTTCATCTCAAATTTGGATGCCTACTGTGACTGTAGATTTGCTATCTCATCTGTATCATCTCCTATAATGATCATATCATCAACGTAGATAATTAAGACAGTAATCCTACCTTATCGGTGTTTGAGGAACAGAATGTGATTATAGTCACTTTGTATAAAACCATACTTCTTCATTGCCCAACTCAGTCTTCCAAACCAAGCTCGAGGTGACTATTTCAAACCATACAATGCTCTTTGTAATTTGCAAGCAATGTTACCTTTAACATTTGCCATGTATCCAGGAGGAATATCCATGTAGATTTCTTCTTCAAGCTCACCATGAAAGAAGGCATTCTTTACATCAAATTGATGTAAAGGCCAGTCAAGATTTGCTTCAAGAGACAATAGAACTCTGATGGTGTTCAGTTTTGCTACTGGAGAGAAGGTTTCTTGATAATCTACCCCATATGTTTGTGTGTAACCTTTGGCAACCACCCTGGCTTTGTATCTGTCAATGGATCCATCTGCTTTGTATTTGATAGAGAATACCTATTTGCATCCTACTGTTCTTTTCCCTTCGGGTAGAGTAACAGAGGCCTATGTTTTATTTTTTAACAAAGCACCCATCTTTTCCTCCATGGCCTGCGTCCACTTGAGATCTTGTAATGCTTCTTCTGCATTTATGGGAATGTAGTGAGATGAAAGCTCATTTGGTAAATTCTTCAATGATGCAGACACCATTTCAGTTGACATATAATTGGCAATGGGATATTTAGATTGCGTATCTTCCACCTCAGAGGAGTACCGATTTGGAGGCATGCCACGATTATGCCTAGCAGGTAATTTAAAGCCAGCAATAGGAGCATTAGTTTCTACACTATTAGAAAATTGATGAGCAAAAGGGGTAAAAGGTGAATTCAACTTAGGGATATTCTCAACAGGAGAAGGATCAGTAGTTATTGGAGAAGAGGGGGGAGACACAGTCACCAGCATTTGAAGGAGTTGTATCTGAAGAAGATGTTGTCTCACTATTTAGTGCAGTATTTGATCCTTCATTTTTGGTTGAGTCACCAGTACTCAAAGATTCATTAAATCCTGGCCATTCATACCTCATCAACTCACTTCTTCATCACCATTCTCCCCTTGATGACGTGAGGTGGATGGCTTAGAAAAGAACATGTCAGATTCAAAAAAATGGCATTCATGGTTACATATGTCCGCCTATGAGTGGGATCGAAGCACCGATATCCCTTTTGATGAATGCCATATCCGAGAAAAATACACCTCACGGCACAAGGATTGAGCTTTGTCCTTTGGTTCTTCTGGACATGAACAAACACGACGCAACTAAACACCCATGATGGAATCATCATTGTAGACGACATAGTGACATGGTTGGATATCACTTGGATAGGGGGCTGCATCTCAAGAACTCTGGATGGCATTCTGTTGATCACATACACAGCATGCATGACGGCTTCTATCCAATAATGCCCAGGCATATTAGCTTCAATAAGCAAAGCTCTAGCAGTTTTAAGGATGTGCCTATTTTTTCGTTTGGCAACTCTATTTTGCTGGGGTGTTTGAGAACATGAAGTCTCATGAACCATTCCATGTTGACGGAAGAATTATGTGAATTATGTGTTTATAAATTCACCACCATTGTCTGAACGAAGGACCTTTGGTTGGGTGAAATATTGGGTGCAAACCATTTTATAAAAATATTGGAAGACTTTAATGACTTCATCCTTATGTTTTAATAGGTACAACCATGTCATCCTTGTGCAATCATCTATAACAACCACAAACCAACGAAAATCATGCATATTTGGCTTTGGAGATAGACCCCACACATCAGTATGAATAAGAGAAAATGGAACTGCACTTTTATTGAAACTCAAGGGATAAGTAGCATGATGGCTTTTGGCCAAGATACAAGTTTCACACTTCAATTTGGAAGCAATCACATCTGAAAAAAGTGTAGGAAAGAGAAGTTGTAAATATCTAAATGAAGGATGACCTAATCTCCCGTGCCAAAGCCACACTTACTCCTCCTTGAATTTATTTTTAACAGTAGTTTGACAGGCTGTTCTTGGAGCTATTTCCGTCTTGATATCCTCAAGGTAATAGAGTCCCCCCGTTCTCAATACCAGGCCAACAATCTTCTTGGTTCGAATATCCTAAAGAAAGACAGCATTAGGATAGATAATTGCAATACAATTTAGATCTTTAGTAAACTGGCTCAAAGATACTAGTTTATGAGACAAGGATGGAACAAGTAAAGTGTTAGACAAAGGTAGTTTAGGTGTCACCATTATTGTTCCAGTTCCTGTTACTGGGGAAAGTATCCCATTAGCATTGGTAATGTTGGTTCTTCTAGGTGTTGATTGTTGTGAAAAGTCATTTTCATCATAGGTCATATGGTCGGTGGCTCCTGAATCAAGAATCCATTTGATGTGATCATTTCCTTAACTGAATTCAGATGAATGCATACCTGTAACTGGACTAACATTTTTAGATAAAATTTCAGCCATTTTTGCAGTGAGTTTTGACAGAATTAAGGAAGAAGACACTTCTGTAGCATCTATTGACCGAGAGCTTTTATCAGCCATGTGGTTGTTTTGGAATGGTTTAGGAGAGTTTTGTTTGTGTTAGTACTAGCAGGGATCAGAAACCTACTCTGATGCCATGTCTTCAATAGAGAAAAAGCTTCAATTCTTATTCAACATATTTACAAGAGTTTTATACAAGAAAAGAATCTCCTTTTTTTGGTATACAAATTAGGACCCAAAAATAACTCCCTAATTTACAGAAAATAATCCCAAATTTTTCTTCCTAATTTATAGGAGATTTCCAACAGTTTAGACAATTATCACCTCACCTATTAGTTTTTTGAATTGAGTTTGACTTCAGTCTATTTATTTCCAACACTATGAAGGCGGGGATTATAATTACATATAGGTAAATTGCATAAGTTGATCTCAATATTTTCATATTTTAAAATATGTAAACAATCATTTTTTATTTTATTGAATTTTGTAACAAATTTTTGACGGTTGATGAAGAGAAAATGATACTAATTTTTTTATTTTTATATTTTTATAGAGAAAAATAGATAGTAGAAGCTCGAACTAGAGACATCTCAATATATTAGACCAGCATTTATCCATAGGATGCACTTTTGGAGACTTTTTATTCTCTATGGTGAAGAAATAATTATTTAGATTTACTTAATAGAACAAAATTAACTTCTTATTTTTTGTTTTTAACCAAGGTATCCACCGTCGACTATAGTGATTCATTTTTTAGGTAACTTGTAGGCATCTCTAAGGATAAAACAGTTGACCGAAGATTTAAGACTGTTCCATACCTAAAGCCAATAATCGATCACTTGACTTTTGGTTAAGGAACTTTTTAAAAACTCAATAAAACAAAACAAAAGTACCAAAATAATAAGTGCCACGGTTGTTGGAATCAAATTGTTCCTTATGATAATCGACATTCTCCAAAGATCGTATATGTAATATTGCTAAATTTTGATTTAGGAATATCATTGTTTTTTTCAAAACATATAGGATATAAATTTTAGTTTATTAATAGAAATACATTTTTAATTTTCAAAAGCCGTTTACTTTGAAAAATTAAGGGCCACAAAAATGTGAGGTAATCTTTAGCTTTTCAATAGTGATTTTATATTTCGCCAGTGTAATTTTTGTTTCTTTTTAAGATGATTCTTTTTATAAAGCTGGAAAAATAGAGCTAATCTCAATTTGTCATATTACCACCTTACATCTTTTTTCTTTTCTTTTCACCCCCAAGTTAAAAGAGTAAGTTCGGTAAGCAGATGCATGTAGTGCGTATGCGATTTTATACTGTCATATTGCATCCATCGGACAGTACAGATGTACCCGCAACGTTTCACAAGCCCATTGAAGGAGGTCAGTTGAAAATTTTTTATTTTTAAAAGAAAAATGAAGTATAAATTCTAATATTGGAGAAGCAAAAAGCCTAGAACAAAGAGGCAAATTTAATAATCTTAAAGCATGGCCCATGAATCTGCAGTGCAAGAAACGAGATCTTGTGAAAAAATTCAAAGAAAATAAAGTACATGAAAGTGAAAATCTAAATTTGTTTTCCCCCTATATAGTGGACCCAATATATATTTTATGAACAAAAATTGATTTAGTGAGAATGTGGGTATTTTTATCAAGTGGACATTATGGTTCAGAGTAGGTATACTCTGCAATTTGTGGCCATAGGAAAAGAAATGGTTTCACCTTAATTTTAGGCTTTTTTAACCTATTCTTCTCATTCACTCGTACTCTACATAGATTTTGATCACGCATTAAAGCTGTGGAAAAAAAATAAATAATTATTTTAATTCACTTTCCTATCCTTTCCCTTAAAGCAAAGAAAAATATGGGAAGTAATGGCCTTTGGTAATGCGTGCATGTGCATTTTCTATTTTATGTGTTTGAAGGTTGATTTTTGTCCCCACCTATAATGCACTTCACCGAATTTCCGAGTTTAATTTCTATTTTTAATTTCTTCACATAAAATAAATAAATAAGTTTATAATTTATATACGATGCATGTGAACTACTCAATTGTTCTAGCTTTCTATTTTGATTTCACTACTTTGAAATCTGATCCTACAAAAAAAGAAATGCTTAGGCATCTAACTTGTAGGCAATATAAATTAATTAAGTGGCATATTTAATTCATAAATCTATTTAAAGTTTTAAACTAATAATATATTATTAGATATAGTTTTTGTTATTTGTTTACAATGCTATTGCTTTCAGATTAGCGGTTGATAATATAATATCCGCCAACAAATTTTTACCAGATACTTGCAATGTTTTCTATTATTATCAGCAACCATTATCGACCATCAGGTACCACGAATCTTTAAACCACATAATGTCGAAAATTTATTACTAATATGTCCAATATTAGTGCGGAATTTAATTAAAAAATCAATTTAATTTCTCTTATGGATAATTCTAATTAGCAATATGCACACCTTCCTTATGTATATTTTACATTACCCTACAAAAATAACCCATGTCTCTTTTTTACTAAAAGTTTCCTCACCAAAAGCTAAAAGCCTATAGGTTTCAACTTTACTAGTACTTGGAATAATTTGGGATAAGATAAATAAATAAAAATAACAAATCTCTAAGCAAATCCAACATGTAAGCATAAATTCAGTCGAAGAAGAACATGCAATGGGGGAAGCACGATGAGCATGTGGGTAAATGTAAACTTTTAATTTATAACATTACACATGGGATTAATTACTATTATTATTATTATTATTATTAGAGTTCCAGGAGATTTTAGATCCTAATGTGAACATCTCCAAATGACATTATTATAATAAAATTAAAAATAAATTGAATATAGTATAAAAAAATAAAATAAAATAAAAGAATGGGTGTGTTGACCAGAGATCCCATGCTTGCTTATTTATTTTGGTTATATTTCCAAGATGACACGAGTGTAATTTTGCATAGCAAAATGTTACAAAAACATCACTTTAGAGTTTCAATGTCTGTGTCTTGTTTTGATATTTCCAAACATTTCTCTGCCTCTGCTACCATTGCAAATCCCCATAATCACCCCCAAACAATATATATCCTGCCTTAATTCCTACTACAATTTCTTTTTTTTTTTTTTAATTTATACTGCTATTACTAAATTTATTAATCATCTAATCAATACTTAATTACTGATTTCATTTTCTTGTATTGTCCAGAAATTATTATTATTATTATTATTATTATTATTATTATTATTATTATTATTATTATTATTATTATTATTATTATTATTATTATTATCTCCAAGCCTGCAAACTATCTGGCTGGCTTAAGAGAGAACAAAATGCCTACATTTTTAAATTACAACTACCAATCAAAATTCTGATGTCAAGCCAAACAATCTTTTGCTTATCTGTTCTCTTGTTTTTCCTTTTTCCATTCTAAACGTATTTCTATTCATTGCTTTCTTTATTTTCATTTTTCACTTGGAAATATATAACTTTTTAATGACTCCATATCTTCATGTTCGCCATATAATTCAAAGTTAAGTGACTATATATATAAGGCTTGTTCTAATTAATAAACTTTAGTTCAATACTATCAATCTCACTTTTAATTTCAATCTCTACTTACTATTTAATATGAATCGTTAAATTAAAAAATATATATTTTTATTTTTTATTTAATAATTTAATTTTATCGACATTCAATACGTCAAACAAATAGAATATAATACATTGATTCTCTTGTATAAAAAACAAGAAAACAATAATTGAAAATACTATTCATAAATAAACATTACATCATATAAAGTATTTATGATCTATATGATATCATAAATGCAGGTAGGATTGTACACAAAATTGAAGAAAAATGAGTAGGATTTTGGAGACGATATTATGGGCCCATTTATATGAAGAGAGTACCTGAATCTGAACTACTTGCTGTTGTGCTATCAATTTTTATGACGAAAATTCAACATGAAGTGTGTGTATATTGGTAAGGCCAAAGAAGAATAGGAATGCAAGGTGGGGTACTAACTTTGCCTGCTTCACCTTCCCTGTTACTTGTTACTTCACTTGTAAAATCAAATATACTTCTTAAAGGATATTACTTGTTTCTTAGAGTTTTCATTTCCATTCTCCAACCCTATCAAAATTCAACATATAATATATACAAATACAAACTCATGAATAGTGATGTGAAAAAGGATGCTATATAATATTAATTGTCATTAATTATCTCACATCGGCTCGTCGGTTGATTATAAATATAAAACATTTATAATAATTATTTGAACAACCTCTATATATCCATCGCTTGGTTACAAGTATAAAATGTCATTTCCAGCCATATGGGTTCAGCTTCTTCCTTCTAACTTCTTGTTCTTCCTCTCTTTCTTCCGCTTCCGTTACATCTAATTTAGGCTACATAAAAAAAAATCAGAAAATTATTAAATCAGCAGGTATAATTAAATCTAAATCGGTTTATACTGCTAACTAAATTTATTAAATTCGGATGTATACTTCCATTTTAAAAATTATGAAGAATGGACTTGTACTTATATTTAATGCACGTTAACGTTTAACTGATTTTTATGTGTGATTTTTCACACACACACATAAATATGATCCATAATGGTAATTTTCACAATTGACAAAATTACTATTTTACTCTACATAAGCATGAGTATATTTTTAGTAAGTATATTTTTATATCTTAATTCCTAAAAATCGTCAAGTTGTTAATATTGATAAAGATAAATTACTGTTGAATTATTTTTTTTTATATCTTACAAAGTGTTTATGTAATTTTTTTATTATTAATATTCAATTTTATTGACTTTTTTATTTTTATATTTATATTTAAAGCATTTAAAGTTTATATATATATATTTTTTTTTATATAAGGAAGAAAAGAGACAAGAGGTTACAAAGAAGAAAATCTTGGAGTACCCTATTATCCTGAGCTAAAAGCTCCTTGATAATTAGAGGAGGAACATCGAATCAATTAAAATTGACACCTTGAAAAATACAATTTTTAGCTAAAAAATCTGCTACATAATTGCCTTCTCTCTTTTACATATATAATTTTCACTTACTAGTTGCGATCCAAAAATCTTCTTATATTAGGAACAATATGTGAGAGATGAAGCTCAATATCGTTTATATGAACTACCCGAAACACAACTTTAAGGCTCTAAGATTGAACTAATATTTTTCTCCAACTTTTGGCCCAAGCTAACTCCAAGACGCGTTTAATTGCCAAAAGTTTTGAAAAAATAGAACTTGCATTATTGATCCGCAAAGAGTAATTCCCAGCCAAAAACCAATGCTGTCCCAAAAAATACCCCTAGCAATGCTCCAATTTGAGAAGTGCCATAGGCATTTAGCACCATCCAATCCACATCCGGCGGTTTCCATTTATCATACCATCTTCAACTCCCCTTCTTGAAAACGATATATATTTCAAAGACGATGATGCTGTTAAATTAACATTAACTTCATTGATAATAATTTTGATTTTAGAGTAAATTCCTCCATTTCCAAATACGCCACACCGTAAAATCAAGGAAAATTTTTCAGTCAAATAAATACTGACCTGCAAATCTCCCTTTTAAATTAGAGATGGATTCATATATATATATATATATATATATATATATATATGAAATATAGGATAATTGTACATATTAAAATTTTTTAATAGTTAACCGACTGTATTTAATGGTTAAATTGTTATTAATGAAATGAATTTGAACTTAAATTTTGAAAAAAAAATTGCACAAAAAGGCCTTAAGAAGCTAGAGGTTTTAAAAAAAATTACTCTCAATCTTTTTTATTTCAAAAATACTTTTTTTAAAAGTTATTTTTAAAAATACATAGTACTAATTTTACTCGCTCAAACCTAAACTTCTCCTATTTCACATCTCTTATGCAATTCAAACAGTTGAAATGGTTGTCCTTTCTCAATAAGAAAAAAGAGTTATCCCCTTGATTAATTATGGGTCCTAGTTTCGTCACTAATAAATCCCGATTATGACATTTAGTATAAGTAGGACCAGATGTTGCATTCCTGAATTCTTCCTTCTTTAACTGAAGAAATTTTCCCTTATATTATTGGATTCCATTCCTCCTATGATGCGTTTACAACTCTTGCTCAAACTTTTGATTCTATATCTCAAAACCGGCAATTGCAATTCCACGTTGAGCTTCAAAAGCTCAAGCAAAATTACCTCTCTATTTCTGTTTATTTGTAGCGTGCTAAGGCTATTGCCAACGAATTTTATGCTGCTGGAAGGCCTATCTTTGAGGCTGAGGCTGAATTTAATGCTATTATTTATTGAAATATTAACAGTGAATATCATTCTATAATTACTGCTTTGAACCTTCAAATCGAGCCTGTTTCCTTTTATGAATCCTAATAAATCTGGAGAATTTATAAAAGCGGACGCCGTTATGGTGGTGGAGACGGTGTCGTATTAGAATGAGAATGGTAGTAGGATCCGATGAGATTGAGTAGTGTTTAGAACCTGCAAAAAGGGCTAGCCCGGTCGTATTGGAAATTAATTAGTACTCCGATACTTAAATAAGAAACTTAGAGAAAGAAAATAGTGAGAGAATTTCAGGAATGCTATGTGTGTTTAAGTATGAGATAACCTATTATTTACATGGAGTGTTAAAAACTACTTGAGTGGTCTATCGTTACAGTAGGTTTGCTCCTTTGCTCCATTTGCCATCTCAAAATCACATACCGGAATGGAAATAATAGGAATAGTAATTCTTTTCGTTGTAGAGGGCCTTGTCAGATATGCAAATACCACAACCACACAGCAAAGTGTTATCACCATCATTATCAACGTCCTCACTCATATCAACAACACCTTTCACCTACTGCAAATTATTTCAATATCGATTCGTCCTCTAATGGCTATGATCCTCTTTCCACAATGCCTATTTGGCATGGTAAAAACTCAGTATCTTGATTTCCTCATACTGTCATTTTTTATTTTCAATTGCATATCAAATAAAATAAACTTATTGCAATATATTTTTAGTAATGAATTTTAAAATATTATCTTAGCATAACAATAACAATTTAGCAACATATTTAAAATGATATAACCTGATAATTGTTGTAATAAAATATTAAAACTGGTATATTAATTTAAAGCATCAATAGTAAATGCAACGCTTTCAAATATCTTATTATATATTTATTGTAATATATTTTTAATGAATTTCAATCGGTTTAAATCACAAGTAAAAAATAACTTTTTTTTTTTTTGCTTATTTATACGATTCAGTTTTATAATATTTTCAAGGGTTGTGAGTACATAAAAAGCGTAATTAAAAGTGATATATAGAAATTACCATATAAAAGCATGACAATAAGAAAAGACATCTGATTTTCATGTTACTAAACACTAAAATCGTATGTAAAAATTCTCATGTGATTAAACAATAATAATAAACCATCGAATAGAATGTCATGAAAAGACCGGTCAGCAACCTTGTCAGTTACTGTTTCTTTGATAATTTAAACAGAAATAGGAATTGTAAATACTCACCAGAAAAATTAATTAATCTTAATTATTTGTCGAATTTTTTTAGTACATGACACGTGTGTATGATGCAATCAATATGCCATCAGCACGCTATTATTCGTGTTTGATCAGATGATGTCTTGTGCACATCCCGCCTCTCATAGGATTCTTACACGTTTTATTTTTTTATTTTTTAAATTATGTATGCATTCCCTTAAAAAAGATCCGAATATACATATCTATGTATAATTACTTTAGTTGATTCAACATTACAAATATTTTAGTCAAATTGAATATTGCAATAAATAGGAAATAAAAGCTATGAAAAATGCATTTCAAAATTTTAATATTTTTTATATTAAATTTTTGTATTTTAAAAGTTGATATTATATAAGAATAAGTATGAATCGGTTAATAGATCCATTAACAATTTTATTAATCAATCCATTAATTTCGATTGGTATATCGATTTCGATTTTTAACCAATTTTTTTGAAAGATAATTTTAATGTTTATTTACTAAAAATATGTATTATAATAAATATTTTACAAAGTTATTTATTAAAATATTTATAAATTATAAAAATATTAAAAAAATTAAGTGTAAAATTTAAAATATAATATGTATAAATCTGTTATTCGTTGGTTTTTAAAAATAAAAATTCGGTTAACATAAAAGTTGATTCGATTTTGAATCAATTTTTTAATTAATTTAAATTTTTATTTTTTTACTCACACTTAATATTATATCTCTTTATATTTTGTATTAAATTAAATTTAAATTAAATTGATTGAATTGAATGTGCTTAAAATTAATTTAAAATAGACTTAAACTTAAGTCTAAAAGTTAACTTTTAGAGTGTCAACCGTCCAAATTTTATAAATATTTTATTTTTTATAATTAATTGGCGTGTAGTATTTAGCAAATAAAAAAAAATCAGCATCTTACCGTGGGTTAATACTGTTGTTAAAATGACAAAACAGTAAATTTTGTCAACATGGGTATTGTGAAAACCTCAAAGAAGAAAAAGTTTGGCAAAGATGGGTCCAATCACATCACCAATATTTACCAATTAATTAAAACTCACATCCACTATTGCTAGGTTTGCTATCACATGGCATAGCCCTGACATCCACGAGACTTACTACATGCAAAAATTTTATATCACAAAAATTTATCTACATATTTTATCAATTGATTTATAAATTCCCAAAAATAAATAAATAAATAATATTAATCTATGAGAAACTGAAATTCCTTATACTTCACGTAAAATTTGTATCCTTCTTGATATTTAAAATTAATAATTATGATTTGATTGTTTTAATTCCAACACTTGTTATTTTTGCATAAGCATTTCTTGAATTACTACTTAATAATTATTTGTCTGGCCTATTATTGGAGCTTTTTTCAATTGAATATATTAATATCCTCTATTTTCTCAATTCTCAGATATTATCATAATTTAGCATTTTGAGTTGAAAGAAAGCAAATTTAAATAGAGTAAAATAAAAACTATATTTTATTTAAGACGTGGCAAACAATGATTATAATGTGCGATATGAATATCATTCATACTTTTGTGTTAACTTTATCAAAAGGCATTAATTATTAATTTTAAAGTCATTACGTACTATGTAATTAGCTATAGATTGAACGTTGCATGTGTTTTAGTAAAATTTGCTATACGTTTGCTTCTAATTTTAATTATAGTTATTTATATTTACTAATTATTATAGCTAAATTGAAAGTTTGAAAAGATGATTCAATTCGTTGAATTTGTCAATCGAATGTACTAAACACGAATTATTGAATGAAAATATATATTTTTTAATTTAACTATTCATATTTACTAACACGGTATGCGTATTTAAATCAAAATTATTTTGAAATTGGGACAAATTAAACAAGAAAAAATAAAATAGTATAGAAAGCATTTGAAAGGGCAATTGAGAACGTTTGAATTGTGAGTTCGCAAATCCTTAGTAAGAAAAATTCAAAGTACAATAACTTAAAGAGGATGTGGCGGAAAGAAGGGACCAAATAGAGGATAAATATCAATTTGGTATCAAGAAGTAAAATACTTCCTCCGTGCCATTTAAAAATATTATTTTTTTTATTTTAATTTATCTCACTCTAAATATTCTTGTCAAAATTCAAGAAATATATTTATATGTATATTTCTATTTATTATATAATTTATTAAATATTTTTTTATTTCTTATTACTCTATACTTTTAACTAAAATTAAATAAAATTTTTAAAAATATAAAATGATATTTTTGTCAATTATTATAATTTTTTTATAAAATTAAGATATTTTAATCATTTTCTTAATTTCTGTAAAAAATAGAAAAGCACCTCCTAAAATAGGAAGTTGCATTTATTTCTTAAGAGTGATAGAGTCTGATGGAGAGGAAGATTCAGATAACAGTAAGAAGGCCCAAGAGCCCAAGCTGTGGAGGGTGTACACGAGGAGAAATAGGAAGACCACAGGGAATAATGTGGTTGCTGAGCTGGAACAAGTTAGTTAGGCGTGGGAAAGGCAGAGAGGGCTGCATGAGTATAAATATAGTTGTATTTGACAAAGAAGGGGAAGAAAATATTTCTTTGTGTTGTGTTTGGCTTTTGGAAGGGAACGGGTAGAGGGGTTGATTATTCTCTCTGCTTGTGAGGAGGGCCCTTAGTTATCCTGATTTGTATTGTTTTCTTTTATTAAGAACAGATCCTTTGTAATCTGGTTCTTGTTATCAATACATACTTTTTCCATCTTCTTTCTCTGTGGTGTGTGATTGTGTTGTTTACATCTGGTTGTGGAATCCCATTATTATCAGTTCTCTAACATTGGTCCGACCTGCCGAATTCGCGGCCCAGGAGAGGAACCTCAAGGGAGAAGCCGCCAAGTGGGTGTGGCCCAGAAGGGAGAAGCCGCCAAGTGGATGTGACCCAGGAGAGGAACCCTTAGGGAGAAGCCGCCAGTGGGTGACAAGCTGTCGGGATGTCGGCTGTTGAAGGAGGGGGTAATGTTACGATCCCACATCGGCTAACTATATGAGTAGTTAGTGGCTTATAAGTGTGATGGACACCCACCAATACTAGGAATTTCTTTTGGTGGAACAAGGGGCCTTCACACTTATGGGTCTGATGTTGCCCTTCTCTAACATTGGTCCGACCTGCCGGATACTCAAAATGAAGACTCGTTACCAGGCAATACAATCAAAACAGGAAGAAACCGATCGGAGAGTGGGAGAGCTCACGGTGAGTGTTCACGAATTAACCAAAACAGTTTCAGAAATCCAAGCTGACCAGCAGAAACAGGAGGCATTCCGAGTATTCATGATGAACTGGGTTAAACGCTTTGACAAACAGCCTCAAGAGACTGAGGATTTCAGTTCACATGGAGAACCGGTGATAGAGGGATTTAAAACTCAACAGGGACAGAGTTCCATTCCAAGAATGAATTACCAAGTCCAACCTAACTATTTCACTGACTCTCACCCTTCCCTACGCAAGATCAAGCTTCCTATGTTTACTGGAAGTGACCCTAGAGGATGGATTCTTCGCGCAGAAACCTATTTTCGTATTAATCAGATTGCACCTGAAATGCAAATCCAGTTGGCCGAGATTTGTATGGAGGGAATGCCCATCAACTGGTTCTTTATGCTCTTGGATATTTATCCCAACTTAACGTGGGAACAACTTAAGGAAGAGATGATGAGAAGATTCAGCAACAATTATTCCTCAAGCCCTTTTGAGGACTTAGCCGACCTCCAACAAACAGGGACGGTGGAGGAGTACATCGAAATCTTTGAGACGGTGGCTACTACAGCGCCGGGGTTGCCTGAACAGCAGTACGTTGGATACTTCATCAGCGGATTGAAGGAGGATATAAAGAATTGGATCAAGGTTCATAAACCAGAGGAACGAGTGAAAACCATGCGTCTGGCCAGGGCGATTGAGGCATCCTTGCAGACCGGCCATGGACGAACGAATAAATCGTTATTCCATCCTCAGAGGGACAGAGAAGCAACCAGTAACCCAGGCCCCCATAAGACTTCTGTGACGCAAATGGGATGGGCTGGATCTGGACGAAATGGGCCTCCAACATTAACAATACCACAATAGACCAGACCATTCACCAATTCCCCAGCCCAACAGAGGTTCATCACGTCGTCTTCAGCAGACTCACAGCGTTGGGGACAGAGGAAGACAGGATTTCGACAACTAACCAAAAATGAGTGGGAAGAACGGCGAAGGAAGGGGCTGTGCTTTCAATGTGGCCAAACGTATTCTCCGCAACATAAATGTCCCCAGGCGCAACTCAAGATCATGTTATTGGGCGAGGGAGACGAGGTTGAAGAAGAAGAGGAATTCTTCGAAGTGGAGACTGAAATCGAGGAAGGGAGAGTAGATGAGGAGTGCAAGATACTTGAGTACCAAGAGGATAAACAGCAAGTAGGGACCGGCCAGGGTGAAGAAGGGGTATTGCACACCATTAAGCTACTGGGAACAGTCAACGATATTCCTACACTAATGCTGGTGGACAGTGGAGCCACCCATAATTTCATCTCCAATCAGCTGGTTTCAATGTTGGGACTCCAGGTATGTTCTATTAACACACTGGGAATTAAACTTGGGGATGGGCATTGGATTGGGATAGATAAAAAATGCATGGAAATTGAACTCAAAATGGCTAGTTATGCTGGTACTGTGGATGCTTTGGTTACTGACTTAGGAGGGTTGGATGTCATTTTGGGTGTGGAATGGTTGAGAACTTTAGGAGATATTACAGCAAATTGGGTCTCAGGCAGATTACGTTTCCAAAAGCAGGGTGAGTGGATTGAGTTGAAAGGGGTCACCAAGACACATAAAACCATACCCTCTCTGCAAAGTTGTGTCGAAGGGCAATTACACCCACTAGTAAGGGAAGGGGATGGGGCTGATCCTTTGCCAGGGCAATCATTGAACCACTTATCAGTCAATCAACGAAACCAGCTGTCTAGTATTCTGGGTCAATATCCAGAAATTTTCCAGGAGCCAGAAGGCTTGCCTCCCAAACGACCTGTGGAGCACAAGATCACTCTACAAGAGGGCCAAGGACCAGTATGTGTTCGGCCTTATCGATATCCACACCACCAAAAAACGGAAATTCAACGGCAAGTGGAAGACATGCTCACCAAAGGGATAATTAGACCTAGTCAGAGTCCGTTCTCCAGCCCAGTAATCCTTGTAAAGAAGAAAGATGATTCTTGGCGGACGTGTGTTGACTACCGAGCCTTAAACAAAGTTACTGTGCTAGATAAATACCCTATACCGGTGGTTGAAGAGCTGTTTGATGAATTGAACGGAGCGCGATTTTTCACTAAACTTGACCTTAAGTCGGGGTATCACTAAGTGAGAGTCAGTGCCAGTGATGTCGAAAAGACTGCTTTTCGCACTCATGACGGCCATTACGAGTTCCTAGTGATGCCGTTCGGTCTCACCAATGCACCTGCTACGTTTCACTCAGCCATGAACGATATTTTTCGGCCCCTGTTACGTCGTTGTGTCTTGGTTTTTTTTGACGACATCTTGATTTATAGCAAAATGTGGAAGGAACATTTGAGGCACGTTGACTCAGTTCTCCACATCCTGGCAGCCAACCATTATGTAGTTAATCCAAAGAAATGCATGTTTGGGCAGTCATCTGTGGAGTACCTAGGACATGTGATCGATGGGGAAGGAGTGAGAGTGGACACTAACAAGATTCAAGCAATCCAAGCATGGCCGCAACCAACTACTGTCAAAGGAGTGAGGGGATTCTTGGGACTTACGGGTTACTATAGAAAATTCATCGAAGGCTATGGAAAAATCGCCAAGCCACTCACGGAACTAACAAAAAAAGGGGGATTTCACTGGAATGAAACAGCGACCGAGGCGTTCAATCATTTAAAACGAAAGCTTACTTCAGCACCCTTGTTGGTATTACCTAATTTTTCCAAACCTTTTGAGCTGGAATGTGATGCCTCAGGGGGGGGAATAGGTGCAGTTCTTATGCAAGATAGATTATTTTAGCAAGGCGCTGTCAGTTCAGAACTTGGCCAAGTCCGCATATGAGAAAGAAGTGATGGCAATCGTCTTGGCAGTGTTACACTGGAGACCTTACTTGTTGGGGCAGCCCTTCATAGTCTACACAGATCAACAGAGCATTAGACAGCTGCTCCACCAAAGGATAACAACACAGGATCAGCAAAACTGGTTAGGAAAGCTGATGGGGTATAAATTTGAAGTTCGTTATAAGCCGAGCCGTGAGAATGGGGCAGCAGATGCTTTGTCTTGGTTGCCCAACTTGGAGGGTGATTTGCAGACCATGGTAGTTAGTCCATGTTGGGTAGGAGGGCAGGAGCTGCTGAGAGATGTGGATACGGATCCTCACATTCAACGCATCTTGCAAGATTTGCGACAGGATCCTTCTTCTCATCCGGGTTTTGCTAAACGTCATGGCAAGCTGTACTACAAAACCCGGTTGGTTATTCCTGCTACTTCACCCTGGATTCCTAAATTGTTAGAGGAATTCCACTCTAACCTTTCGGGAGGGCACTCTGGATACTACAGGACCTACAAACGACTAGCTTCGATCCTTTATTGGGTGGGGATGACCAAATCAGTCCAGGCTTATGTCCAGCAGTGTGACGTTTGCCAGCGTTATAAAGCATCCACACTTGTTCCAGGGGGTTTGCTGCATCCACTGCCAATACCAGCAGCCATTTGGGAGGAGGTTTCAATGGATTTCATCACGGCCTTCCACGATCCAAGGGATACGATACAATTTGGGTCGTAGTGGACAGGTTGACCAAGTATGGGCATTTTATTCCACTAAAACACCCTTATACAGCTCGGGTGTTAGCTGAAATTTTCCTTCGAGAGATCATCCGCCTCCATGGATTGCCAAAGTCGATCTTAAGCGATCGAGATCCTCTGTTCATCAGTAGGTTCTGGCAAGAGATTTTTAAACTCCAAGGCACTCAGCTAAACTTGAGTTCAGCATATCATCCTCAAACTGACGGCCAAACGGAAGTGGTTAACCGATGTTTAGAAGCTTATCTACGCTGTTTCGCAACTGACCAGCCTAAGACATGGTCCTATTGGTTGTCATGGGCTGAATTCTGGTATAATTCGACATACCATAGCTCTACCAGGACCACACCTTTTGAGACGATTTATGGCAGGAAGGCTCCAACCGTTTTTCAATTTATTCCAGGGGAGATTCAAGTGGTTGCAGTAGGCAGGGATTTGCGGGATAGAGATGAAGCCTTACGCCAACTAAAAGTCCAGTTAACTCAGGCACAATACCAGATGAAGAACCAAGCCGACCAACACCGCCGTCATGTGGAGTTTGCTGTTGGTGATTATGTTTACGTCAAGTTACGCC
This sequence comes from Excoecaria agallocha, assembly GCA_037975025.1. NCBI lineage: Eukaryota > Viridiplantae > Streptophyta > Magnoliopsida > Malpighiales > Euphorbiaceae > Excoecaria > Excoecaria agallocha. Next base: position 51,918,637 of record CM075808.1, read on the forward strand.
CAAATAGGCAAGTGTCGGTCACATCCAGGATCAACCCAAAATTAGCTCCGCGCTACTATGGTCCTTTTCAGGTGCTCCAACGGATGGGTTCGGTTGCTTATAAGCTGGAACTTCCTGTAGGAGCTAAGATCCATCCGGTGTTTCATGTCTCTCTCCTCAAGAAGGCAAGGGGAACTGCTCTAGCAACTGATGCACTGCCAGAGGAATTGGAGCCTGACGAGGTGAGTCGCCCTCTTCCTTATTGCATCCTAGCTCACTACACCCTCACCAAACAAGGGGAATCAGTTCCCCAATGGCTCATTCAGTGGACTGATGCGGGGCCTGATCATGCTGCTTGGGAGGATGTCTTCATCATTCGCAACCAGTTCCCTTATCTCAGTTTTGAGGACAAGACTGTTCGCCCACCAGCCGGCAATGATGGAGAGGAAGATTCAGATAACAGTAAGAAGGCCCAAGAGCCCAAGCTGTGGAGGGTGTACACGAGGAGAAATAGGAAGACCACAGGGAATAATGTGGTTGCTGAGCTGGAACAAGTTAGTTAGGCGTGGGAAAGGCAGAGAGGGCTGCATGAGTATAAATATAGTTGTATTTGACAAAGAAGGGGAAGAAAATATTTCTTTGTGTTGTGTTTGGCTTTTGGAAGGGAACGAGTAGAGGGGTTGATTATTCTCTCTGCTTGTGAGGAGGGCCCTTAGTTATCCTGATTTGTATTGTTTTCTTTTATTAAGAACAGATCCTTTGTAATCTGGTTCTTGTTATCAATACATACTTTTTCCATCTTCTTTCTCTGTGGTGTGTGATTGTGTTGTTTACATCTGGTTGTGGAATCCCATAATTATCAGTTCTCTAACAGAGTCCTTCAAGTTTAATCTATCAAAAGGCTTTTCAACTTTATATATATAGACAAACCGAAAATTAATTATTTTCCTTTCTTTCCACGTTTCTCATATTGACCTCCAAACTTTTTATATGAATATTACTACCACCAAAAGCACACGAAGACATCATATCCTAAATTATTCTATTCTGTCCAAATTAGATTGAGTAGTAACTAAATCAAATCCCAAATAAGTACGCACGTTCTAATTTTATTTCTTATTTTTCACCTAAGTAGGGAAAAAATGAACTAATGGGAGTGAAATTGAATGTTGTACTAATTTAATAATCCTGGAACAAATTGACCTTTCAAAAAAGTTTGGAGGCTACTTGACCCATAAAATCAGCCCCACTTAGCAGGTGAGTACCATATTATATCCTAATGCATCACTCCTGCAAATACTTATCTAGTCACATATTTTTTGATTGGGAAGAAAAAATTTCTGCAATTGTTTCACTGTATATGAGCGTTTAAAGCTTCGAGCCAAATCATAACTCTTCATTCTTTCATCATATACAAAATTAAGCAGCTGCTTTCTCTCTCAAATTGCAAATAGAAAAGAGATTGAGAATGATTTTGCTGAAGGACATGTATATAGTTTTAAGCAGCGCACAAAAGAATCATTGTTCATACAAATTCATAATGCACATCAAATTTCCAGTTTTTGCATCAGATCAAAAGAGCCAGTACCCATTTTCACTGGCAATCCTAGACAAATCCTGGCAGATGGAGTTTGCAAGTTGTCAGTTTGGCCATGAAGTGCTGCTTCAACTATGAACTTAGAGGCCGTCTCAAACGACATTTTACTAAATGGTGATATTGATTCTGCTATTCCTCCAAGACGGCTCATTGGCCGATATCCACCGGAATGGGTCATATAATCAGCAATAAGAGACAAATGTCGTGTACTCACAGATATGCCATAAGACTTGAACACATGAGTTATCTCCCTTATGATGGTTTCTCTGGCAGCTTCTACTCCATATGTTTTGAGCATAGCATGAATGTTATTGGAATATATATACCTAACATCCAAGTCATCTTGCATTTTCCAAAAAGTACTAAAATCCACACCCGTCGAATGCAGTGCAGGAATTTCTTCTTTCTCTTTAGCTTTAATATCCACTCTTTCCTTGGGATTCTTTCCATAATAAATCACTTGACCTTCTTTGCAATTAGTCACACGACATTGCTCGATCTTGCCAGGGTTCTGAATGTAAACCTTCTTAGCCGTCTTCTTAACAATCTGCAGACAATCAAACAAGCATTTTATTTTCACTTTTGGTGCCAATTTTAGATAAGTTCAAAAATTCTGAAAACAAATTAATAAATGAACAACATATGGACTAGAATACAAATGCTAGAACAGCTTCACAGATGTTATATTACAACAGCTTTGAGAAGATAACAACTGGCCAGAAATATATTATTAAAGCTGAAAAATGTGTTAGGTATGTGATTTAACATGCATATGGCAGATTAAGTGTGCTAAAAATCTCTCTAGCAGAAAATGAGTACGTAAATTTTCAGCATTACAAACAAAACCACATCTTGAAACAATAATATCATCATGATTTAATTTGTATGAAGAATTTAAAAGAAATTCATAAAAATAAAAATAAATATTGATTGATGTAGTTTTGACAAAACTTGAAAGCAGAGAAACATTTTAAGACATTAATCATAGGAAACATCTGAAGTATTGCAAGAAAATCTTTCTTTGAAAGCCAAGTAAACAAAACCACAACAAGGGCTAAAGCACCAAATGCAAGCATACCTCAGCCAGCAAAAAATGAGGCTCATTGGTGAATTTAAAGTGGACCTCAAAATGCATTTTCCTGGCCTTCACAAAGGTTGCTCTATCGGTGTCCTTGTGCACAGATTTTCTTTTAACTTTTTGTTTTTTCTTCTTATCCTTTGACTTGGCCTTAGTGCAGGTTTCATCACTTTGCTGATCTTCAGAGGCTTTGTTCTTTGACTTGAGCTTCAAAGGCTTTAGTGGACCACCAGAAGCTTCATTGTCAAACATAGCATCCTTACTAATTTCAGACTCATTATCACCCTGATCAATTTCACTTTCAAATCCAGATGATTCTTCACTCGTTATAGATTCCTTTTCAGTGGATTCCCCCTCAGAGCCCTCATCATAATCCATCTCATCAGTCGCTTGAAGCCTTCTTTTCTGTGCATCTAAACCGAGATCCTCAGCCCTTTCACCACCACCACCACCACCACCGTCACCATCATCATCATCATTTTCTTCTGCATCAGCAGAAATATCTTCACCTGCCTCGCTTGGAGCCCTTGAACGTGATTCTGGCAAAAAGTTTTTAATGCCAGTAATTTTTGAGAGTAAATGCATATAATTTTGGATAGCATCCTCCAATTCCCTTAAAAACTGAACCTCTAATGTTTCTTCCCAGTCTTCTACCGATATATCTACATATTTTGGATAGTGTGAAGGTCTGTGTAGTTTCATTTTAAGCTTACAAATTCTGCAAAGGCCACCATCATGAAAACTTTCCATCCAAGAAACTTCCATACTCTCTATTATGTCTGCCACAGTGACCTTCTTAAATTTATCTGCAAGACGTTCGGCATCCTCCCTGCACATGGTATATTTATCATTTTGCTATTAACTGTGTGTAGAACTAAGACCTCACATCACTTTTAAAACCTGAAAAAGACAGCTATTTTACAATATTTCATTTGCTAAGCATCATATTCTCTCTTTCACGATCCTACCCAACTTGCATTCAAAATAATGACTATATGGACTCATCTATAATCTACCACTTGAATCCTTTTTTTTTCCTTCTTTGTGATGAATAAGAAAAATTTGAAAACAGAACAGAAGGGGTGCAATATATCCCCACCAACCATACGGAAGATTCACTTAGAGTGAACATAGGAGTTTCATATTCAAAAATCATGTAAAATATCCATCTGCCCTGAATACGTAACAGAAGGCAACATGACAACAGTAAATCTAAACTAGGTGAAGCCCAGATCAAAACGAATTTTGATCCTTAAAATCGTATGAAGTCGTTTCAGTATAACTGGTATAGTGACTTCAATTGGAATGACAAAAAATAATTGGCAATTAAAAAATAATTTGGTAGGTTAAGATTGCAATAGTTGTCGAAGGATTAAATATGAGACATTGTTGCAATGCCATGAAGTGTAATGCAGATACTTTCTGCTAAGAACTCTAGCTAGGTGCCTAAATGGTTTTGACTTCTAGACTATCATTTAGAGAGGTATACCTTAATCTCTCTACTCTTTTTTTCCCCTATTTTGAAAGAAAGCTTATCATCTTGGGATTAAATTTGAAGATTTCCACTTAGCAAAGCTCAAGGTCATCATTTAAAAATAAATTGAAACACAACCCCACATAGATAGGAGCCTACAATACCAACTTCAATACATCCTCAAAAGCTTTCCACTTGGAAGGCCTGCGTTTCAATGATGCCATTAATTCAATGGACAACTATGTTGGCAAAATAAGAAATGGAATATGATGTTGTAAGTACAAGATCAAAATAAGCAGGAACAATAAAAACAGTTAAAAAACTATGTTTATGCAACTTACTTTGTTCTTCTCATTTTTAGGGGGCACGTCATAATTGGTGTCTTAATATCAGCTGAAGCAGTCATCAAGATCTCTTGAAGACGTGGGATTCCAAGCGTCACATTCATTTCACCTCTCCCAGCCAGATGGAAAGTATTCAGTCTGTGATACAATTAATACATTAAATAAACAAACAATATGAATCTAAACATTTGGAGCTATATATAAACACACTAATAGAAGAAATCTCACGTCATCTGCGTTGATGGTTCTCCCACAGACTGCGCAGCCAGCACACCAACTGGTTCTCCTGGCTGTGCAAGGCTTAAAAGGAACTTCTGCTTCATTAAATTATACAAATCCTCACGGTTGACTAAATTAGAAGACATTCGCCCCATTAAAGAAAAATTATCCAGAAATTTGTCCACTTTGTTAACAATAGCTTTAGGCAATCCTGAAATATAAGCATTAAATGTCCCAAGCTGACCGCCACATCTTCTGTAAATCATGTCTTGATTCTGAAAAATCAACAAATTGCAAGAAAATAGTTCAGAATTTTGATTCTGAGAATCATTTCATGATATTGATCTACAAAAAGCAGTTCCATTTAAATTCAGACTCAGAAACGGTATAGACAAAATTCTCACCACTGCCAGCTCTTCGAACTTGGACATAAAGCTTGTCCTATGAACATCAACTCCATCTTCTCCATAATAAAATTGAACAATTGAGCAATCAGCATCACGGACTGTATGATCATACCCAATTTTCAGAGACTCAAGATTTTTAATTAGGCACCTCTGCAGGTATCCACTGCGAGATGTCTTGACAGCTGTATCAACAAGCCTGGAAAATAGAAATTCGCCACAATCAGTAAAAACAATCCAAAATCAAATGACTGATATTGGAACCTCACTCCAAACAATATCAAAAAATATTTAATACACGAGACAAAATACAGTACAAACTAGCCCTATGTCAAAATCATAAATCCCAACACCAAAAAATAAAATAAAATTTCGGTATAGATTCTAACCAGAAGTACACATGCACACTGCAGAAAGCTGCTTAAAATGATAATTTGTGTTTCGAGATTCAAAATTATATGATCTTTGGTAGTTGATAAGTGACTTGCAAAAATCATTTGTTTGCACATTATTAATCAGTCAATTTTGACAAGCACAAATAACTTCTAAATTAATATAAATTTCATCAGTAGATACTGCAGATGCATGTTTTTGACTTGCAAAAAGAGTGAAGATAAAGCAAAATTCTAATTAACTGTTTGGATGAATATTCTTTACATTTAAATTGGAATCATTTCAATGTGACCACTTTTCAAATAAATTATTTAACAAAATTTGTCCAATTGACAATTCAAAACCAACTCTCGAGTGTTTGCTATACACAGATATTGCATAACATATACTTTTACAAGATTCCATAAAATGAATTATCTGGATGAAAAATTCATATCGTCTAATAATATATGTTAACATACAACATAGTCTTTTAGGTTCACCGTTATACCAGTTCAACGAGAGAGAAAAGGTTAACACTAAAGCATATTTACCCTTCACGACCAGCCATGCAATGAAAATAATACTCTTGGGGACGAAGACCAGTAAGGAAACGATCGATAATATAGCCCCCAGCACGAGCTGCCCATTCCCATGGTTGAAAGCAGGGTAATGTCTTTCCAGATACCATTCTAGGAACTCTTTTTCCTTCTAATTCTTGTTGGCCCAAAAAAGAAGAAATTTGTTGGAAGTTCACCTGTGCAAATAATAAAGCAATTAGTGCCAAACTCTCAGATATGAAGAACTCCTGATAGAGTAGGAGTTTAAAAGCCCACTTGTTGGATCCAACTGAGTTTAGCATAGTCAATGCATGTGGCTGAATACGGAGGAAACCAGTTTCATAAGGAATCATACATGCAAAAGTTACACCAACTCAACCCAAAAATTAGGTGAAGTGTTATATTCGCATAAGCCAGACTCAACCCAACCCAGAACATGCAAAAGTTACACCAACTCAACCCAGAACATCAAAGCATATCTGCCAAAGTTATATTCGCATAAGCCAGACTCCTAATAGGCTCATGGACACATCAAACTCTATTGCCTAAACTTTATGATGTCACTATCTTTAACCCCATGGTTTCCCTTTAAGTTTGCACAGCAAGAAGAGGAAGATCAGAAACGCATTTATTTAGATTACAATTAAAGATCCTCGCTCTAAGTTATTTATTCAGCACATGCAGCTTAGCTCTAGTTTTGTTTCTGATATTTTCCATCTACCTGCTTCACCTACAACCCTTGACTCTCTTCATCTTATAAATATTATATTGGTTCTTTGCATTTATTTACAATCACCACAAAGGCATCTTAAACCAAGATCATTTAAAAAAAATCATGAGAACAATCACAAAATACAGAGACCCAAACACATGCTGTAAAACGAACTTTTCTTTTCCTATTATCAATGTTACGTATAGACTAAAGGTTGGGCAGAACACAAACCACATAATCTCGTGTGTCAAAATGCAATATGCTACTTGCATAAAAGCTTTGGATTATTGTATGCCAACAATAAATAACATTGAGTGACAAATTATAGGCATTAAAGTTTGGCTGTTTTATGCAGGTTACAGTTAAGGGCTCAAAATACTTCTTCCACTAACAGATCAATTACCAGAAGCCATACACCTAGGCTTCACAGTATTCTAGTCGCGGTGGTAGCAAATACTGCATTATTGGCCTTCAATAAGAAGAACAGGCAAGATGTGATAGGGCATTGCAAGGTCTCAACTAACAAGATCCCTCACGAAAAGAGTAACCGAGTGAATTCAACAACTAAGATGAAGACTACATCCACTGTTACTAGGCTAAGAACATCATGGACTTTAATCACATAAATGAACCATGCAATGTGAAGTAATCAAAACATTTCTCAGCTTTCATCAAGAAGAACAAGTGAGAAGTGAAAGGGAAGCACAAGGTCTCAGCTGTCAAAATCCCTCAAAAGAGTAACAAAGCAAATTGAACAATTAACAATCCAATATTAAGGCTATATCCCCCTAATTACAACACAATGTAACTGCACCACAATCATGACCGGATTTAGCAAAGTGGCAGTGGTGTTAACTGACCCAAAAGATCATTTTTTTCAGCCATGTAATTTATTTTTTCAATTTGACCCATTCAAAGTTTATAGATGACCTGACAATTATAAATAGAAAATGACAACCCCACTTTTCAAAAAATCAGCTACTTAAGTCCCGCTACAATATAGAAAAAAATTAAAGAGATTCCATATAATCTGGTTATAAAAAATTAACATAACTTTATTCAAAGTAACCCAAATTTGTTATTACAATTTTAATAACATAAGAGAACACAATATAGCAAATAGTTTTAGAATGATACTGTTTATATGGTAACAAGTGCCTAGAAGTCCTTGAATTTAGTTAGTAGTAAAATAACTCCAACTTTATTTAAATTAACCCAATTAACTATCAAATAATATTCAAATAATGAAAGCATCTAGAGGACAGAGGACAGTGTCAAAGTTATGAGTATTGTTTTCATATGATATAATAAAAATTTAAGAGCAGTGGTTTATTATCTTGTTTTGAGCAATTATTTTGACGCAACTGACTTAAAATTCTGGATACACCACTGATCACAATGTAAATGCATAACAATAACAACAAGAAGAAAAAAATAATAATTTAAAAAAAAAAAAAGACTTACCTTGCTACCTTTAGCACCAGATGTGGTCATGAGAGATATACAATTCTTTCCTGATGGTTTTAGTATCCCATCAGACAACAGTTTGTTGATGACCCCTGAGCTTGTTTTGGTATTAAGTTCGTTACTCATCAGCCTATCCAAAGATGCCAAGGCAAAATCTCCACCTCTGCGTACAGCCTTTTCAATACTCAATTGAAATTCCACAGGGTCTGCAAACCAAATGTAGAAGACACATTCAAGAAAAGGAAGAGCTAGACTATGTAAGTGATGGATTAATTAAACAAATGGACATCAATCAGGCTGGGAAATTCAGCAGATGACAACAATACCAACTATTATTAAGACATCAATTAATATGCAAGTTCTTCATAAATCATGAATTCAATTGAGCACGAATGCAACCATATCATAAAATCATTTCAGAATCATCATGAGTAACCAAATAATGCAATTGCCGCAGAAAGTCTCATTATTCTGCTACTTCATACTGTTCCTCGAAATAACAAAAATACAAACATATTCTATTCCGCACGGATGACATGAAAAGCAAGGGTGCTGCATTTATTCATTTCTAAACTTTCAAACACAATTAATCAGACAAGTCTATTCAAAGTGCACATTCTCACACTCCCCTCATAAATCATGAGAACGCTAAATTTAAACTTGCTTGAGAAAATGTTTAAAAGCTAGGCAGAATTGGGAAGAAACATGAAAAAAAGCAATACCCATCTCAAAGTCTTTTTTCTTGATTCCAATGAAATTAAGATGAACTGCTTCACCACTCTTTTCACAGATTTCTAGTTGCTTTTTCCTTTTATCATCATTAGTTTTCATTATCAAAAGATCATCCACTCCACAAGTGAATCCATGCATCTGAAAATTCAAATAGTGAGCGGCTAAAAGATGACACAAATCAACCAGTAAATCGCAAATATCAGTTTTAAGCTGCTTAACCTGCAAATAAGCGGTGAACAGACGACTGAATACAGAGAGCAAATTGCCTGCAGTATTTGGGCCAAAAAGTTCATGAACCATGTGCACCAAACCATATTCACCAAACTGACCCTTGTCAATCACGCCACGTACTAATTCATTCTTATAAACTAACATCTTCTCTTCATCCGGCTCCTTTTTTGCTGGAGTATCTCTATCAGACACCTTTTTCTTATCTTCACCATCAGAATACTTTGTCTTACCATTCTTTTTTCTATTATCATTGTCGGAATGCTTCTCCTTATCATGACCACCAGACTTCTTTTTCCTATCTTCAACATCCAAATGCTTCTTCTTGTCTTCATCATATGACTTATCGTCCTCATCTTCACCATCTGACTGCTTTTCCGTATCTTCATCAGCTCTACTCCTAAAAAAATCAGAAGGGATCTTACCATCTTTTTCAACAGTAAATGGAGGATGGCCCCTTGTAATGTGATTTAACAAAGCAGTAATGACCTAAAAAACAAAAAAATATGAAAGTTGAAGAATAGAACATTAAATCATACATAAATAAATCAAAATTGCACACTAATAAAGAAACATGAATTGGTGGTTCAAAATCCTTGAACAATCAGATTCCTATTTCAATAATTTGAAAGACAAAAGACAACTAAGTCTTTAGGTTTTAAATCATAAAAAATAGAACAAGAACATTGACGGATTTATTTGAAATTTTTTCATCAAAAGCTAACCTGTTTTCCTGTCCAAAGAGGCTGCGGTTTCCATATTGCAGGAGGAATGCTCTGAATCTCATCTTCAGAACCTGACCATAGGACTTTCATACCAGCTCTGCCATGGAAAAAAGTTGGTCCAGCAGCAGCCACCCCAGAACTATAAAGTAGTTGATTGAACTCGTCTTGGTGTAAAAAGGTATCTCTTTTTGTAAGAAGTACAGCACTAATAATATGATCCTGACAAAATTGTAGGAGCAAAAATGAAAATGTCACTCAAAGATGAACAAAAACATATCAAGAAAAAGTTGTGCAAAAAAGGCCATAGTAATAAATCCTTTTTTCTGTTCCATATTGAAATAATAAGAAATATTGAAACCTGAATCAAGGCTCTAAGAGGTTCACCATTGGAAGGCCTGACATATTGGTTATTTGCATTGACAATGTTGTAAGCTTCAGCACGAGAAACTTCATCTTGTGGGAAATGAACATTCATTTCATCACCATCAAAATCAGCATTATATGTACTGGTTTCGAAACCAATTAATTTTATTACAAAAGGTAAAAATAATCCCAAAATTGTGCAATGACAAATACAGACATACATATGATGCATTAGACATGTACAGCAACAAGCTCGTGAATGCATACACACACATAAGATACATGTTCACATACCTGCAGTTAGCATAGTGCATTCGAAGTGTTTTCTCTCCCTTCAATACACGAACTACATGAGCCATTATACTGGGCTTATGAAGTGTAGGCTGCCATGCAAAGATTTAAATCAAAATAGAGCAATAATAGGAAAATAGCTAACCTCCCCCACTCCCCTCATTTTTTTTGGCACTAAAAGAAAAAATGATAATAAAAAGAAATGAAGCTTGAGAGCAAAAACCGAAACTGTCCAGAGCACAATGAAGTAACATAAAGACAACTTTAGAGAAGAGGGATCCTTAAACCCTTGAAATTTCCCAAATTAGGAGCACCAAACTGCTACAACAATAGCAATTCTAACACAAGATTCCATGTTCTTTGCCCATAAGGCCATAAACCGAAAAATGAATCAACGGTAAATCGATCAAATTATTTTCTTCCACTTACTTTTCCATTTTTTTGCTCCTTTTCTTTCAATATTTTTTGATAATTAATCTTCATGGGCATCTGTGCACTTTGAGTACAACAGATATAGGAACATACAAAGTGTTAATGATCCATAATGAATACATTAAAGTAACACTTTTATGGAGAAGAAAATATAGAAAGCAATGTGTCAAAAGGTGGCAGCAATATTGAAACTATGAATGCAAGAGGCAAGAAAACAGAATAAAGGCATGTCCAAGCATCGAAGCTAATTTAAGATTCTTCTTAAGCTATTTCCATGTCCCTTTTGCATTCCTCTCAATTCCAAAGCTTTTAGAGGAGAAAAGGATTTTCAAACGGCCGAAGTTCAAACCACGACAGGACGGAATCACAATCAAGTAGCAAAAAATACAACCCAAATTCCAACAATAACACAGTAGATAATACTTTGCCAACTTAGTTCCCAACAAACTCTGCACCTTTAGTGTAGAAAGAAAAACAAAGATATAACTTAGTTTACACAAACTCTGTACCTTTAGCAGTAAATTTTTCAGTTTTTTTTTTTTGGTTCAAACTTCAGTTTTTTTTTAGCTTCCACAGTAAGCAGACAATTTTTGCAGATTTTGTCAGTTTACACACATCATAAATAAATATAGAAATAGTTAAACACCTGTCTATTGACAAGAACAACATCTCCATCCTGCAGATGGCGATACACAATCTTGCCTTCATATTCACAATCAGAATTCTTCCCAGATTGTGCCACAGCTCCCCTTGAGGAAGGTAATTTCCGAGATATGGAAATCCGTGTTTTTCGAGCAGGTGGCAGTCTGTTAATAGACAACTTATCTACATAATGTGTAGCTCCAGGGTGACATTCAGGTCCATTGACCACAGCATTGCGCAACTTAGCAACATTCCAGGAAGTCACTCTCTGCAATTACAATAAACCAAAAGCAGCAAACATTAATATAGAAAATTGCAAAAGTAGATGCAATTGAAAAGTATTGTTGGTATGCATATTTGTGACCTGAAAAAATTATGCAAAAAACAATTCCAGGAAATGACTCTTCAAGGATCAGACAGCAGAAGCAGCAGAAAATTTGAAAATCATAAAGGTTTGTGCTCCACTTAAATCATATAAAAGGTAAAATCTGTATGCACATCTGTGAAGTAAACTATCTATTTGTAAGCACCTTAAAGCCAATGCTTTTACTGAACCTAATAAAAAGCTACAACAAACTATAATAAGAGAATTTTGATCATTAAAAAAAATTGTACCTCGGGATAAGTTAACTTCACTGCAAAGCATGGTGGGATTCCGATTTCATTAACACCTAAATATGGATCTGGTGAGATAACAGATCGACATGCATAATTAACCCTCTTTCCCATCATTTTCTGGCGAAACAGGCCTTCTTTCTTCTCAAGCAACTGACATATTCCAGGAGCAACTTCCCTTTGACCAAGACCTATAACCAAGTGCAAAGAACCCACTAGTTAGTTGAGCTTGACATGGTCGATTACACTGAAAGCCACAATAAACATATTTGTCGCACAAGCAAAAAAAAAAGTACAATAATAAAAGCTTTGTTAGTCACACCTCTAAGCCAACAACAAGTAATATATTTTAAAGGAGAAACGGAAAGAAATTTAACTAAAAGGCAACTGTCATTGTCATCCAATGGCTGGATAATATTTACTAGAGTAGATTTTAAAAATAACAATATCAAGAAAAAAATCCAAGAAATGTGTAGCCAGTCAGCTTGCTGATTGCCAAGATTTGTTCTTCAATAAGCACCATAATTGAAAATTGGTTATATCAAAGATGATAATATTCAAAGTACAGAGAAACAGAACGCAGTACTAAAAATCATCCTCATCCTTCAGGAATTACTACATCATTAATTTAGATATTCATTCAATCTGAACAAGCAGCCAGCCCAACTAGCCCAGGGCCAACACTTATCAAGTTGAACCAACCGCTGCTATGAAATACCAATGGCAAAAGATAAAACAACCCAAAATGCCTAGTTAAAAAGTCCAAGAAATCACGGGTGAGCGACTATTTATGCCCCTCATTTTTCATTTCAAACAGAAAAGCCAGGAAAAGAAACCACCAATAAGTTAAATTCTGTGGTAAAATTTTTCACAAAAAGAAAACAAGTTCAAAGATACTGCTGAGGGATTGCAAAGAAAACAACTGATCAGCTCCATCCTTAGAGCCTATATTCCCTCCAAATGAAAATACAAAATCTGAAGCCTTGTAGAAAATTCTAAGTGCAGCAATTTGCATATATTGATTCAGCAAGAAATGGCAACATGTAGAGAAATCGCTTGAATGACAAAAATGGTTCAAATAACTTGCTCAAAAACAGATAAAAAGAATTTATTGCACCAATGTAACCTAAGTTGAAAGTAAATATGGAGATCAGGTAATTTCAGGTTCGCATCTCTGAAAGCCAAATTTTATTTTAAAGGTAGAGCCAACAAAGGGTCAGATTGTCTTAATTTTGCAATAGCATTAGTACATAATACTATTTCTTGACAAAAGATAATGCCATGTATGATGATAGCATACAAGGGAAGCAAACATTTATTGTATTTGATGTCAAATGAAATTAAGTATGCAATCATTTACTTAAAATTCTTATTTACTCCAAATAAGATCTCAACCTACAAAATTTGATTACCAAATAATTCATAAAACAACCATAACATTTTCCCCAACTAGATTTCATTTGGACATAGACTGAGATAAGAGGTGGCACAATAATCCCAGTATTTTGCACCATGAGTATCGGTCAAAAGCCATTCTAGAAAAACATATGAATATGAAGTAAAACATATGAGCAGAGTACAGGAGTTGTAATCACCCTTGGCAGTTTTGCTATCAAACAGCATATTAATAGATTGCTGAAGTTCCAACCATCTTCTAGCTATTTTTGAATGTTCATTGTTGATATGAGCATCACCCAAAGATATGTTGGCTTGCAGCACCTTACTTAACAGTACAGTTTGAGGATGCTCCATCACCTGAAAGCAGGTATCAGTGAGCAAAGTGCAAAAGATGTTGCTCATCAAGTAAACATTGAACAATTGTTCTACCCCTTGCCCTGCCCCCAAATGCCTTCCAACCCATAAAGGCAAAAGAAAATGAGGTTAATACACGTAAAGAAATTATGAAGACAATCAAGAGAATTAAGCAAGAGAAATAAGAAAATAAAGCTGACACCAGGATGCAACACCATAACATAAATTACGATCTTTTTGGACAACAAAACATCTTGCATGCTAAACAGCCTCCACCCCTGACTTCTGCTCGGGACTGATAATTGCATTGTTAAGAAAGCTCCAACATTTCGATAGTTTATATTTATATGAGAAAAATAATTCCATTATTCAGTGAAAAAATTGCAGATAACTACCTAAAAAAGTTCGATCTATAGAAAACTTCAGTTAGAACTGCTTTGGGAAAAGAATTGAATATAAATACTTACAGCATCACCACCCTTTGTTGGTGGTCGGAATTTGATTGGAGGTACTAGAATAGTCTCTAGAAAGAACATAGAAGGCCCTACTTTTTTCTCCTCAAATCCATGCTGCTGGAGATCATTTATAAATGAGCAGAGCCGAGCCTCATTGTCCCACAAAAGGTCTAATATGTCTTTAACCTGCAAAAACAATGCAGTTTTTTTTTTCAAACACATTTTCTTTTCAGAAATTTCAGCATACGATTTTCAATGTGAAAACAATTTTTTCATGCAGAAAAAGTTGTTAATGAAGGAGAAGCATACCACAGATGGCAAGAGCTGTCTAGATAAAGTATTTTTCTGCTTAGTGAACTCAAGAACCGCCTGATCCCTTTTGTTCTTACGCATCTGCTTACCAGTAACTTGGTTTCCTGAAGATTGGTTTGTATCTTCTACATCTGTCATCCCTTCAATTTCACCACCCAACGGACCTCCCAGCTTACGTGTCTTTATTAGATTTGCTCTAATACTAGCATCCCCTATACGACCATGCTGCAACCATGAGCCAGGAGAAAAAAATTAATTCAGGCAAAAGAAATACTACAGTTATAACAAAAAGACTGCAACCACAAAAAGAATTGGTAATGGAACATATGAAGCAAATTTTCAATGAATAATGTGAGAAATCACACACAAAATCTAAAAGATAACAAATGAAAGATGAAAACACGTGTCTGCAGAACTTTCATTCCTATACAAATTACTGACCTTATCATTACCAAAGAAAAGGAAAGAGCATATAACATAAAATTTTACACATTGAACAACCAATACAATTATTTGCCATCAACTTCAGCAGCAGACACAAAGTCAACAAGCAAACTTCTCCAACTAAACATAGATTCAGCAATCTCAGAAGCTACTTTTCAAACATCTTCATGTATAAGTTAAAAGTTTACAATTGATAGAGGTCTTGCAGAATATGATAAGCTTGCAATAATGAAATTTTCCAACAGGTAATGAAAAAAATTTACTAGCAGTTTGAGATAAAATAAAATAAAATGAAATAAAATTGGAAAAAATAATTGCCAGTACACAATTTAAACATGCAGAAGGATAGACTCTGTGCCTGGAAATTTAGTCACCATCATCTAGCAAAGATAAACAATAAAAAATAATCATACACCATACAGGATCATAAAATCTAGAAGTAATGCCACACTTCAAACATCTGATGATAATTTATAGTTGATTAACTGACTTATAAAGAGCATTTAGGATCATAAATGATCATTATCCATCTATTCTTAAGTTTTAAATTCTCTTCCTACAAACTTTGAGCTAAGAAAGGAAAAACACAAATTCTACGATAGTTTGCAATTAATATTGAATTTTGCAACAAAACCCCAACTTAAATTTGCAATTTAAACCTCTGAATTTCAAAAGTACTTGCTGCCCATAAAACTTCATGAATACCTCAGTAGAAAGCCCAAATGCACAGCAACTTAACCAATTTGAGCAGCGAAAAACCACCCCATAAGCCATTTTTGATACCACATCACCAGATATGTATTGAAATCACATTTTCAAACCAGTTTTTAGAAAACAAAGAACTAAAAGGAGAAAAAGAACATTAAATACATAAATCAGTGATTTAGCACCGAATGAAGCATTTATGTCACCCCAAAAGATTCAAATTAACGGCAGACATTATTATATTATCCAATCCAAGACCAACAGAAACAGCCTCGGATTGACAAACCTTGAATATGTAAGAAACATTTGCACTAGTTGAAATTGGGGGTACACATTGAAATTCACTATAGATTATGGGGCACAAATTACAATTTGCACCAATCCATGTTACAATAGCACATACAATCAAAATAATCAGGACCAAAAATACATGATTGCAGCTATTAAGTCCTCCAGGTAATTAACATACATAAAAATGAAAGAACAAAAGGACAAATTTCCCTCAAAGGTGCACAAAATATCTCCATCACCACAAGAATTAGAACCAAGCCCAAGGAAGTGCATCCATGAAATTATTGTGTCAGTATGTAGCAATAGAACTAAAAAATTCTACATATCAACAAAAATATCCAGATTAGCCTTTGTCATCCTTACTAATATTGCACATGCCTTAAGGAATATTCATTTTACTTCAATGCATCAACAAGGACTAGCCCTAGCATCTGTATAACAACCTATCATTCACTAAGAAAGCAATACTAATCTACAAATTATGATATAGATAAAAATAAAAATAAAATTTTAAACAAATTAAATTAAAAGATCTTGAGCAGGAAGTGAGCTAAAATATACCATGTGAAACCATCCAAAAGTAGGTTTAGTAATGTTGGGATTTGACGCCTCACAGTTCTTACACTTCCTAAATTTTTGTTTTAGGAAATTATTTAGAACAGACATTGCTTCAGTAAACTGAAGGGATGTCCATTCTTGCTGCTTCAAATGCTCATCATTGTAACACAGAGATCCTGAATGAATAGTAGAGCAAGATTCATGGCTTCCATCACTCTCTTCTGGATATAAGGCTTCACTTGGTGAGACTGATTCTAATCTCTTAGCCCCGACAATATCGCCTTTTGCTATGAGTTCGAGTTGTTTAACACTTTTCTCAACCTATTGGAAAAGTGAAAATAATGAAAGAAGAAAGGAAGCATTAAACAAAAAGAGAAAAAAAAATTGAAAAGAAAAGGAGCTAGACATAGAAAGAGAAAATAAAGAAAGAAACTGGAGCAGCAGCAGATATCAACTCGTTAAAATGGAGTTCCATATAAATCCAGAAAAGAAATTACCTGGCCCCTGTGTATTCTAAAATGATAGCAAAAAAGACAGGTCCTTTGGAGTAGTTTGTGAAGAAAACTAAAGAGCAGAGGACTGTATACTGGAGAAACAAGTTCAATATGGCCACAATGGCCAGGGCAAATAGTCAATCGCTGGCCACATGTCTTGCAACTGCATTAAAGTAAAGGATAACTACATCAACTGTGAGTTAAGAGACACGATCTTAATACTTCAAATGAAGACATTGAATACCATTCATTTTTCAAAACCATTATCAACTGCAACATTACCTGGTGATGTAACAGTGTCAGAATAAAGTAAAAGCAAATTATGCGCTTAAAGGCAGACTTATGAACAGCGGTGAAAAAGGTTTGAGAAGGTAAATACTATCCACCAAGTCATATCTCAGTAGATCACAAATTGAAAAAGGTTGGCAGATGTAAAATTTAAAGCAACTGCATGGGAGGGGCAAAAGAAAAAAAAAAAAAAGACCAACATGTTTTATGAGAGTTCAACCTATAAAATGCCAACCAATGACACAATGCAAAGGCTAATAAAACATCTTATCAGGTTCTTTTGGTTCGCATAGAAAACAAGTAACAATTATGAGGGGGTTGGGTGTAGAACAAAGCACAGGAAGGTTTCACCCGCCACTGGTCCTGGAAGTTCGATTGAAAAAGTATACCCTACGATCTAATTAGCAGGCAAACAGTATTCGTAGTTAGACAGCATGAGCAATCTAATTCACCCACTCAATGTAGACAATCTTTTGATATTGAATGGAAAATATTCAGTCAGAAGACAAGTGTCCATAGGCAGATTTGCATGTAGATTCCTGATCATTGTAAGTGTGAAATTATGCAACAAACATGTGGGAAGCATTATGACGTATAAGTGTAATAGAAACATACATTGTCCTCTCACTTAGTGGCCCCAGTGCTGGATCATAGAGTCCTCCAGGGATAGGCCTCTCCACAAGATCAAGCAATCTGGGATTCGTGATCTTTACAAAACTATGCTTTCGGACCTCTTCATCTGTTAAGAAACTGAATGCTATTGAGTCAATGGACTCAGTTGCACCCTGCGGCAAAGGCCAAATTTACAAACTAAATTAAATATAGAGGGTTACAGACCAATAAACAGCTAAGAAAAACTAAAATTGCAAATTAAAATGACACTAATTTTTGCATTACTTTCGCTTCACTTTGGCTAGCAGAAGAATCAAACATTCCTAAGAAAAGTTCTCATTTTTATTTTATACACGAATTTCCCTGTTCAATCAACTGCATTTAATCACACGACTTCGTTAAAATATCATTGACAGAATAAACGAACAACACTCCAAGCATCATTGTTTTCACATGAAATTTCAACTATCAAACAAACAAAAAGCCCAAGCGTCCAAAAGCTAATTTCTATCATTCTTTCCACGTTGTTTCAGTAACCGAAAGGAACCATCAATTACAAACTTAAATTCGTCATCAGGAAGTTTCCACCAGCACAATTAACACAAACTTAAGAAGAAAAGATATTGGTCTTCATAACGAAACTGTAAAATCATTAAAATCCAAAAAAAAAAAGCTTCAATTTTGCTGTTTGCTTCCTTCCCTCAATTTTCTCCTTAACATTCAATACTACACAAGGAAAAGAAAGAGACAAATTGAGAGCGGGAGGACCTCTGTGGTGGCCATGCAAGGGTTCCCAAGTATAGAAGATGGTAAGTGAACACCGCTGCGGCTAGGAAGAGAAGGTGGCAAACAGGGCAAAAAGAGGAGGAGGCTGAAGGAGGATTTGGTCGGCGGCCAAAAGAAGGGAGGTCGAAGATTACTCCTTTGCTAGGGCCTTTGTGAGGTTTTAGGAGAGAGAATTTGTGTACTCGTGTGTGCGAAATAAAACAGTTTGTATAATACAGATTACTAATACAATCTTTCTTTATTTTGTTTTTTTTTTTTTTACAGTTCAAAAAAAAAATCTTATGCATCAAAATTCAGTCCAAAATTGTTCGTAAATAAATAAATAAATTTATTAATGTCCATAAATTTAATAAGTTTAAATTTTTAATTTATAACTTAGATTTTTACTTTATTAATAGTTTTTAACCCAAGTGTTTATGTTTATCTATGTAACTTATATTAATAAGCTTATAAATATAGATTTTTTTTATAAAATACATTTAAGTGAAAATAATAATAGTATACTTATTTTCTCTCTCTTCCTAAACTCATTCTATTATTTTTATTCTTATAATTTATGTTTATAATATTCTATATAGTTTTCTTATTTTATAATATGTTATCAGCACGATTTTGCTTCACGGTTCGTAGTTAAAAATCTTTCTTTATTTCTTTCCAATTTGCATTTAGTCAAATATTACTAAATTTGAGTTTGAAGCTCTTAATATAACTAGCAAAAACTATTTGCCATGGGTTCTTGATGTTGAAATTCATATTGATGCTAAAAGACTTAAAAATACAATTTTAGTTAGAAATAAAGCATACAACCGAGACAAAGCAAGAGCAATGATATTTCTTCATCATCATCTACATGAATGGTTAAAAACTTAATATCCAACAGTGAAAGATCCACTTGAATTGTGGAATAATTTAAAAGAGATATATGACCACCAACGAACAGTAATATTACCTAAAACTCTCTATGAATGGATGCACTTACGATTTTAAGATTTTAAAATCGTAAGTGAATATAATTCTGTTATTTTTAGAATTAGTTCTCAGTTAAAATTATGTGGTCAAAAGATTACTGATGCGGACTTATTAGAGAAAACTTTTTCAACTTTTCATACTTCAAATGTGCTCCTGCAGCAGCAATATAGAGAAAGGATTTCAAATTAATCTCATGCTTACTTGTAGATGAACAAAATAATGAGTTATTAAAGAAAAAGCGAGGAACTCGTCCTACTGGATCTGCTCCATTCCGTGAAGTGAATGTAGCAATACATGATCGTAGTTATGGCCACGATCGTGGTCGTAGTTGTGGTAGAGGACGAGGAAGAGGACCAAACAATTACCGTCATTATAGCAGCAATAATAACAATAATTTTTTCTACCACCTGAAGTGGAACAATAATAGGAAAAAATAAGATTGACCATAATAGCTCTTAAAAAACTAAAGAAAATTCATGTAATCTATGTGGAATGAAAGGGCATTAGTCTCATACCTGTCGTACGGCTGACCATCCTGTTAAGTTTTGTCAAGCTTTCATTAAACGAAAAGGAAAAAATATGGAAATAAATTCAATTGATCGTAATGATGATGTTGAGGCAAATTTGGCATATGATGATGGTGGTTTTGTAGATTTTGTGGATATTACTCATTTGAATACTTCAGATTTTTTTCAAAAGTCGTGAAAAATAATAAAGAAAATAAAAGATAAGAATGTTTAAAATTATTATCTTATTTCTATATTTCAATGTTATGTTTGTTATTTTATTTAAGTGTTTTTCAATTTTTTTTCCTTATGTGAGTAGTTATATATATTTAAATAATTGTCATATTCTAATTATATGTTTTGCTTCTTTTTTTCCTTTATTTTCAATGAAGGAACGGATGCTTCATATTCTTTAATTGGGCTCATATTCGATAATGAAGATGTGTGTCTTGTTGATAGTGCTACAACACATACCATACTCAAAAATAAAAAGTATTTTCATCATTTGATATTGAAAGATGCTAACGTTAATACTATATCGGGTAATATAAAGTTAATTGAATGCTCTGGAAGAGCTATTATATTATTATCCGAAGGAACAAAACTTACCATAAATGATGCATTATTTTCTTACAAATCTCAAAGAAAATTGTTAAGTTTTAAAGATATTCGTTCCAACGGATATCATGTTGAGACTGAAAATGAGAATGATATTGAATATTTGTATATTACAAATAATGCCTCAGGTAATAAATGTGTTTTAAAAAGATTGCCAGCATTCTCTTTTGGTTTGTATTATATAAAAATTAGTACAACTGAGACATATGTTACAGTAAACCAGAAGTCTACTGATCCAAAAATATTTATAGTTTGGCATGATTGGTTAGGCTATCCCAGTTCAATAATGATGCGTAAAATTATTGAGAACTTACTTGGACATCCATCAAAGAATCAGAAGATTCTTTAATTCAGGAAATTCACATGTACTGCTTATTCTCAAGAAAAAATAATTATTAGATTATCACCAACTAAAATTAAAATTGAATCCTCTGCATTCTTATAATGTATTCAGGGTGATATTTGTGGGCCCATTCATCCACCATGTAGATCATTTAAGTATTTTATGGTATTAGTTGATGAATCTATAAGATGGTCACATGTGTGTTTATTATCAACTCGCAAGCTAGCATTTGTGAGATTGCTTCCAGATTATACAATCAAGTCAATCCATCTTAATAAAGCTGGTGAATTTATATCTCAGACTTTTAATAATTATTACATGTTAGTTGGAATAACAATTGAAAGGCATATTGTATATGTTCATACACAAAATGGTTTAGTAGAAACATTTATTAAACACCTCCAGTTAATAGTTAGACCATTACTTATGAGAACAAAACTCCCCATTTTTGCTTGGAAGCATGTTGTTTTACATGCAACAATACTTCTACTCATTAGGCCAATAAGTTATCATAAATTCTTCCTATTAGAATTAGCTTTTGGTCAAGAACCAAATATTGCTCTATTAGAATTTTTGGTTGTGCAATATATATGCCGATTGCTCCACCATAACGCATAAAGATGGATCCTCAAATGAGGTTAGGAATATGTGGTTGGTATGAATCTTCTTTAATAATTAAATATCTTGAACCATTAACTAGAGATTTATTTATGTCAATATTTGTTGATTGCTATTTTGATGAAACAATTTTCCTAATGTTACGATTTTTGATATCTATAAGTTGTTACAGATTGTACAACTAATATAGATAAATACTATAATTATTAGATAGAGATAAGAACATATTTATAGGGATTTTTCTTTCCTTGTTTAGCTCTTGTATTATTTGATAAATACTCGTATCTTTTCTAATATAATTATGAGATTATTCTCTCTGCTTTTATGTGGTATCAGAGCCTAGTCGAGCTTCTAGGTTTCTTATTTAAGGGTTACTCTAGTTTTTTTTTATCGGAGGTTATTATTCCTTATTGGATCAGTAATGTTATTTCTTTAGGTCACTATCCGGTGACTATTTTTTTCTCTCACCGTTACCAAGGGAGGTTCACCTCCTTTAGTTCAGCCTATCCATATTTTTCGATGACCAGTAGAGCTGCGAGTGGATCTCATATACCAATCAAAGTTGATCGCCACTTCCTCACATGCCGGTGAGTGAAAGCGCATGGCTTATCCATTAGACCTTCGACTTTATCTCCGACATCTCTTAGTCATTTTCAATCAGATTTTGATGTCTTCTTAAGGTAGTTTCCTCTGTTGATGGTATTTTATCTCTCCTAGAACTTTGCTCTAACATATTCTATTATGTTGTCCACATTTTATTTTTTCCTAGGTGATTTGTTAAGAAGATTGGGTATTTTTTAAGAAGGGTGTGTATTCATTTATGTTGGAATTCCAATGACTTCTTTGAATTTCCATTGTCTGGTGCTTTTATTATTTAGTTATTTGAAAATTGTTAAAATGGCTGAGAATAGTGATAAGAAGACTGTTACTGAAATTATATTGGATTCATTCAAAATTACTGATAGAAAATTGATTGAAAGTAACAATTATGCACAATGAAAAAGAAATATCTATAGATTTATAGCTAGTGTAGATTTGGAGAACCATTTAACCAGCAATCCATCACCTAAGGATGATGTTATTAATCAAAAGAAATGGTTAATGGAGGATTATAAGTTATTTAATCAAATCTAGAATACTTTAGATCCCACTGTTGATGATATTATGAATCATTGTGATAGTGTAAAATAACTATAGGAATATCTGGAATTTTTATATGCTTGCAAACAAGATATATCTCGTATTCATAACTTATTACTAAAGATTTATCGAGCGAAAAAAAAGATCGCTTCTTATTCCAGTATTATATTGAAGTGAAACAAGCCTTTAAAGAAAATGAGCTATGTTTCTTATTGTTGCTGACATTAAACAAATGCAAAAACAAGATGAGCATATTATGGTACAGTATTTTTTAGCAGGGTTGGATTTTGAATATGATGTGGTACGTACACAATTACTAACCGGTGAGTCACTCCCTTCTTTTATTGAAGTTTATGCTCGTTCGCTTCGAGTTTGTAAAGATGGTGATCTGCCTTCTGGTATGGTGCCCAATGACATGGTGGCATTGGTTAGTAATGTTTCAAATAATAATCATATTCCAAATTTTCTTTTTTGTCCCTCATCTACATTATTCCCTCTTGCTCCTCAAAATTTTAGGTGTACTTGCTTTGTTCAAGACATACAACCTCAGATTTCGAAACTAGATCCTAAATCCCTTAAGTGTATCTTTCTAGGATACTTTCGTGACCAAAAGATTATCATTGTTACTCTCCTTCTTTGGGTTGTTACTTGGTATCTGCTGATGTTACATTTTTTTAGAATACTTCTTTCTTTGGTTCCCATATGCCTCTCCTTTGCAACCTAGTGATTTAGGGGATGATTTTCTTATTTATACTATCAATGAATAGGTAGTATCTCCTTCCTTTCAACCCGTTATTCATCAAATGTATTTTCGATACATACACCATTCTATTAAGGTACATCCTATCAGCCACGACCACAACTTCTACTTAGTCTCCAGATCCCTCATCACCACTAGATGCTAGCCTTTACCTTCCTATTACTCTTCGCAAAGGTAAATGTATATCTACTTACTTTATTTCTTCCTTTGTAATATACCATGATTTATCTCCCTCCTTTAAGTCTTTTGTAGCTTTCTTAGACTCTATTGTTGTTCCAACATCCCTTACTGAAGCATTATCTCATGATGGTTGGTAAGCTACAATGAAAGAAGAGATGATGGCCTTAAAGTAGAATCACACCTGGGATCTTATACCTTTGCCTTCCCAGAAAAAGGTTATTGGTTGTAAGTAGGTATTCACTATTAAATGAATCTTTATGGTTCTATTGCTCATTGAAAGCTTGATTGGTTGCTAAAAGATATGCTCAAACATATAGAGTGGATTATTCGAAGACATTTTCTCAAGTTGCAAAACTTTCTTCTCTTCGACTATTTATCTCCTTAGCTGCTACTTACAGTTGGACACTTCATCAACTTGATGTGAAGAATGCATTCTTACATTGGGATTTAATTAAAGAGGTTTACATGGAACAACCACCTGGATTTATTACTCAGAAGGAGTCGGGAAAAGTGTGCAAATTAAGAAAGTCTTTGTATGATTTAAAGCAATATCCTCATGCCTAGTTCGAGAGATTCAATACAATTATGGTTAAGTTTGGCCTACAAAAAAATACATATGATCACTCAGTATTCTTTACAGCATCTAGTTCTGGATGCATTTTCTCAGTTATGTATATGAATGATATAGTGATTACTGAAAGTGTTGAAGCTGGGATCATGAGGTTGAAAGCATTCCTTGGGATTTGCTTTCAATCAAAAGATTTAGGACCATTGAAATATTTCTTAGGGATTGAAGTTTTGCTTAGTTATAAGGGGATCTATCTATCTCAAACATGAATATTATCTGGATTTATTAAATGGTGCTGGTTTTAATGAGGCAAAAGTATGTGATGCACCTATGATACCAAATGTGAAGCTAAAAAACTAAAGATGGAGACTTGCTTGAGAATCCTAAAAAGTATAGGAAAATTATGGAAAAATTAAAATATCTTACTATCACTCATCCTGACATTGCCTTTCCAATTAGTGTTGTTAGTTAGTTCATATCATCTCCTATAACCTCACATTGGGATGTTGTTGTTCATATTTTGAGATATCTAAAAGGTATGTCAGGATATGGTATCTTATATCGAAATTATGGTCACCACACTATAGAAGGTTTTATAGATGCAAACTATGTAGGAGATATTTCAAACAGACGCTCTACCATTGGTTATTGTGCCTTTGTTAGGGGTAATATTATTTTTTAGAAGAGTAAGAAATAAAGTATTGTATCCCGATCAAAGGCAGAATCCAAATAAAGGGCTATAGAATAGATTACCTATGAACTTATTGGCATTTACTTGGCGAGATTGGATTTATTCAGTCTAAATCAATGAACTTATGGTGTGACAATCAAATAGCTATTTATGTTGCAAATAATCTTGTGTTTTATGAGAGAACCAAATATATAGAGGTTGACTGTCATTTTACTCGAAAAAAGCTAAAAGATGGATCAATCTTAACTCCACATGTCAGAACAGGGAGCCAATTAGCTGATGTGTCACTAAAGCATTACCTGGAAGTCAAGTTGATTATATTTGTAACAAGTTAGGCATGATCAATACCTATGCTCCAACTTGAGGGGAAGTATTACAATTTATGATATCTGTAAGATATTAAAGATTGTATAGCTAATGTAGATAAATACTATAACTGTTAGATAGAGATAATATCATATTTATAGGAATTTTTCTTTCCTAGTTGAGCTTTTGTATTCTTTGATAAATACATGTATCTTTTCTAATATAATTATGAGATTATTCTCTCTACTTTCACGCCCAACATTAGGGGGAGAGAATAAACAGCTGAAAAAAATTTATTTGGAATGCATTATCACTATCTCATTTGAATTCTCGAACAAAATAATGTGAATTGCAAGTTCAAAAGATAATACATTTGCAAAATATTGCAAATCAATTTCCAGATGCATTTACTAATTTAAGAAGAATTACTAAATCTCATATACCAGCTAAAAATGCTTCTATTTGAATTGATATCCCTGTAAGACAATCTAATACTATAAACACTAGCAACCCACATCTGAAGCGTGGTAGACTAGTCAGTTCTAAAGATAAAAATCCTTGAAAAAGGAAAGGAGCAAATAACCAAGATGGTCATATTATAGAGGTATACACTCCTGAAGAGACTCAAGATATAACTAATCATAAAATTTCAGAAAGAGGTTCATGTACGTGAAAATAATAATAATGAAGAGATCTTCATAAATTATGTCAATATAGAAAAAAGATATAGCTGTCGATAATATTTTTGCATATAATGTTGCTATTGATATTCTGACACGCACTAGAGCCCGCTTGTTTTCGGTTGTGTTCTCGGAGGTTTACTTTTAGGGTTTAAGATCAGATGAGGCTCGTTATAACTCAAAAATTGATCACTTCACAATAAAAAGGGATTTATGCTCAATTTATTATTGATAGTCAACTTATGAAGGTGTCTACTATAGGTTCAAAGAGGCAGGTGTCACGGAGGCACCATCCAATAGAATGTTGAAAAATGAATATCGACCTTTTGATGCCTAAACAGAGATTGATGTTTGGAATATCACTCTTACTTGGCACCTTAGTTATGTGTTATTTTATAATAGGATTTTAAGCATTAATCCACTATTCTCTCTCACACAATGTATTGGCGATAAAATTAAATAAACATCTCAATCAAATAAAGAAAGCAATAAATAAAGAGAATAAAGTCCTACTTAAGTTATTACATAAGCAAATCATCCAACTGTAAAAATAAAATGACATACATCAACTAGGACATTTATTTGAATTGATAACATTGGTTCTCTCATGCATATTTTAAAAAAAAATTATTATATTGCATGGATTTGGACTAAAAATTGGGCATTGATCCATATTTATTAAAGAAAATTCAATTAATTAGTAAAAAATAATTTAAGTGAAATTTTATCATTTAACGAGTAAAAATCATTTATTACTACTTATAACATCCCCAAAATAAATACATCCAAAATAAATAATAAAATATAAAATAATAAACAAAACAAATGACCAAATAAATAAGTATAAATGCAAAATAAAATAAAATAATCGATACAACCAAGAACTAGAGATGGTGACCAATGTGGGAGCATGACTTCCTATGCAAAAAACCCCAAACCTTTCAAAGCCATTAGAGTAACAATTGCTCAAAAAATCACACAAGAATAAATGAATTAGTATTCATAATAAGAATAATCACAGACTTATGAACAAAATAGATTCAGGTATATAAATGTTGTACAGAAGTAAAATCACATAAAAAATTCATAAATATTATAAGAAACAAATAAATGGTACAAAAATACATAAGAAACCTAAAATATATATATATACAAAATTCCTTAAAAATCACTTAGGGACAGCCAGAAGGTATGAGGGATGGCCTCAGAAGGGGCAAGGGATGGGATGGAGAGACAGGCTGAGGATGTCCCGTCTGTCGAATGATAGACGACCGTCCATCAGTCTACCTTCTCATCTATTATCTCTGGACATAACTAAAAACCAGAAACATGCAGCAAAAATGTAGAGAATTATACAGAAAATATTTCTACCCTCAACATGCATTTATACAACCTAAATCATATCAAAAATAGGTTTTAACAATAAATTGTACATAAACTACATAAAAAATCATGCATTTATAGAATTAAAAGAACTAAAATAGAAGCTTTATATACATAACAATAGAGGATTTCAAAGGCCCTAACATGCCTCTATTATGTTAAGCAATTAAACAAAATGAATCATACCTCATATAAACATGCATATTACTCAAGTATAACAATTAAAACATGCCAATATGCATCAAAGAATTTCATGATCATGTCAATTGAATTTTAAAGAGAGAAAATAAGAAAAGAGCCTAGAATATTACCCTCAAAAGATATTCTAACTCTATGAATTATGTAGTCCAGATCTAGACTTCGAATCGTGCCCATTATTCTCAAAGGAAGATATGAAATTTGTTTTTATATCGTGTGTGTGTTCAACCAAGATTGATAGAGTAAAACACCTTAGAGAGAGAGAAATTGGATTTTTCTTCTTCCCTAAAGGTTGCTCTTAAAAATAATGATTTTTCCCTTTTTTTAAACCTTAGATATTTAGAATTTATGCCTAAAAAAGTTTTAATTAAATTCTAACTAAAATCCTTTCAAATTTAGAGATAAAACCCCTGTAAATTCGAAAAGATCTTAAGAGATAACCTTCCTTTTTTTTTTTGAAAATCAAGAAAAACGTGATAAATTATGGGTTTAAAGCTAGAGATGGGCATCCCTCAATGAGGGACAGTTGTTCTTCATCACTAAACCCTGGATTTTCCTAAAATACCTTTAGTTTAGCCTGTGCAATAAAGAAGGACCCACAGATGGGTACCCCTCAAATGACAGACGGTTGTTTGCCACCACTTAAGGTCCAAAATAAGGTTTTTATGCATATTTTATTAAAACACTTGGAAATACTTAGAAAATCATGAAAATCTTTGAAAGAAAATGAGAAATTCATGATCAGAGTTTCGATATCTGAGCCTGCTATTAGCAATATACTATTTTCTCATCATCGAATAATCCCGATCTAGGCTACCTCGGATCACGGTGTCTACAGATATTTTAAAAGAAAATGAGGATCTTGAACCTATATCTGTTGTAAAATGTAAAAGTAAAAATGATTGGTCAAAATGGAAAGACGCAATTCAAGCAAAATTGAATTCACTTTCAAAACATGAAGTATTTGGATCTAAAGTTCGAACACCTAAAGGTGTAATACCAGTGGGGTACAAATGGATATTTGTGCGAAAACGAAATGAGAAAAATGAAATTGTAAGACATAAGGCATAATTGGTTGCATAAGAATTTTCGCAAAGACCTAGCATTGATTATGAAGAAACATATTATCCAGTAGTGGATCTAATTACTTTTAGATATCTGATTAATCTGACAATTTGTGAAAAGCTTAACATATGTCTAATGGATGTTGTTATGCCTATTTATATGGCTCACTTGATAGTGATATTGATATGAAAATTCTTGAAGGATTTAAAATATCTGAAACATATAAAAATTCTCGAGAAATTTATTCAATAAAATTACAAAAATCGTTATATGGATTAAAGCAATTCGGACGAATGTGGTATAATTGTTTTAGTGAATATTTGTTAAAGGAATGATGCAATAATAATCCGATTTGTCCATATGTATTTATAAAAAGATCAAGATCAGAAATTGTCATAATTGTTTTATTTGTCGATGATTTAAATATCATTGAAACTCTTGAAAAACTTAGAAAAGTAGTAGATTATTCAAAGAAAGAATTTGAAATGAAAGATCTTGGAAAGATAAAGTTTTTATCTTGGCTTGCATATCGAGTATTTAACAGATGAAATTTTTATTCATCAATCAACTTATACAAAAAAAAATCATAAAACAATTTTATATGGATAAATTACATCCATTGAGTACCCCAATGGTTGTAAGATCACTAGAAGTAAATAAAGACCCATTTCATCCTCAATAGAATGAAGAGAACTTCTTGATCCTGAAGTATCATATTTAAGTGCTATAGGTGTATTGATGTATCTTACTAATAATACAAGACTAGATATAACATTTGTTGTAAGTCTACTGGTGAGATTTAGTTTTTATCTAACAAGAAGACATTAGAATGGAATTAAGCATATTTTCTAATATCTCCAAGGAACAATTGATATGGGTTTATTTTATTCTAATAGATGCAAATCACATTTAGTTGGTTTATGCGGATGCAAGATATTTATCTGATCAACGTAAAGCTAGATCACAAACAGGGTATCTATTTACTTGTGAAGCACAGCTATGTCATGACAGTCTATAAAGCAAACTTTAGTTGTTACTTCTTCAAATCATACATAAATAATTGAATGCATGAAACAAGTCGAGAACGTGTTTGGCTAAGGTCATTGATTCGTCATATTTAGAAGATGTGCGGCTTGCATTTTGAAGAAAATATTCCAACAATATTTTATGAAAATAATACAACATGTATAGCTCAATTAAAATGAAGGTACATCAAAGGTCATAAAACGAAATATATTACACCAAAATTTTTCTTCACTCATGATCTTCAAAGAAAGGTGAAATAGATGTTCAACAAATTCTTTCAGGTGAAAATTTGACAAATTTATTCACCAAAACATTATCCACTGCAACATTTAAAAAGTTGAGATATAGTATTGGAAAGTATAGACTTAAAGATATGTCTTTATGAGGGAAAGTAAAATACACTACGCTATACTCTTTTTTCCTTAGCCAAGATTTTATCCCATAGGATTTTCCTAGTAAAATTTTTAATGGAATAGCTTACTATATATATTGTAAATATTATGTACTCTTTTTTCTTCACTGGATTTTTATCCCATTAAATTTTTCCTAATAAGGTTTGAACAAGGCACAATTTTTTCAATTTTTAATTGTTTTATGGACATCAAAGGGGGAGTGTTGTAAATAAATGAATTTATGGATGTCCATAAATTTAACAAGTTTAAATTCCTAATTTATAACCTAGAACTCCCACTTTATTAATAGTTTTTAACTCAATTATTTACGTTTACTTATATAACATATATTCATAAGCCTATAAATATAAGTTTTTTTCATAAAATACATACAAGTGAAAATAATAAGAGTATACTTATTCTCTCTCTCTATCCCTTCCTAAACTTATTCTATTGCTTTTATTCTTATAATTTGTTCTTATAATATTCTATATAGTTTTCTTATTTTATAACAAAAAAATAAATTATTATTATTATTAAAACATTCCTCGTAGGCTATGGATTTTCTTTTTGTTTATTTTAGCAACTCAGAGTATCGATTGAAAGCTATTGAAGTAGCATTGCATTGCATTAATTATTCTTTTCTACTTTAAAAATAACGTTATATATGGTTACAAAAGAAAAATGACATAGAGCATAACTAGAAATTATATTTTTTAATATTTAATTATTAGGTGCGTTTATATATATATATATATATATATAAAAGAACAAATATTACAATCGGATATTTATTTTTTATGTGTTTGATTTAATTTTTAGGTATAAATTTCTTATTTCCCTTTTAATCGCCTCTAAAATTCATGCTTGAAAAATACTGCAAAATAATCAAAATTATCAAATTTAAGTAGAGGTGGCAAATGAGCGGGTTGGACGAATTTGAGTTGGGTCATTAATGGATTGATCACTAATGAGTTGGATTATAAATGGATCAAAAGATATGAATCATAAATGGATCAATATCCAAATGGGTTGGATTGATTTTGGTCGATCAATGGATTCAAGTTATGCAACGTTAGTACAAAAGAGACCTAATGGCTAGGGATGATCACGGGGCGGGACGGGGCCGGGGAATTCACCCCCACTCACTCTCCCGCTAGTGGCGGGGATTCCCCGCCCCCAATATTGGGGGGAGGGGGGGAATTTCCCCCGTCCCGACCCCCATAAAATTTTTTTTTTAATTTTAAAATACAATATTTTACAAATAATTAAAATTAAAATATAACATTTAATAAATAAAAAATCTAAAATCAATCACAATTTAAATTAACATAAATTTTAACTATCAATAAATCTAAAATTAAATATAACTTAAAACTTAATAATTCTAAATTAAATACAAATAACCAAAACTTAATAAAATTACAATAATACAAGAAATCAAAACTGTAAATGGTACTCTCCATGCAGAAATATACAAAGGAGCTATATATAAAAGATGATTAATGAAGCTTAACGACAACAATAATAATAACATGATACATGCTAAGTGTATGCAAAGTTCATACGTTCCTAAGTTTTTAAATTTTTTATTTTAGGATGCTATAGTATATAATCAAAGTATGCACTAAATTCCTAAATTATTATTATTTTATTAAGTTACTAACTGGCCTGGGACCTGGATGTATGTTAAAACAAAGACTTGATGGAACAAGGGTTAGGGCAGTCAAGCAGGAAAAGGGTATACTCTAAGGATGTAAATGTAATATAGTAATCCTTTTACTAAAAGTTATATGTTCATTGATTATCGAATTTCAAAAAAATCAATGAACACAATAGGAAATTCAAAAAAAATTAGCACTTTAGTGTCATGACTGCAAGAAGAATTCAAAAAACAAATACTAGATCATCTTGATTAAAAATATGAATTCAATGCATATCCTTCTAAATTCATATTTTTATTTCACCATAATATCATTTGGTTTTTTTTTATAAGCTGCAAATATATATTATTACAAAATGAAGGAAGCTTTGTGGGTAAACATGAGTACAAGAATGACCACAGTCACAAACCCAAAAACATCGCTTACAAAAGGAAGTTACAGCATCCTATTGATAAAACACCTGAGGGCTATTAATAGAATCATACCAAATTTAGAGCAGTTGTGTAACAGTGTTTAATGCCCAAAATAGAAAATTCACTCGTCAGACTTCAGCCCAGCTTCTCATATTTCCCAACCACTACTATGTCCTAAGAATTAGCCATTCAAAAACCTGCACGAGTAGGACCAACCAGAATCTTGTTATACCATTGAAAATTTACAGCTGAGACAGAGTTTACAGTAAAAGGGGCACAGTCTGCATGTCCAGAAACTATATTACCAAGGTAGTATGTATCCAGCAAACAAACACTTTTAGAATAATATTATCACGAGATTTGAAAAAAAAAGCTTGAAGTAATCTATAAAAATCAAGGGATCATATATATTCCTCTTTTGTTTAAATTTAAAATAACCAATTAAATATAATGAAATGCAAAGATAGCACATAGATCATCAGACACCACCGGCACTTCAGAATATCTGAGAGGATACCCTACAAGAAACCAGCAGACAGAACTTTAGCTTTCAGCAAGAAAAAAAGAAAAACAAATCATAAAAATAAAAGCTTATTTATGTTTATAAACCTTGCTTTACTTCTCAACAGTTGGTCCCATTGCAGAAGCAACAGCACCAATCGTTGTCAAAGTTGCCATGACTAAATTTTTATTGCTATCATACAAACGTCCTTTAAAAGCACCAAACAGTTCACATAGCAGTAGGACAAAAGAGAAAAGGTTAAGTGTTATATTCTTGACATGCCAATCAGTTAACTGCCAACACCTTTCAAATGGAAAGTTAGACAAAAAAAAAACTTCAATTTTCACGAGACAACTGTAGAACCCACAGGGGAAGCGGAAGAAGAAGAGGAGGAGGAGGAGGAGGAGGAGATGGTGTGGTCTGTAGAGAGATCTAAATTAAATCAAACATTTTATTTCAGAATCAAAGAAAAAGAGGAAAGGAAGAAGAAAACTAACCAGATTTCAATTTCAGTCGATGATCAGAGAGAGAGAGGAGCTGTGTCTAGAGAAAAAGGAAACGACAGGAAAGGAAAATGATATGAGATTAGGGACTTAGGGTTTTGAGTGAAATATTTATAGCCAATGGTATGTACGTAAATAATTATAAAACTAAGGTTAATATAGTAATTTTATTTACGGGGCGGGGATCTCCGCGGGACGGATACCGCATTCCCCATCCCTGTCCTCGAATTTACAATGGAAATTTTTTTCCCACCGTCTCCGTCCCTGCGGGAGAAAAATTCGGAGATTCCCAATCCCGAACGGGGCAGGTCCCCATCGGGACCGGGGCGTGATCATCCCTACTAATAACAGCTAAAATTTTAAATGTGGTTTCAATATACTACTGCACATCTTCTTTCTATTATCGAATCACACTTTTAATGATAGCTAAAATTTGTCAGAACAGAGCCTTCCATGCTAAGTTATTAGAATCCCCCCGAAATATTTAATTATTTTTGAATCTTTGTGCTACTAACATAATTTCTCATTTCCTAAACTGCTTCTATGATGGGTAAATAAAACTGCTTCTATGAATTTCTTTTTAATTTTGAGAGCTCATCGAGAACAGGGCAAGCACAAAGCTCAAGAGTCAAATAGTCAAGAAGGAAAATAACAAAAAGCCAAGTAAAAACTCAATTCCTTTTTCATCACTTATTAGTAATTGGAAGGGCATTAGGAGCCTATGGACATTAAGAACAAACCATCAGATGATATTAATGGCAATTACACAACAACCAGTTCACCCTTGCCATCAACATCAAAAATCACACTTATATTTTTTGCCCTTTTGCCTAAAATCACAAAAATAAAAACAGAATCCTGGTCCATCCAGCTTTGTCGTCCCTTGAGCCCCAACAAAACGAACAAAAGCTCCTACTACTGCTTATATTGCTGCATCATTTCATTTTTCAAGTTCTTCAAACAAGAAAAACTTATTTTCCTCCCTAATTCTATCCCCAAAAAACATCATTTTCTTTTACTTCTCCTTCAAAACCATATTACTTTTTTTTTCTTCTTTACTATTTCTTTTATACTACTAATACCTACTTCCCTATTCTATAGCAAAAAACTATCCATTTTCCTTCTTAATTCTTGTTCTTCTAGACTTCAAATCCCTATTACCTACTCTACCAAAACAACAAAACATCATGATGGGTCAGTTCAGTAAGTCCATTCCTGAGGCAACCTCACTTCACTGATGTTGATTTCTTGTGGCCTGAAGTTGCGCTTCTGATGTGAAAGAACATTCCAGTTTAGTGTAATTCAATGCGTATGTCTTCGAGCGTCCATTTAATTTAGATAGGCCATTACAAAAATTGCCCTTAACCTTTTCTTTAAAAAAAATAAAAAATAAAATAAAAGAAATAAGCTATTTTTACCGTTCCGTGTAATTATTCATTGTTAACCCCTGATTTGTGTCGATTATGATCTAATGAAGGGTGACAATCCACTGTCCTTCAAAAAAGTAGGTCCTACAATGATTCAAGTAAAGTATATCATCAGATGGCTGATGATTCACTTCATAAGAGGCTATATAAAATGCACAAAAAAAAAAAAACTCATTTGATAATGATCCAATAGGTTGAAAAATATAATGAATCAATTTTAAATTGACCCAATGAATATTGAATTGGATTGAAAAATAAAATGAATCAATTTTAAATTGACCAAATAAATATTTATTTAGATTGAATTAAAATTAAATCAAAATTTTTAATAAATTTAGATCTACCCATGAATTTAAATCAATTTTGCTAAGTCTAAATTTAAGGACCCGAATATGTATTGATTAAACCTTATTTATTCAAAAAGTAAAAAAAAAAATATCAATGAAAAATTGAAAAACTAATAGTCAATCTCAGTATATTGTCGAAAAATATGCGGATTAGAGTTGCATCAAATATAATATCAACTAAATTAGGAATAGGCCTTGGAATCTGATATTCTGAGAAAGTGTTAAAGACGGAATTTATGGTTGTTTAGATTTGATTCTAACATTACTCCTCTTTTTCTTATTCTTACTCCATTGTAGCAATATTTCTATACCAATTCCCGAACACCAATTCTTTCTCGGTCTTCCTCTGCCTCGTTTCTGTTCTGGCATTCGCATTATTTTGTTTGCTAGAGGTCTTATTAAATACAATGAATATTGATTCAAGTATCAGTACCACTAATCTTAAAATTTATTGCTTCTTTATACACGTCTTTAATGGTCCCTATTCTCCTAGGATTAGAAATTCACACTATCCTAATTTTCAAGTTTTAAGAAATCACTTCCACTGTTAACAATTAAGTGTATTTTGATTAAAAAAATATTCATAATTAAATATCCATCCACAAAAAAATAGAGCATATTCATATATTTTATACCAATTATACTCAATCTATGAACCAATATATGAACTCGAACAAAGAAAAAAATTTACATGCCTGCCTTAAATGGGATGACATGTAGCCGCACACCAATAATATTCAATAAATGAATAAAAATAAAAATCAAAATAGATTTCTCCACCAGTAAACGAACCAATCATGCATCTAAATCTAACCTTAAAGTTCTGTAGCAAATTAAAAGATGGTGAAAAAAATAGGCTGCCCTGCATTTATTAGTTAGTTGCCAGAAGACCATTTAAAAGAACAATGACATAAGAGGAGGAATGACCTCAAGATCAACTGCAGTTAATAGCAAGAGCAAATCCAGGGTCAAAGTATCGACTTCAGATAAGTATCATATTTTTCTAAAGAGATAAAGAAATTTAAAAAGAAAATGTAAGGAAGGCAAAAGATGATAGCCTAATCTGAGGACTGATACATGCACTGTTGATACAATCTACATAATTAACCTAATTGACCCGCCAATAATGAATTGATAAACATACAAACTGGAAACATACGTAATGAACAAGATTAACTCTCAAACTAGTCTAAAATGGAAGCACACATGTTGTAAAACCTGGAAAGCGCTACATGTATATAGTCACAAAAATTACCGCTGTTATAGTTACCAGTGTATCTGAGATATAATGAAGAGAATGGGATTCATTGTTGCTTGATTTGTCCTGTTTCAGAAGGCTGTTCTCCGTTCTTGGGTTTTGCCGGGGCAACCTTGGCAGGGGTTGAATGCTCTGACTGTGAGAATCGAATCAATATGTGCATTAGGATAGTGACAATACCCAGGGCTGATGCTGTCACTGCAATTCCCTTCCATGATGACAAAAGTGAAGACCAATGGAGGAACTTCAGAAGACCAAAAACCAACAAGCATGCCCAAGTGGTCACAACCTGATTCAGACATTAATAAACAATTAACAAAATCACAACCTCTAACACAGTATTATCCTGCAGTTTACTAATGTTGGTGCCTCACCACAAGAGATTTCAATGGTCTACCAATATCCTGCAATTCTTGGTCCTTGAATGTGTCCCCAGCATTATGTTTGTCCAGTAGTTCATCCTAAGCACACACCAAAAGCAAACTGCTGAGAAATCACAGAGAGGAAAATGACCTGCAGCTGCCTGATAATAAGAAGATGATGGCTGAGGCTTTTGTTCATGCAGACCTTTGATATACTAACTTTTGAAGTTCATTACGCTTGAAGTTTTAGACACAAGATATGTATAAATGCAAAAGTAAGCAATGATGGGCTCAGTAATACACCATTATAAGCACCATATACCTTGGCCACAAAAAGATCTCTACACCATTGTGCAACAGCCTCATCTGATTCAGGCAAATCCTTCATCAAATGCCGTTTTAGGTTTACATGAACCTACAGAGTAATAGGGTGTCAATACTATTCAAGAAGCCAAATACAATGATACCTGACAAATACATCAAGCATTCAGATCCGTGAAATTACACAGTATATTCAGAATTATTTAGAATATGTGCCAAATAATATTCCATATCAACAAACATGATGCTGATGCAAAATGGAAGCTAAAATGCATAAACAAAAGCTCCTAAAGCATTCAATGTTCTGCACTGTAAGGTACGTTCTATGTTTTTCAGGATATTTGTTCAATAACAAGAGCATTTCAAACCCAGTTTCAACCCCCTCGCTCATCGACAGTCTAAATATGAGTTCACACACAAAGGAAGAGAAACTAAAATTCATGCACATGAGAAGCTTAAACATTTATATTCAGTTCCCTATATATGATAACAGCAATAAATTCACTGAGACTGAACTTTCTAGCATTAGAAAAATGGCAAAATCCCCAACATTATAAAACTAGGCTGAATGCTTGGTTTTCCCCATCCTCAGAAGATGAATTGAGAAAAATGCATGCAACATTCAGCATACATCCACTGCAAAATTGTTCCATCCCCAATCCTCACCAACCATGTTATTAGTGACAACGCCTATACCCAGTAAAATGTGTGCAATTGATTCTCATTTCATTTGGATTTGAGTTCCAGAACAACACGTCAGTCATATGTCATATACCTCCTTCAATACTCTATGGTTAAATGTAATAGAGCATTACATCTCTGTACTAACTGCAACAAACAGGCGAGAAAGAACCAAACACAAGACAGTAAAGACATCATTTAAACATTTTTTTTATATATTTTAAGTGTAAATTGTTTTGTAGTTGAATAGCCTCAAGATTCTCCTCACTTACCGTTGAAGATTGCCCTTTGAACAGTCTGAGCACTGTAGGTTGAGGTGAACTCTTTGGAATGGCAACTGTTATATCGTAAATGGCTGGGACAAATGAGCGCATATTACTTACTGCTGCAACAAAACCCTGAAAGTAACAAAGACCCAAGAGCCATTGAGGTGGATAAGGAAGCACATAAATTTAAAAACAAAACAAGCAAGTATTGCTTGCACTAGGAAGATAAATGGGCTATGGGAGAAGGAGCAGCATCCAAGCTAAATTAGCATATCAATTTTTTGGTTCAGTTTTCCTTCTTTATTCAGGATTGCTTCTGCTTTGTCAGTAAAGAATAGCTGAACATTAACAGGAGAAGTTTTGAACGCAAAATTCATAATCATTTAGCAAGTTGTGACTGTGTTTTCTTTTAGTTATGTTTGTACATAATTATTTATCTGGCTATATTGCATGCAATCTACAGAGAACTTTCATAAACAAAAGCAATATGGCATATTAGCACATGTGCTTCTCAAGTAGAGCCCACAACTCTATAAGGAATGCACATTGCATTACAATGCCCACCGCATTATATCAAGCACAGTTCTGTTCAATGAAAACAAGTATACAATGAAGAAACTTAATTGCATTCATATGAATCCAGGATATGGCCAAGATGCGTCAGATCTGTATTAGCTATTGCATGCCATAAATGAAAGTTCTAACAGAAAACAGCAGTGTATGAGGAATGAAGAACTTCACAAATGCCCAGAGAAAGCAGAAGGACAACCTATATTCAAAATCAAATCAATCTAAAGGGATATGCTAAACATTCAAATATTCTAATCACAAATGGATTTCTAAAAGTAGGTAAATACATAAAAAACAATGAATAATTTGCTCAAGTAGACGTTGCGTCACATACTGCTCATAAGTTTCAGTCAACATCTTAGCAAATAGTTTGAAGATAATGATACTGTATTCACTTATTTCTTTGTTGTTCGGTTATTCATTTTCTTTTCCTTTTTTTTTCTTCAAAAGAAAGAATATTAAACATAGGTGAATATGAAGAATAGGTGCACTAGGAATTCAACCTTAGTACGAGGAATCAAGACATTTCTAGGAATAGGCATCCCTGCTGATGCGGCATACTCTTGAGCTGCTAAAAGCTTTGCTTGTGTAAATCGAGTTCCTTCAACAAAAAGAGCCAACCAAAAGGGTCGAGGGAAGTCCCTTAGCTTTTGGAGACCTGACTGTAGATATAATTCCATGAAATTCAAAACCGCATCAAGAAACACAGAGATACAAATGGAAAAACATGAAGCAAATACTCCTATATAACAAGCTATATAGCAATATTAAGACAGCAGTGTGTAAACTCATACCTGCAGTGTGCTTTCATCCTTGGCCCAACTCCTTTCCAGAAAGAGGTATTCAGAGAACCACATGGACCAGCCTATGACCTGTGGCAGGTTGTCAGTAGCAATTATCCTCTATACATGAGCTAGAACAGGTAGTAAATTAAATGAGTCAAACACAACTACCAATTGCAGTGCATATAAAAACATCACAAAACATGCCCAAGACGATGCAAAACCATGTTACTGCTAATAGTTCACATTTTGACTTAATCAAATTGACACATGACCTTCAGTAACTAATATTGTTTCATCAAATTCGTGATATTGGACCTTTATGACATGCTTTGATGTCTGACTTGAAGTATTTTTGTTTTCCAAGTTCCAATAATATTTGATTTGACTATACTCAGAGATGAATGATTCCAGTTCACTCCTTAGCAGGTGATTGCATTGTACAAAGTTTAAAACTGAAAATATAGGTGAAAATAGTTTACATTTCTGGTATCGTGTCATCTACACCTGTAAGTTTAAAGCATACCGGAAGAACTTTTGATGATTTCTTCATCGCAGCTAATGCACTTCCAAGGCATCCTGCCCGCTGTCAAAAGAATTCAGCAATTAGTTAGTATTACAACAAACAAAAATTAAAGATGGCAGCAGTTGCTGAAACTTGAATTTGTCAAACCAAATAGTAACATATCGCTTATGACTTTCATGTAAAGTCCAATAATTTCTGCACAAAATATGAGACCAAAATGCAAAGATTGATGGTAAACTACTATGAATAGGCATGCAGTTGAGCGGGTAGATGGGTATTAGTGCTACAAATCAACAAATACCTGAGCCAAAACCCAACCTACAAGCCAGTCAACATCACTTCTGTGGTTGGCCATGACAAGTGCATGTTCTTTGCCTGCAAAATTCACAGCATGAGCATACTGATAGCCCCCAAGTACAATTCTGAATTAGACCTGTACTATACTCTCCCAACATGAAAAAAAAACATGCAACTTGATTCATAAGAGTTTTTTTGTCTTACCCATTAAACGGAAAGTCTCCTTATCTGTAAACAGTTTGATCTGCAGACGAAAATTATCAAAATTTAACTTTCATGAAGGTAGAACTAAAAAGTCCCAAATGCCAGAAGATACTTTTTCCATGCTATTTGAAGCCATTTTTCTGATGAATTGCAAAAACTGACATGCATCTTGCGCACAGAAGTTTAGAAGAAATAGAACAAGAGAAAAGTAGCAGCACAAAAGAAATATTTTGCTTTTCCACATGTAGGAAGCAGGGAATTCTGGAAGTGGGAAGAAGTTGTAGGGTACATGCAAATTTATCTTGGAAAATCTCACCTGTATACAAATTAACCTGGTCTGAATATCTAACTATGAAATAGACTTATATTCATTATGGACGACACATTCTATAGGAACTTTCATTTAACGTTTACCATCACTCGAAATGTTCTAAACTATATATATATATATATAGTGAGTAAGAGCCTCTATTATACCTCCCCGTGAGTCATTTTACAAGAAAAATAACTAAAGATTGACCAAGCAACAAATGCATCGATGCACATGTGCTCAAGGAGATCTATAATAACTCTATAGATCTAAACAACTCAACGTTGTTCTCTCTTTGGCTCCCCTAGAAAGGAAAAGCAATAAGCAAGCACAGCATTCCTACAAACAGTACAAAGAATGGGTGCATGATGCTACTTATGGACAATGCAGGGCCTCATCTAACTTGATAGAGCAAAAGCTTCATTAACCATAAAAGAGTATTTTATCATATACATCCATTGGTTAGTAATATTGTTTGAACTTTTTGTATTCAGTTTTAAGTCCAAATACAAAGAATAATAAAAATAATATACAATATATACACAACTATTTTGATTTAAAAAAAAAAAGAAATATACACAAATATGGCTTTGTTCAGCTTTGCATGATTTTTGTAGAAAGATAAATCAATTTAAAAGGCAAACTCGTACTAACACCAAATGACAAATGCAAATAGCCTTTGCTTCAAGATTTAGACCGAATAAACACCTCTATAGGATCCTCACGTGCTTAGCAAATAGTGCGACAGGAAAGCGTTAACACTTTAATAATCTGCTTCCCCCATTAAGGACCAAAACTTGAAGAAAGCAACAGCAAACAGAGAACGATTAAAAATTAGAAGCTTAGAGATGTAAGCATGCCACGCAGGCAGTAGTAGATGCTTCTTCAAACTTATTGATAAATGACCACCATATTGGAGCAGGTTACAAAGCCAAAATAATTACTTAAAAAAAAAATAGCCACACTAGAAATTAGAGTTCCTCGAAAAGTTGAAAAACCTTCAGTCCTGCCCACCAATCGACGATCCATACGAGTTCCAGCCATAACAACTCAGCTAAACATCTATTGATCTTTCTGTAAGTGTTCTTCGACAGTGGCCGAATGAGGATATAGCAGATTGCCTGAAACGTAAACCCATTATTATGTAGCTTAGGTTAGATCGTAACCCCAAAAGTGCGATCAACTAATAAGCTTTTAACTCAAAATTTCCACGAATATACAGAGTTGCTAAGAACTTCTGATTGCATAAGAGTTGCTGAGAATTTCTGGTTGCAAAAAGGACTAGATTCAAGACCCGGATTGGTAAACCATAAAAAAGAAACGACCGGAAATCAAATCCATTTACAACAACAAAGCCAATCTCTAGAAGTTAAAAACCTTGTGAAATCAAAAACCCAAACAACAAAAATAACACTACTTTTTTTCCGAAAAGCCAAATGGGTATCCGATAAAGGAATTAAAATAAGAAAGAAGCACCTGAAACAGATTAATAACCAAGCCAGACAAGAAAAAAAGAACCCCCAACGGCACGACAACAGCTGCCGCTGCAATCGCCATATCCAGAAACCACCACCGCTACTACCGAGTTGGGTTCTTCCAAAGAAAAGCAAAAGACAGAGATAGCTGGAGTAACAGCTGAAAGTATGAGATTAAAACAATGAGGCGCTTCGATTTTTTAATAAAATATTCATTGGAAGTATCGATGTGGATTTTATGGGGCAATTATGAGAGGATAGATGGGTAGATTGATTGATGGATAAATGATGTTAGATTGGATTCAGAGAGAGAGAGTGTGTGTGTTATGGGGGGCTCATGCACTGTTGGTGTGTGAGCTGTGCGAGAGGAAATTTCAGATTTTCTATTTCAAGGAGAAGGTGCGTGCAAGTTTTCCTTTCATTTTATTCAGCTTCTCCTCATCATAAAATTCTGGATTAATTCCAGACTAGAATCCAATTGTACTATTGTACTGTTGTATTTTTGTTTTTTATCCGTAAATGTTATTATTATATTATTATTAAAAATAATAAATAAATTTAGTATTAAATTTATTTATTAAATATAATTAATTTTAATTTTATTAAAAAATAAATTATATTATATTAAAATTTAAAAATAACAGATAAATAAAATTTATATTTTATTTAAAAATAATATATAAAAAACGAAATAAAGTATTTTATTATAATTAAATGCTGTTTTCCCCAT
Source organism: Excoecaria agallocha (assembly GCA_037975025.1). NCBI lineage: Eukaryota > Viridiplantae > Streptophyta > Magnoliopsida > Malpighiales > Euphorbiaceae > Excoecaria > Excoecaria agallocha. The sequence goes on from CM075808.1 coordinate 51,961,649, forward strand.
AGCTTGCTTGGCTTAGTTGTTTTATTTAGCTCTCTTTTCTTACCAAAAAAAATGGTTTATTAAATCGTGCTAATATTATTTTTATAGTTTATTTTAGTGTATTGTCTTCTTTATATTGCTAAAATTAGTACAATTTTATATTACCATTAAATCTCTTTAATTTCATACATTTTTTCATTCATATAAATCAGATATAACAAGAAGCAATCACCTTAATGACATGTGATATAAATTATAGGAACAAAAGTGGCCGTATATTTTTCTATAAAAGTGCAATATTAGCTTCCATACTATTAAAATTGGTATAATCCGACTCATTCCGCCAAAAGCCATTTAGTTAACTATATTGTTTGTTATTTCTTCAGTTCACTTTTATATATCACTTTTAAATAAAACTTAAATTTTATTTATCTGTCAATTTTATATTTTTAATAAAATTTAATTTATTTTTATTTTTCAATAAAATTACAATTAATTAAATTTGATAATTTAATTTTAATTACATAATTTAATATTAAATTTAAATTTATTTATTATTTTTTAATTTCAGTAAAAATTATAAAAAATAACAGATAAAAATAACGAAATAAATATAATTAGTCTAGTGTGAAAATATGGACACGGGATATGTGATAAGAAATGGCTTGTGAAACCTCAAAAATCGTTTATTCCTTAATTTTCTAATTCAATAATTTTTAAAATATCAAAAACTTTCGTCCACACTTTGAATTTGCAAAAATCAAATCCATTCGACTTTTGATTCATCGTTTTTCATTTCATTTATTACAGTTTTCGAAATAAATCTCTCTTTTTTATAATCTATAATCTTACTAATCATGGTAATAACCATTTCAGTAATAATGAATTTAGAATTCTTTCACGTCTCATTACTCTACCATTTAATTTTAAAATCTATAATCTTCCCCAGCATTTTATTATAATTTCTTTCACATCTCATTATTAGTACCATTAAATTTTAGACCCCACGAACATAAATTTTTAGCTCCGCCCTTAAATATATCGCCATTCCAACCTTGTATTTAAAAAAAATAGAAATATATAATGCTTTTTATTTTATTTTATATAAACTGTCAAAAAATAGCAATAATGAAGAAGATGGGTGGATGTCAGTTAAAAATAAAAAATATACGGAAAATGGAATTATGATTTATCTCACTAAAATAAATTCATCTCGAAAATAATTTGCAATCAATTCCTTTTATTTTTCAATTATTAATTACTTTAATTAATAATGCCATTTTCTTTTCTTGAATAATTTGTGAGTCTTTTTCAATAGCAATGCAAAACATGATTGTTTTGTTTTTTTTTCCCTCTATGAGTTATCCATAACTAATATAATTAATTTAATTATATATAATATCGAAAAATATCAATTGTGAAATGAGAACTCTCGTGTAAACTTTATCGAAAACGAATGAGAAATGCATGCATAATTTCATTTATACTATATGGTTCAAGCTTCAAACTTTCAATCTTAACTTCTTTAGAAAAGTCTTGCATCATATTCCACTATTTTATTTTGTGCAAATCATACATAGTAAGTTACATTTTCATTTCATTTTGACAGTTTGGCTACAAAATTAAATAACTGTGGCCGAAATATGTTCTGTCCAAAAAAAAATTTTAATTATTAACCATAATAAATATTAAATAAAATTGAAATTCTATTTTTTAATAAAAACATAATATTTTCATTAATTTTAATTATTAATTTGTAAATTATAGAATTCTAATTGTAAACGATGGAATATATTGTGACCATTCTTTCAAAATTATACTCATGTTGTATATTGAATTGACATAATAATAAAAAAATATATAATATATTTAAAATTAAGACATTACATATATATTTAAGATTAAATTTAAAATCATTAGCAGTTCAAATAGTAAAAAAATTTTACTCACTCGTCTCACTTTAAAATGTTATTATTTTATTTTATTTTACTTATTTTTTTAAAATATAAAAAATAAATTTACATGCATATCCCTATTGTTGTATCAAACATCCTTTATTTTTCCCACATATCGTTGATGCTGCTATACTACTAACATGTGGCAATTTGAAAAAGAATCATATTAATGTTCCATCATTTTCGGTCTAATATTGGAATTTTTTCAATTATAGTTATTTTACGGTTATATAAGTTAAAATAATCTAAATCTATGATTACAATTTTTTTTTTTGACATAATGGTAGGAAAAAGTGTTGGGAAGTTTGTAGGAGTCAAATTAGGTGTTGGAATCTTACTTAAGAATTAGAAAGATGACACGAAGGAGCACTGATTTGAGAGTGTTTAGATGCAAATTTGTTGGTGGTTGGTCAACAAGCATTGCCTAATTTAGTGGCTTAGCACACGCAAATGCCCTATGGGATTTTAATTTTCTAGTAGGGAAAAGACAAAAAAAAAAAGTGACACAGCTTCCAACGGTCGAAAAATGCAATAAAAACCCAGACAATACAAAAAATTCCTTAAACGTTTTTCAAAAATTAGATCAAACCAGGGATTTCTGCTCCAATCTTCTTTTTTCTTTTATTTTAATTACATTTATATAGCCCACTTATTTTTCTTTTTTATTTCTCTGCAGATTCACGGAATTTATGGAACCAGAAATCATTGATTCTGTTTTTGTGGAAGACAATACCTACGAGAAGTTGAATGCACCTAAATGAGTTGATCTCTCTCCCATTCGATTCTCAGGTAACGCTTTGATGAATACATCAGCTAATTGGCTCCCTATTATAACATGTGGAGTTGAGATCGATCCATCTTCTAGCTTTTTCCCGAATAAAATAATAGTTGACTTCTATATGCTTGATTCCCTCATGAAATATAAGATTATTTGTAATATAATTAGTTGTTTGATTATCACATCATAAGTTCGTTGGTTTAGACTGAACAAATTCAATCTCACCAAGTAAATGACGTAGCCATATAAGTTCATAGGTAGTTTGTGCCATAACCTTATATTCGAATTCTGCACTTGATCGAGATACAACGCTATGTTTCTTACTTTTTCAAGAAACAAGATTACCTCCAACAAATATACAATAACCGGTGGTAGAACACCTATCTGAAATATCTCCTGCATAGTCAGCATCTGTGAAACCTTCTATAGTGTGGTGACTATGATTTCGATATAAGATGCCACGTCCTACCTCACCTTTTAGATTTCTCAAAATATGAACAACAACATCCCAATGTGGGATTCTAGGAGATGACATGAACTAATTAACAACATTTACTGAAAAGATAATATCAGAACGAGTGATAGTAAGAGTTCAGTTTTCCCACAATCTTCCTATACTTTTCTGAATTCTCAAGCAAGCCTCTATCTATAGCTTTTAGCTTCATATTTATTATCATAGAAGCATCACGTGCCTTTGCTTCAATAAAACCAACACCATTAAATAAATTCAGGCAATATTTTCTTTAAGATAGATATATTACGTTATGACTGCGAGAAACTTTAATTCCAAAGAAATATTTTCATGGCCCTAAATCTTTTGTCTAAAAGCGAGCCCCAAGGAATGCTTTTCAATCTCGTGATCCCAGCTTCGTCACTTTTAGTGATCACTATATTATCCACATATACAATCAATAAAATGCATCCAAAACTAGATGATGTAAAGAACACTGAGTGATCATATGCACTTATTCGTAGGTCAAACTTAATCACAACCGTAGTGAATCTCCCAAACCAGGCACGAGGAGATTGCTTTAAGCCATACGAAAACTTTCTTAATTGTACACTTTCCTTGCCTCTTCCTGAGCAACAAATCCAGGTGGTTGCTCCATGTAAACCTCTTCACTTAAATTTTCATGTAAAAATGTATTATTCACATCAAGTTAGTGAAGTGTCCAACTGTAAGTAGTAACTAAGGAGATAAATAGTTGAACAAAAGAAAGTTCCGCAATTGGAAAAAAAGTCTCCGAATAATCCACTCTATATGTCCGAGCATATACTTTAGCAACCAACCAAGGGTGTAAAAACATGTCTACCTCGTTTTTAGGAGGATTTGATTTTTGTAATAGATTGAAGTATGTATATTCCATTAATTAGTAGATTGAATGGTATTAGATGAGTAATTATTTGGTCAAACATTATGCTTGTGTGCATTGATTGATATGCAAATAAGAACCTATGAACAAGGATGAAGGTGGCTAGTAATATTGGGAGTAAAGTTCTATTACTGGCAAATGTTTTAAAACGGCAACATACTTCACATATTTTGGGAGTAAAGTTCTATTACTTCAACTATTGAGCTGTGAGGTAAACTGAAACCTTTAGAGGTATGGTTCTGGATGGATCCCTAGCAATTTGGGCAGTGCTGTGGATTAGCATGTGATGACAGTCCAGTCTGCCGAGAGAACACAATATATCCGGCAGGTTTCCGGTAGAAATATTCCGACGGTCAAGTCAATCTAGAGAGAGAAATAATTATAGAGAGAGATTAGAGTATAGAGATTATCTGAAGGGTTTTAATCCCTTTATATAGTGTTCATCTAGCATGCCATTAATGGCTAGGACTATAAATGCCAGTAACAGTTGTAACAATAGAGTATCAACTATGCAATGTCTGTAACCGTTGAATAGCTTGGTCACCCTAGCTTAGGGAGTACCGGTTGAGTAGTTTTAGTTACAAGTATGGAATTGGGGAGACAATCTTGTCCAAATAACTGTATTGGAAAAGGATTTTAAGAAATTATCTGCATGTAAATGGTTGCCTACATTGCGGTGGTAGTGGTACTTTGAAGAGCTTACTGAACTTTGCTGTTCTGATGTGCAGATAATCCTTTATGCCCATGGTACTAAATTTGTTATGCAGTAAGGGGTGGGAAAGAGGAAGCCAATATTTGAACTGTTTTTAACTTTTTGCAGCACGGGGCATATGCATTCAATCATTGTTAGTTATGTTAATACACCTGCTTTATGTTATTGCATTGACTGTGCTGATTGTTGTTTTCTGATTTAACAAGATTCTGCACTACAAATTGCACAATGACCCTTGGAGGAGACAACTTGGTCAGCTAAAGAAGGATTATGGATTACCAAAAGAATGTTTAAGAACCAATTGAAGAGCTTATAAACAGATGCAAACATATTACTGCTCCTGATCGTTCTTGAAGTTAATAAAGTAGGATACACAGCAAAGCTTGATAGTCTTTTGGAAAGCTATAGGAGGGGGTACTTTTGACTTAAAGGCAAAACTTCCATAATCTGCGCATCCCTGCGTAGCTGTCCTCTACATACCAGTAAACAGATTGTAGCTTTCACCTCAAAAAACCTTTATAGTTTCAATGTCACATGTACATTTGCTTCACAATTCTTCAGAGCTTGTGTTTACAAAAAGAATGCAATAGAAAAGCCAGAGAAAAACAATAATTCTTTCATATTGACTCGATTCCTTATTTTCCTTCTCCAGATGGAGATCATTAGATCAAAATTCTGCTAGCATTGGGTGTTAATGAAGGTTGCTGTATTTTAGTCGTTGTTCATTATTAATAATTTTTTGGACGATGCAGATCCTGAAAGTTATAATGTAGCTTTGTTTTATTGATTGTTCATTGTTAATGTCTTTCATCTTCCATTACATGTTTCCTTTTAGATGTAATACTTGTTTAGTGTACCTTTATTTATTTATTTATTCTTAAAAAAAAAGGAAAAGGAAGACTAGAAGCTGAAGCTCGAATCTGATGCCTCCCAGCACATTAAGATTAGCATTACCATGGAAATTTATTAATCATTTTTAGACAAAGTTCTTTCATATTTCTTTTAAATGTGGCATGATTTTTTGTATCACAAGCTCATCGGATTTATTCATTCATGCGATGTCCATAGAAAGAGAGTTAGATGGAATCTGAAAAAGAGTTTCTGTTAAATAAAAAAAAAAAGGAAAAAGAAAAAGGAATGCAATCAACTCATATCGAGTTTATAAATTCCAATCCATTTATCTTTAACTTCTAAACTATAACTAAGAAATGTTTTTATTCATTTATTTGTTTTTTTAAGTATGAAGTGAGAGTTTATGTTTAATCTTACCAATGGCTGCATTTCTTTCTTTCATACTATTTATTTCATAGAAGTTAGTGTCATATGTCTAAAAAGAAAATAAAAATTTAGTTTTGTTATATGTTTAAAAATGCTTAATTACATATATAAGTACACTTGAATTTAATTATACTTATTAATTTTACGAATCATAAAAATAAATGTACTTTTCTTAAAAAAATAAATATAAATTTAATACTTTTAAAAATCAGAACATGTGATACTTAAATTGACTCAATTATGCTGATATTGCATTACACAATATGAAAATCAATAAAAACTTATCAAAATTAACAAGCAAATCAATATGTTCTGTTTTCAATTTTTGTCAGTTTCATTATTCACTTAAACCACATGTTCTTATCACGATCGTTCAACTACCATATTAGCATGACAAATGTTATTTTTATTATTTGCAAATTGACAAACATACAAACTTAATAAATCATCGTTAAAATTTATATATTTATTTGAATTATGTACTCACATTTTGATGTCTCTCTTTATCTTAATCCTTAAAAAAATATGTGGAATTATTCATTCAAATCTTAAAATAACAAGCGAAAATATTTTGGAAAATAATAAGTAAAGTTTTAATCTCAAAATAGAAATAATATGAAAACGTATCCAAAGATTCATTGTCAAAAGAATTAAGTCTTTGATGGCTCTTACCAAGTCAAGCCGGAATTTTAATGGGACTTTTTAAGAAATAGGGTGTTTCAAAAAGTTATTTGGATAAATGATGTGTATGTAAAACATATTGGAAAAATAGTGTGCATGAGTTTAATCCCGCAATGCAGTATTGCGGTAATGGACTGACATGTTGAACGAAAATTATGGTAAACGAGATGATGGGGTCCACTTTCTAATATCGCAGCCTGTCATTATAGGAATAGGAAAAGTGAGAAAATAATGATTTTGCTTAACCACAATAGAGTTATATTCACATTAACGTCATTAATTAGACAAATCAATACCTCTCTCATCCGGGCCTTCAAGGTTTTGCTTCATTATTATTATTATTATTATTAGTTATTCACCAGAAAGAAACTCAGCATGCTTTTCTCCCTGTGGGTGATCAATGTTAGTTGGAGTAAACATGGCTCTTTATAATAGAAAATCGAATTAAATTAATTTAGTTATTCATATTATTTATAAAATGACTTCAATTATAAATCAAACCAAATTTTTATAAAATGAAGTTATTTTACTTCATAAATTTTAAATTGTTAATTTGTTCATTTCATTTGGTAAAATGATCAAAATTTGATTTTTTCAGTTTGATTTAGTTCGGCTAGTACAAAAATTCAGTTTTGATTTACAATTTTTTTTATTAAAATTTGATTTACGGTTATAATTGAACATAGCTGTTAGAATATTGCAAAAATTATCATAACTCACATTTAAATTTTCTTTAATATTAAATTATTATTATTCTTCTTCAACCCATTTATTATTATCATCTCATCAAATGACCGTATCTATTTCAAATCCAATTAATTATATATGTCTATTATCAATTCCCATTTAAATATCAGTTAACTATTTTAAATCTAAATACTAATTTCACTATAATATAATTTAAAAAATCATAATCTGTTTTGTCAATTTAGTGTTTTGATGAAATTTAAGCTTAGTGAGCATGAATTAAAACTTAAAACTTAGGTAACTAAAAGATAATACTTTATACTAATTTAAAAAAAAATGCTTCATAACTATTTCACATTAACTAATTATAAAAATTATTCTCTACCTCATAAGCTAATTTTTTGAAATTGAGTGAGATCAGAATCCATTTTTTTACATATTATTAAAGCCATTATTTTTTCGTTGGACTGCATATAAACGTTCAGTCCTGTAAATTTTGTATGCGTTCAATTATAGATATAAGAAATTTTGTATGCGTTCAATTATAGATATAAGAAAGTGAGTTAATTATCTCACATCAATTAGTTATAAGAACTAAATACTCTTTATAAAAAAATTATCAATTTTCACTTTATAAACTAACTTTTGAATCGAATTAGATCGAAACCATTTTCTTCACTCATACAATATAGTGGATTTGAATGGAGACTATTTAAAAAGTTAAATTCATATATTCTATTGTGGTTAAGCAAAATACACTATTGTGGTTAAGTAAAATCATTATTTTTTCATTCCTCCTATTTCTGTAATGATAGATTGCAAAATTAGAAAGTGAATCCCATCATCTTATTCACCGTAATTTTTGTTTAATGTGTCAGTTCATTTTCGCAGTACTGCATTGCAAAATTAAGCACATACACCCTATTTTTCCAATATATTTTACATACACACCATTTATCCAAATAATTTTTTAAACCACTATATTTTTAAAAATGTCCCAATTTTGATTGTCTTTCTCAAAAAAAAATATTTTTTGACGGTCACCATTTTTACTAAACCTGCGTGCGCCCAACGCAAAATCTCTGTGGTCGCGACACGAGTCTTGTTCCATGACCGGCAGGTAAAACAATCTTTCCTTGCTCTCGTTTCCGTCCTCTGAAAAACCCTCCGCCCGTTTCTTTCTCTTTCGTCCGGCGGTTTTCTTATTTCTCTCTGCTCCAAGGAAAAAAAAAAAAAATCGCTTCAGCATGAGCTTCTCTTCTCTGCGACTCGATGCCAGCCCTCTCACTTTCTCCAACTGGGCCCACCGTGCCGCCCCTCTTCGCCCACTTATCCCTCCTCGAAACTCCGTAGTAGTATGCTCCGTCAAATCTCCTTCCTCTCCGTCACTGAGCTTGTCCGAGTCAGCCACCTCTGACTCGCTCAGTCGAATCCATTCCCTGAGTCAAGTGTCCGGCGTGTTGGGTTGCCAGTGGGGCGATGAGGGCAAAGGCAAACTTGTCGACATCTTGGCTGAGCACTTCGACATCGTTGCTCGTTGCCAGGTACATAAAAATGGAAACTTTTTTTAGAGCTAAAGCCTCAGGATGCTAACTTTCAATTTATTTGATGACATTTGAACAATGGGTTGTAATTCTTGTTAATATGATGCTTTTTCATAATTAGAAGATCCTAAATTTCTAATTGGTTAATGAAATTTGAATAGCGAGTTGTTATTTTTTTGAAAGAAAGCTTTTTGATAGCTTAGTCTACAGATCCTAACTTGGTGTCTTATTAATCGAATTCGAATAATGGGCGGTGACGTTGTTGATTGCAAAATTGTATAGTGTTGAAAGTGTATAAATTATTTGATGGTAGGGGGGAGCTAATGCTGGTCACACCATCTACAATGCAGAGGGGAGGAAATTTGCACTTCATCTTGTTCCTTCTGGTATACTTAATGAGGATACTCTCTGCATTATTGGTAATGGAGTTGTTGTCCATTTGCCTGGTTTGTTTAAGGAAATTGAGGGATTGGAATCTAATGGTGTCAATTGCAAGGGAAGGATCTTAGTTTCTGATCGTGCTCACCTGTTATTTGATTTTCACCAAGAAGTAGACGGGCTTAGAGAAGCTGAGCTTGCTAAATCATTCATTGGTACTACCAGAAGAGGGATTGGACCTGCTTACTCAAGCAAAGTAATACGAAATGGCATTAGAGTATGTGATTTGAGGTACATGGATACTTTCCCTCAGAAGCTTGATGTTTTGTTGTTGGATGCAGCTTCAAGATTCCAAGGTTTTAAGTATACCCCAGAAATGTTAAAGGATGAAGTTGAGAGATATAAGAGGTTTGCAGAGAGGTTGGAACCTTTCATTGTTGATACTGTGCATGTCATGAATGATTCCATTGTGCAGAAGAAGAAGATTTTGGTTGAGGGTGGACAAGCCACGATGCTGGATGTTGATTTTGGAACTTATCCTTTTGTCACTTCATCTAGCCCATCAGCTGGTGGTATCTGCACTGGTCTTGGTATTGCTCCTCGAGTTGTTGGTGATCTCATTGGTGTGGTGAGTGGATAGTTTTTTTGCTTTATCTTGTTTATTTAATTTAGGTGTCTGCTTATGCTAGAAGACTTGCATTGCAGTCGAAATTTCTAAGAAAGTTATATTTAGTATGCAACATTTTGCTGCTGTATGAAATCTCGATAATTCTTTCTATTTTTATTTGACCTGTTTATAAAAATGAAAGTGACCCTAAAATACAGAGAAGATTGATTTTAGTGCTTATTTCAAGCCATACAAATGTAGAAAGGGTAATGGCTTTATGGAGCTTGTTTTGACACTCATGGCAACTTTACTTGCAGGTAAAAGCTTATACTACAAGGGTTGGTTCTGGTCCTTTCCCTACAGAGATATTGGGTCAAGGGGGTGATCTACTTAGGTTTGCTGGGCAGGAGTTTGGGACCACCACAGGCCGTCCTCGACGTTGTGGTTGGCTTGACGTAGTTGCACTCAAGTACTGCTGTCAGATTAATGGTTTCTCATCTTTGAATCTCACCAAACTTGATGTTCTGTCGGATCTTCCTGAAATTCAATTGGGAGTTGCTTATAAACAACCAGATGGTACCCCAATTAAATCATTCCCAGCTGACCTGCGTCTTCTTGAACAATTGAAGGTAAGCTTATTATTTGTAGCTTTTAAAGCATTGATTTTATAGCTGCAATGAATATTTATCCCTCTCCTTATATCTGCATGGATAAAAGGACTTGTAGTGGTTGTTGCAAATTGAAAATCTTTAATAACAAATCATCCCAGAAGATCCTGCAATAATCATATATTCAGTTCTAGTTTTTCAAAGAAAGATTCATTTTTTATAGACATTTCGTAAGATGTTACATTGAACTTTCTAATTTTCTCTCCTCCAAATCCATGAAGGTTGAATATGAAGTCTTACCTGGCTGGAAGAGTGATATTTCATCTATCAGAAACTACTCAGATCTTCCAAAGGCTGCAAGACAATACGTAGAGAGGATAGAAGAACTTGTTGGCGTTCCGATCAATTACATTGGCGTAGGTCCTGGACGTGATGCTCTCATATTCAAGTAGTACTTCTTTGGATGTCATGCTATTGGAAATTGGAGGTGAGATTGCTCTTATATGCTGCCACAATTTATCCCCAGATTTGTTGGGGGCAAATTTTTGGACAAAATAATGAAATTATTAATTAGATCAAAGGAATTTGATGCAGTAATTCTGTCCTTTACATCTGGAAATTAGTTTGTATTGGATATTGAATTATGTTAATACATTAGAGATGCCGGTTGTGATCCCCTTTGTTTAATGCTATTTTTGAAAAGAAAGGTTGAGCTCATGGTATATTCTAGTAGTCCTATGTAATGTCACTGTAATCTATACGTAGCACAGGTCATGTTCAGGAGTACATAGTCGGTATAGGAGGATATCGTATGTACATGCAACGGTCCATTTTTGATATACCTAACGCAGTGAATCATAAAAGAAAACAAGAAAAAGAAGTGAACCAATATCTTCAACTATTATTTTTAGTGAATATAGATATCTTTATTTTCAAATTTAGGAACAATATATTTTTCTTTGGTAAATATATTGAAGGAAAAGAAGAAGAAGAAGAAGAAGAAGAAGAAGAAAAATAATGATGATAATAATAATGAGTGAAAAAAAAGGGTTAATCATCAATTGAATATAATTGATATTAAAAGAACAAAAGTCAGTTGAAAATGAATGAATACGATAAAAGAAGTTGGATGGAAAAAGAAGATAAGTAGAGAAATATGAGAAAGCTCAAACCTATGATAGAGGAGTGCTGAGATTTTTACTTTTAAATATTTGAGGAGATGGGAGTGTCATCATTCCTACACAAGATGATAATTTATAACAGAATGTGATGCTGCCTTTCATCATTCTTGAAAATATTTTATGAAAACCATATGAATTTAATTCAGACAAACACTTTCTTATGTACTTAAAAAAGTTAAAAAAATTATTTTGAATTATTTTTACTTTTTTTTTCCTTTCAATATTATTATGTATCATGTATTTCTTTTCTTTCATCATTATCATCTTTTTCTATGAAACTTTGATAATAAAATTTAGATTCCAGCGTAAATCAATATTTTACATAAATTTTAATTAACAAATATTTTTTCTTTGATGATTTTTCAACCTGTCTTTAGTATCGTTAATGTGAACAAAATTACAAATTACAATTAAGTAAATTTGCAGAGGGTGAAAGAGAAAAAAAAAAAAAGGAAAAACCCATATTTTGGTTTTTATATTTTAACAATTTTACATATTAAGTCTCTATATTTTTAAAATTACATGTTAAATTTTCGAACTTTTTGAGAGGTAGCGGTGAGAAAAAAATCGAAAATATACTTAACTGCAAAATCGGTTCGAAATCAAACCGATTTTTGTGATTAATCAATCCGATAAATTTGATTATTATTTTTAATTTTTACATTTTCAATTTTTGATTACGGTCTAAATTTTTAAGTATCAGTTAGTTTTTAGTTTACATTTAATCGGTTTATATATATATATATATATATATATATATATATATATATATCTTAAATTTATTTTTATTTGTCTCTAAAATTTAAATAAAATAATATTTTAAAATATATTTAAAATATATTTTTATTTTTTTTTATTTTTTTATATTTTTCTATAAAATTTATATAATACTTTAAACTAAATTTATATTATACTATTCTTTTTAATTATATAGTAATATTTATATGTATTATTTGATTAACTTTTAAATATGTTAATTTTTTTTATCATCTATTAGTGTTCATATTTTACTTAATAATATTTAATTATATTTTTTTATATTTTACAGTTTATGTTATAAGATTTAATATTATCCAAAATTTTATTTGATTTAGAATAAGTATATTAATTTTCAATAAATATAAAATCTATTTTATATTGTTAATTATTAATTTATATAACATAAATTTTAGCTAGTAAATTATGTTTATTTTGTGATTTTTATTTTGAATTATTTTGCACATTTGAAATTGAATTAAACTTTATCTAATTTTTTTTATAATTTTAAGTTATATTTTAATGGTTAATCGAAAAATATTGATTAACCAAACCAGAATACTGAAATTGACGGATTGATTAACTGAATGTAATGGATTGATTAATAATTAGTAATTTTAAAACTCGATATTAATGGACTGTTTAATTTTTTTACTCATGAACCGGTTAATCGGTCCATACTTACCCCTTATCGAGGAGAATACATTAAATTCAAAATTAACGGTACAAACAACAGTATAATACAAGCGTAATTAAAATTGCATGTATTTTATCAAAATATTATTATTTTTAACGTCTATTTGAATTTAATGTATCCTAATTGATAGCACCACAAAAAAATACATTTTACTAATGAAAAATGACCTTCTCCCTATTTTTTATTATTTTACCGATGGAATAAATTCATTTTTAAAACGTGCATAGGTACCAATTTACCGGTGTAAAATTCCATTAGTAATATTACCGACATGTTTATTAAAAAATTTTCGTCAGTAGTTTTATTAAAAAAATCTATATGGATCGTTGATCGTCTATCGACGGAATTTTGCATTGGTAAACTGTCGATAAATTTAAAAAATAAAAATTTTAATTTATTTTAGTACAAACAGCGACGAACTTTACTATGATAGGATCACTGATCTCCATAGTATTTATTTTGTTCTGATATCTGTTTTTATGAGAAATGATCTTTCGGGATTATTTTTCAGTTTGTACTATGGTCATGTGGGGTCCACGTCTCGTATATTCGATCTGATGATTTCTACCGGAATTATATTAGGGGCATTAATGTGAAAATAAGTTTAAAAGTGCAAAAGATAAAAAGCTATTTTATAGAACTAAAAGATAAGAAACTTGGTAGTTTTAGAATTGTTTTGCATAAGAATTATTTTCTTGCATGTAGAAAATGAATAATAAATTGGAGGTTACAATATTATTGAGTATGTGATACTTTAATGTTGCATATGCATTCTGGACCTATAAATTATGAGTAAATATTGTACACTAAGGATTCATCTTTAATAATTATATTGTTTCTTGGAGTCACATGATAATTCCTTAATCTGTTATATTTGTCCATCTATATATGTGTATGTATATATCTATATATATATGATTCTGTTACAGATCAAATGCATAGTATATGATACAATATGGTGCGATCTGACGTATAGTTTACCATGCTAAGATTGTATTCATGACTACATGAGTGTGAGTTCAGAAATGCATCCTATATTTTAAAATGCTGTAACACGTATGAAAAAAATTATGCCTAACATTTTCTGTGGTCAAAATCACTGATGAATTGCTTGCCAAGTTATTAAGTTCTTGTTTGCCTATATGAGTGATATGTTCCCTCTCTTATGCTTGTGATGTAATGTTGAATGCATAACCTTGTACTTAAGGCAACTGAAGGTATAAATTAGGGTTTTATTCTTTTGATAATCATAACATTTAAACTCATAATTCATGGAATATGAAGAGTTATAATTATATTGGTCAATCAACAAAAAAAGGTTGTTAACAAAAGAGAAGCTAAAATTGTGGAAGCAAGATGAGTTCACCCAAGGTTTTGATTTACTGTAATATTTGTATCTCTAGTGGCGTGGTGAGCAAATAGGATTATTATTAAATTTTGTACTTGTATAATTGATGATTCTTGTTAAAAAGATTGTTTATAGAATGTTGATCCCCACTAAGCTTTATAGCTTAGCATGAATTTTATTATCCGTGTAGGTAATATGATAGGTTTATTTTTGGATAGATAGCTGCAGTGGTTCAACCATCAGAAGAGGGAATCTTGATGTGTGCAGTTCACCTTTACGGTTCACAGTTGTGGCGAAGGGATTAAATGTAAATTGTTCCATTATTTTGGAGTATTATATTGGCTAAAGAGTGTAATATGTAATTATGAATCATGACAGGAAATGTGTTTTGGAATGAGAATGGATGAATGCGATGCATGTTTATATTGCTTATGTATTGTTGTGCCGCCGAGGGACTGAGGAAATTGTCTGCTTTTCAGGTTAGTTAGATAAATTTTTAGCCATTATATTGCCAAATTTTTAATTGATAAATAGTAAATTGGACTATTATAGGTCATTCAACAAGTTTGACTTGTAAGTAATAATTATTAGAGAAGTCTGCAGTCAATGGAATAGTTAGGTTCAGTATATGATTTTTTTTTAAAAAAAATTTTTGGCTTATAGCTTAATTCAGTAAGACTGTGTTAGTAAAGATGTTACAAATTCTGTCGGTAAAAATATCGCCATTTATCAAATTTATTTTTTTACCTACAATTAACCAATTTTGTTGGTAATCCGTTGGTAATATCTTATTTTTACCTACAGAATTTAATCCGTCGATAAAAACAGTCGCTAAAATCGATTTTTTTGTAGTGTAAGTTTAGAAATTTAATGTATAGTTTTGAAAGTATAAGAATTCAATGTGTTAATACGTAAAATTTAAATGATTTAATGTGTAGTTTTAAAAATATAGGCATTCAATGTGCCAAAAACTTAAAATTTAGAGACTAAATTGTGGATTTTACAAAAAAAAAATAAATAGTGAAGTGATAGGTTTCTATCAAGAGAGTTAGAAAAAAGTTAAAAGAAATAATTTTTAAATTAGTATAATTCAAAGGAATGAAGGTCCTTGGAACTTCAAAGATGAATGTGCAATTTGATCCCTAAAGTTTCGCAAAATATGCAATGTAAGATCTAAAGTTTTTTTGGTACAATGTTGGATCTGATATTTTGAAATTAGTGCAATGTGGTCCCTAGCCAAACGGAACCATTAGGTTGACCCGACTTCGTGAGTTAATTGATGACGTGGTAGGTATCATGAAATATGGCATGATAGATGGTGAGAGGAGGACGCTGACATGGCAAAAAGACAACACATCATCTGACATGTCACCAAAAGCACTTAATCCTCACATGATTTGTTAAAATTAGGGTACAAATTTAGATCTACCATCTTCAATAAATTTTTTCCTTCAGCTCCATTGCAGTTGTTGTTCCTCCTTCCTAATCCACTTTTGTTTTTCCTTCTTTCTACTCAACTCTTGTTCTTCCATGAAAATCCCATTTTATCACGCATTGAAGAATTCGGCATGTCTTCATCTAACTTAATATCTTTATCACCAAATATGCGATTTCAAACAAGGGAGAGTACTGGTGATTACATGAATGAAGTAGCATAGCTAAGGTATTTTTGTGGTAATAAAGCGATTAGATTAACTTCATAGACCATATCAAATCCTAGAAGATGTTATTACAAATGCCCAAAATTTGGTGTAAGGAATGTAAGTATCAATGGTTATTTTTGTGAAATTTATTTATGAATTTGTAATATATGAGATTGAGGGAGTGTATTTTGTGGTTTCATTGATAGGCGATGGAATGCGATTTTTTTGCATGGTATGACAATGTAGAAGGGATGAGAGAAAGGTTGAGACTCCTAATGTATGATATGCACAAGGAGATAATTAAGTTGGAGAAAGAAATTATGAAATTGAATAAGAGGATTGAAAGGCAAGATATGAATATGCACACAGATGAAAGTGAAATGCATTATAAGATGATGATGAGAATGAAAAAAAAGATGGAGACTTTAGTTAGTTCAAGAGATGTTAGTGGGGGTTGGTTTAGGTGGTTGATGCATATGGTTTGTGCATTTATTATTGGGTGCTTATTTTTTTGCAAGTTTAAAGTAGTTGTATTTGCTTTTTTGGTGTAATTTGGGATTAATGGTATGTAATAGTTGGGATTATGGCCATGTAATTGCAAAGTAAAATGTAGTATTGATAATTAATTTACTGTTATTCTTAATATGATTGAAATGTTGTTTTCTCAAAGGTTATAATTGCAAATGTTAATTTGATCTACATACCACATACAACCAGAAAAGGATCTATATTATGTATATATGATAGTCCAGCTTCACGTGGATTTTGTGTATTTGATTGACAATTACAAGTTAAAACCTATTCAACCACTATTCCATTTAAAAAATAATAGGCAATAAGAAACAAATGTCTATAAGATATTCTAGTGAACAAAATACATAAGATATTCATTGTTGATTAATACCTATTAAGAGTTACAAATATTGTCAACTAATGCTAGTGACGGGCCAAATTGTAATACCCTTATCCCTCCTGACACTGTACCGGCGTACCGAAGATTGTAAAAATTTTTTTTTTCCAACTTAACTTCTAAACTTAAAAATCTTATCGACAATTACTTAATTGAAACTACTTTTCGCCTTTGACCTATAAATGTCCAAAATACTATGCATTTAATAAAAATTTTGCAATATAACGGCTGTACATAATATTAGCTCCCTGAAAAGCAAACAAATCACACAGCCTCTCAGAGGCACAATAATCAATAATAACAGCGGTATTCATTCATTCCATCCATTCCATTCACAATCCAAACTCAGCTTATTAAATTATCTTCCGATACATTACATGATCAAGAGTAAAATTTGCACTTATATATATACATGCCAAAATTAATACGACTAGAGCACTCTAAAAGAAATCCTGCAATGTGAACTCTTGCTCCTGCTCCTGTTTACCTGCGCGCAGTAAAACTACACGTTGAGCACTCAATATGTTCAATGGTGACTAATAATCGATATATTTCCTAACATTTTCATGATTATTCTTAAATATTAACATGTAAAAATAAACATAATTATAAAATCAGTTATTACATTCAAAACAATAACTTAACATTTTCTATAAGATTATTGTATTTAATCATATAATTACAATTTTGTCATTATAAGCTCAATTATTATCTTTAAACTGTTAAATGAAGCAATTTACGTTTCTTTACACTTAATTTATCATTTATAAGCGAAATTACATTTTAGTCCTTGCTGTCCATAAAATTTACTTTTTAAGTAATTTAACTATTATCTGACTGTTTTATCCTTAATTAGTCAATTCTCACATAATTTACTAATCTTTTTACATTTTTTGGAAAAATTACCGTTTTACCCCTAAACTTTCTTTTCTTACTTTTCATTTTCTTTTCATTTCTTTTTCATTTTATTACCATTATGCCCCTAGTACAGACCCAACAAAAAATTTCGGACCGGATATACAGAACATGGACCCCACGGGTCCCACTAAAAAGAGAAATGATTCCCAAGAAACCATTATCAAAATACTGCACTTTTCACTTTCACTTTACACTGAAGTTATGGAGATCAATGATTCTACCCATAGCTAAGCAAGTCTCCATGACTTGTACCGCGATAAATGGGATTCCTATGGCTAGCCAACTATATCCAGAACTAGTTTTTACTGCCAGACTAACTCTAAGGGCACAGTAATAAGTATTTTATTAATTCTTTTCAAGTCCGAAAAATTCAATAATTGACTTTTTATTTATTTTCATTGACCTTAATTTAATTTCATATAAATTCACCATTTTCATCATTTTTATGCAATTATTAACCAATAATTCAATTATTTTCAATATACATATTAACATTAAATTCTAAATAAAATCACAATAATTTCAATAAATGCCAATAAAATTTATTTATTCATTATTTATTATCATTTTTCATTAAAATAATCAATTAATTTACTATAAATCACAACTTTTACTATAAACATACACTATAAATACTCTTGAAAATTCCCAAATTAATTCTCAATATTCTCTACAAATTCAAGAATATTAATTATCATGTCTACTATGATTTTAAGCTAACATATATTAATTATTTGCATTGTTCTCACTAGTTTCCCTTAATAACAATTTCGGCCACCATTCTTTTTTCACCTTAAGAATTTTCTTTTTTTCATTTTCATCTTCTATTCATCAATTCTCTAACTTAATTACAATTATCCTAACATATTTACATCAATTAACAACTTTAGATATTTTTACCCTAATTACATAATTAAGAAAAATTAATAAACTTAGAAAATGTAAAGATTAATTAGTCACTTACAAAATTATCTTGAATTAGGGAGTCTAAGGTTCCTTTTCCTTGCCTTTGTTTTTGGAAAAACTCCCCTCCACTTGTTCACCTACATAGGGCAGCCCATTTAAGCTTAGTTTTCTGCAATTTCTTGTTCTCAAATGCAAAAACCAACCTCATAATCATAATCTACACCCAAAAATCTATGAAAAACCACTAAGAAATAAATTTAAAATATTAAAATTCTCAAACTTCAACTTATCCCTCTTTCTTTCTTTCCTTCCTTGATTTCTTCACTTCCTTTGCCCAAATCAATCAAGTGAAACTATTTTAGTGTATTAGAGAGATGGAAATACAATTCCTAAGTTGGAATTTAACAGAGATATTGAGTGGTTATGAAGCAAGAGAGAGAGAGATAAGATGGAAGGGAATTCAACCAAGGAGAGAAAGGAAGAAGAAGAGCTGAGTTCTGGAGTTTTCTCCAGATTTTTGGCCTTTAAATATCTCTCCAATTGGCCCAAAATTGGGCCAAAATGTTGGGCTTTGCCCAATTAACTAAAAAGGCCCAATTTAATTTCTATATCTTTCAACCATCAAATCACTTCAAAAATAATTTCATCACTCTTATCATATCAAAAATAGCTAGCACGTAAATTTTCGGCTCAATCGGATTTCGTTATCAGTCCGATTCAAACTTATCGGTCCAATTCGATAACTCACCAAAAAATTTCATTCTCATCACTAAAATATTCTACACAAAAATTCATGTAGGCATGCAAAATCTGGTAATTTTTGGAGTACATTTACTATTTTTAATTATTTATGCAAAATCAAGTCACCTTCTCTACTTGGGAAATTGACTCGCTACCTTTTTCGAATTTTTGACATTTGAAAGCCTATTTGGCCTCAATTTCACTTCAAATTTCAATTCCGGACTCACTATGACCAATACTTTTCAATGGTCCAATAAAATATTTTTGACTTTCGAGTGTCTTTTCAGGCCCGAAAAGCACAATTCACCATCGAATAGTACTGTTCACGGCTGATTCGGTGTTGAGGCCATTACACAAATACCTGTAAGGGTTACAAAATGATATTTCTATTTGCAGGTAGTCTAGTTTAATTGGAGTCCAAAAACAAAGTATAAAGCCATCAAATCATCCAGTATTACATATATACATACTATTTACAACTAAAAAACATATTTATTTTATTTTGCTATCTTTGATTTTCTTTGATTTTTTCCCTCTTTAGATCATGTAATAAAAGTGTCTTCTTTGTTGGAGGCTTGAAATACAAATTAGATGGAAGTGGCACCTCATATCCATTGCCTTTTGACTGTATAAGCCTTGAACCTATAGGAATATGCTATTTTTTCTTGCATTGATGTTGATGTCCTTCTCACATGGTACTTAAAATTTCTTCTTAAGATCTGGATCATGGTCTGACATTATAGATTCTAGATCCTCATCCTCAGAATTCCCATTGCCATTCGTATAGGAACCAACCACATAACTAGTATTCAATCCAGGTTGTACCATTAATCACAAAGAATAATTAATATTGTAAGTTATAATCATAAAATATCACTTTCATAAAATAAGACTTTCATAAAATATTGTCAATTATAATAAAAAAAAATTTCACTTACATTATAAATAATATTACCACTTTCATTATAGAAAACACCAAAATCTCCTAATTCACTTACTTTGTTTGAATCGCCTTTGCTTGGATAATTTTTTTCTCTCAAGAAAATATTGTGTTTTCTTTCTTTTTTTGAACCACTTGCTGGTGTAGTATTAGTTGCACGAGTGGAAGGAGTTACTGGTGTAGTATTTGTTGATGGTGTTGCTTGATTCATGGGTGTAGTATCAACTTCATCTTGTTATGCTTTCTGTCCAATTAACTAAGTCGAACCACGTAATTATTTAATCAATCAGCACATAATAATCATTTTAACCATGAAACAATACACTTAATTTCCTTTTCACAGCTTCTTTAATTTGTTGTGCCTAATTTCTCCACATCTATCAGAACTTTGTTGCTTTTTCTCCTTAAACAACTTTTGGATCTCAGGATTTTTCTTTTGATTCAATGAAGTTTAAGTTGTTGGTGTGTCATCATGTTCTTCAAAAAAATTTTTGGTATTTTTTTTATCTTTCTTCTTGGTCTTCTTTGGCCTTGCTAGAATTTTGGGCATATGAGGTGGTTTAATTGCCTGGAAGTTCTCTACTTCTCAAAATCTTCTTCCCTTCACTGACTACAATTTGCTCTGGTTAGTAGCAGCATAACTGTCCCTATGATAGTAGTTTGAGATGATATTAATTGGATCCTCATCCCTATGCAAATAAGCAACAATAACATGGGGGCATTGTAACACCCATCCTATACCAATTACTGTTCCTATCCATCATAAGCCGGAATTTTTTTTTCTAAACCAAATATTTCTTTTAAATTTAAATTCCATAATCAATGCACTTAATCCTTATGTCAACTACCGCTGACTTATAACTGTCCAATTTTACTATTCATTTAACAAAACTTTGGCAATATAACAACTGTTTATTCAACTAGCCATCTGAAAATCAAGCAATTTCACAGCATCTCAGATGCACAACAATACACAAATATTCCATCCATACATTCATTCACTTCATAACATTACTCACAATCACATTTATATACACATCATTATCAGTCCACTAAACCTCAATTCTTTATACATATAACATGCCACCATAAAGTTAGAGTCCAAAACCTTATTTTCATATATACATATATACATGCCAGTACAAAATGTTCTTAATCATTCAAAAAAACTCCTTAAAGTGTACTTTTGCTCCCGATCTTCTGTACCTGTACGCAGAAATTTTTACACGCTGAGCATTAAACATACCTAATGGTGACTAAAATCACATCATTTTCCAAAGTTTAAGGTTATTCACTAAACAAGAAAACATTTAACAATTTTCTATTTTAATATAATTATACAAAATAGTTGCTTTACTATTAAAAGCACCATTTTGTTCTTATTCATAATATTGTCAATTTAATATTTACACTTTGAATACCTTTCAATTAAGTCCTATAACTTTCAATTTATTATAAAAATATCCTTTAAATTCATTATTTAACAAAGTGCCATTTCTTTTCTTATTTTAACCTTTTAATCTATTAATTGGCCTATAATTTATCAATTAAACATTGTTTTGACTTTTTCATGAAAAATTATATTTAGTCCCTTAACTTTTTAAAAGTTAACTTTTCAGACTGTTGGTTGATTAAATTACAAATTTATCCTTGTTAGTTATTTTCTTATCACTTTTACTTATTTAACCTATTATTTGGATAAATTACCGTTTTACCCTAAAATTTTTTGTTTCTTTTCATTTAGGTCTTTTTTCACTTCTAACTTCACTTTTAACTTTTCTTTTATACTTTTAACATATTCTTTTAAATATGCCACTAGTACAATCCCGATAAAAACTCTCAGACCGGATACACAGGATATGGATCCTACTGGGCCATATAGAATAAGAAATGACCTCCAAGGGACCATTTCACACAGAGCATATAACAGAACATACAGAAGTCATGGAGATCAATGATCCTACCATAGCAAAGTAAGTTGCCATGATTTGCACTGTGATACAGATATTCCTATGGCCAGCCAATTATATCATAAGCTAGTTTTTACTGCCTGACTATTTCTAAGGGCACAATTATGCTTACTTTCATTTATTTTCAATTATTTTCGGCAACCTCAAAAAATCTGGCAGTTTCTCACATTTTTCAGCTTATATACTCCTTCTCTTAGGCCAAAAATTGGGCCTAGCCTAATTAATTCAAAAGCTCACTTTTAACCCATTAAGAGCCCTAATTTATTTCTCTCACTTTCAAAATTCAAATCACTTTAATTTTAATTTCATCACTCTTATCACATCAAAAATAGGTTGTACGTAAATTTTTGGTTCAATCGGAGTCCATTACTGATGCGATTCAATCTAATCGGTTCGATAACTGTCGGTGTCATCAAAAAATTCACTTTTTATTATAAAAATATTCTACACAACATTTAAAGAAGACCTATAAAATTTGGAAATTTTTGGAGTTCGTTTGCTATTATTAAAAATTTATGCAAATTTAAATCAGTTTTCCTATAATAGAAATCAACTCGCTAGCTTTTTCATATTTTTTTATTTTTGGAGGCCTATTTGACCTCGGTTCACTTTAAATTTCAACTCTGGACTTACCATGACCAATATTTTTTCATAGTCAAATAAAATATTTTTCATTTCTGGATGTAATTTTCAACCCAAAAAATACTATTCACCATCGAAAATTACTGTTTACGGCTGATCCGGTATTGAGGCCATTACATTTCTCCTTTACTAAAAGAAATTTTATCCTCAAAATTTATTTATTTCAAATAGTAGAGGATACTGCTGTCTCATGATCGCCTCTGATTTTCACGTAGCTTCTTCCACATTGTGATGGTGCCATAAAACCTTCACTAGTGGAACCTGCTTATTCCTGAGCTGTCGGATTTTTCTAGCTAAGATTCTTACCGGATATTCTTTATAGGTCATGTCCAACTGTACTTGTATTTCTTATGGTGTAATTACATAGCTAGGATCGGACTTGTATCTACAAAGTATAGATACATGGAACACATCATTTATCTTTTCTAATGCTGATGGCAGCTTCAACCTATAAGCTACGGGACACACTCGCTGAAGTATCTCATAAGGACCAATGTATCTCGGGCTTTACTTGCCCTTCTTGCCAAATCTCAAAACTTTCTTCCATGGAGATACCTTCAGAAAAATTTTATCCCGGACCTGAAACTCTATATCCTTTCTCTTCAGATCTGCATAGGATTTCTGGCGATCCATAGCTTCTTTCAACCTGTCTTTGATAATCTGCACTTTCTCCTTGGAGTCACGAATCAAATCAGAACCTAATAGTTTCCTTTCACTCAGTTCAGTCCAGCACAGAGGAGTCCTACATCTTTTACCATATAATGCTTTAAAAGGAGCTATTTTTAAACTGGATTGGTAGCTGTTGTTATAGGTGAACTCAGCTAAAGGCAAATACTTTTTCCAACTACTACTAAACTCAAGGACACAACAGCGAAGCATATCTTCTAATATCTGAATCACTTGCTCTGACTGACCATTGGTCTGAGGGTGAAATACTGTGCTAAGGCGAAGTCTCAAACCCAAAGCATCCTGAAAACTCTTCCAAAAATGGGAAATAAATCTGAAATCCTTGTCAGAAATAATGGATGATGGCACTCCATGCAATCTCACCACTTCATTAATATAAATCTCTGCCAGCCTAGTGAATGGATAATCCATCTGTACTGGCAAGCAATGGGCAGGTTTAGTGAGCTGATCAATAATTACCCAAATGGCATCATACTTCTTTTGAGCACAGGTAAACCAGTCACAAAGTCCATGGTTACCTCATCCCATTTCCATTCTGGTATCACAAGGGGATAAAGTATTCCCGAAGGAACCTGATGCTCTGCTTTTACTTGCTGACATATCAAATAGTTGCTCATGAATTCTGTCACATCTCGCTTCATACCTGGCCACCAGTAGTAAGTCTTCAAGTTCTGGTACATATTGTTACCTTTAGGATGTATGTCATAACTACTATGGTGTGCCTCAGTCAAAATACTCTTCTTCAATTCTTCTTGTTCAGGAACACAGAGCCTTTTCTTGTAGTAGAGGATTCCATCATCATTCAAAGTATAGTCCCTTTCACTGCCATTCTGAAGCTTATTCATGATAGCCACCAGTCGATCATCTTCCCTTTGTGCCATTTTTACTTGATACACGAAGTCGAATTTAGTTTGCATTTCAGCTACTAAAGCTCCATCTGGCGCCAAACTTAAACTAGCATTCATTGCTTGAAG
Source organism: Excoecaria agallocha (assembly GCA_037975025.1). Classification (NCBI taxonomy): domain Eukaryota; kingdom Viridiplantae; phylum Streptophyta; class Magnoliopsida; order Malpighiales; family Euphorbiaceae; genus Excoecaria; species Excoecaria agallocha. Next base: position 51,986,542 of record CM075808.1, read on the forward strand.
AGCTGAAAATATTGATATCAGTTACTTACACTATTAAGTTACTTACACTTATTCACTCAAAAACATTAACATTACCTGACATGAATTTTCTGCTAAGTGCATTAACCACTACATTAGCTTTTCTTAGATGGTAGTCGATATAACAGTTACAGTCTTTAATAGACTCCAACTAGTGTCTTTGTCTGAGATTGAGCTCTCTCTGAGCAAGTAGATATTTCAAATTCTTATGATCTGAATAAATATAGCATCCCTCTCCGTACAGGTAGTGCCTCCAAATCTTTAATGCAAATACAATGGCTGCTAACTTTAAATCATAAGTAAAATAGTTTCTCTCATGAGTTTTGAGCTGTCGGGAGGCATAAGCAACTACCCTGCCTTCCTGCATCAGAACACAACCTAAACCATTTCTGGAGGCATCGCTGTAAACCATAAAATCTTTGCTTGACTTAGGTTGAGTGAGGATAGGAGCTTCTGTCAACATACTTTTAAGTTTCTCAAAATATTCTTGACATTTATTAGTCCATACAAACTTAGTATGCTTCTGTAGTAGTCATGTTATAGGAACTGTAATGGTGGAGAAGTCCTTTATGAATCTCCTATAATATCCAGCCAATCCAAAAAAACTCCTCACTTCAATCATATTTTTGGATAGATTCCACGGAAGGATTGCATAAATCTTTGAAGGATCCACTTTTATATCTTCTGCAGATATCACATGACCTAAAAAGGATACCTCATTCAACCAGAAGTCACATTTGCTGAACTTGGCATACAATTACTTTTTTTTCAGAATCTGCAGAACAATCCTCAGATGCTTATTATGTTCCTCCAGTATCTTGAAATACACCTGGATGTTATCGATAAAGATCACCACAAACTGATCTAAATAAGGGTGGAAGACCCTATTCATCAGATCTATGAAGGCGGCCGGTGCATTTGTAAGCCCAAATGGCTTGACCATAAACTTATAGTGACCATACCTGGTACAAAAAACAGTCTTAGGGACATCAGTCTCCTTCACTCTCATCTGGTAATATCCTAATCTCAAGTCAATTTTTGAGAAGACACTCGCTCATTTAAGCTGATCAAATAAATCTTCAATTCAAGGAATGGGATATTTGTTCTTTATAGTCACCTTATTTAGTTGCCTGTAGTCAATACATAATCGGAGAGTCCCATTCTTTTTCTTTATAAATAGGACTAGTGCTCCCCAAGGAGAAGTACTGGGCCTAATAAACCCCTTGTCAAGCAACTTTTGTAACTAAATCTTCAATTCTTTTAATTCTGCAGGTGCCGGTCTGTAAGGAGCAATAGAAATAAGAGCAGCACCAGGAGCAACATCAATGGAGAATTCTAAAGTAGACTATATTTGCCAAAAAATCTCAGCAATCTAAAGTAAATTTAACCCTAAAAATAATACATATATAAAAAATATCTGCAATCTAAAATAATTTAACCATAAAAACAACCCACATAAAAAACCCATAAAAGTAGCTCGACCCACATACGAAAATCAATGAAAACAACCCAAAGTACCTCCTCTTAGCTGGAAGTATCGCTCGCCATCGCACTCGATACTTGCTAGAACCACTGCAATTTGCATTTTGACATGGTCAGTTTGTGTTACGATGACTTATGATTCAATATAATAGGATTTAGGTTAATCGATAATTTATAACTTTGCCGGCAAATCGCTATCGTTGTTTCGAAGATTACAACGCAAATAAGTGGTTTTAGATCGGCAATTTGGGGATTTAGGAAAAGAGAGTCTGCTAAGGTCTTCTGGGAATACTATGATCTTTCCTATAGGTTGGTTAAAATTTTTTTACCTTTTTGTTTTAACAAATGACATGTCATCTTTCTGCCATGTTAGCATCCTCTTTTCGTCGCCTATCATGGCACGTGTCATTATACCTGCCACATTATCGATCAATTCACGAAATCGGGTCAACCTAATGGTTTTGTTTAGCTAGGGGTCACATTGCATTAATTTCAAAACATCAGGCTCAACATTGCATCAAAAGAAAATTTAGACGCTACATTGCACATTTTACAAAATTTCAGTGATCAAATTGCACCTTTAATCAAACTTCATAAGTGAAAAGTAGGCGCAATACCCATTGATGATTATTTTTATTTATGGTAAGTTTTAATTTTGTAATATTAATCTTTTGTTATAACCGTAAAATTTCAAGTTTGAATTTTCCTTACATTATTTATATTGAATAAAATAATTTTTTGTTTTAAAGAATCAAAATCAACTTTAACATATCGAGTTTATTACATATTAATATATATTTTTTTTTCATTCAACTTCAAACTAAAAAGTTTTACAGAATAATAAATGAATTTTTTGGTTAATTACGTGCTCATTGAATTTTAAAATTTATAATCAAATAGTAACAGTAAAATAATTTATAATATAAAAATTATTAAAATTTTATTTTATTTTAATTAAAATAAAAATAATTTTAAAAATAATTTTATATATTATCGGAATAAGCATTAAATATAATACGTATAATTATCGTATTATTTTAGTTTATAAATTTGATTGGGTTTAAAATAACGTGACAATTATATACGGCATATAAAATTAATTTTTATATTATTTTTATTTTAATTAAAATATAAAAAATTTAATAATTTATATATTATAAATTATTTTGTTCTAACTATTTGATTATAAATTTTAAAATATAATGACTGCAAAAGTAATGAACCCTAAATTTTTGTTATATACCAATTCAAGCACTTGGTGCAAAAATTAATAACTCTGCATATTCTGAAGTTAACTTGCTTATAATTTTATGCCCTCTCTGGGTATACGCTTTGGCTCACTCGGGTTTCAAGTGCTCTCTCATGCTCCGAGCATATCATTAGCAGCACATTTCAGTGACAATGGAGAAGGACAGGAAGAAGAATGCCTCAGTTCTCTCTCTTTCAGAATTCGTATCCATCATGGCTCCCTTGATCGATTTGGAAAAGGTTCTTCTTTCTTTTCTTTTTATACTTTTACTTTCTCCATTTGGTTCTTTTTTCTCTGCCTTGATTAACTGTCAAAGTAAAAGATTAAATCTTTTTAGTATCAGAGATTGATTCGTCGTGTTCAAATTGGAACGTGATATTTTTTTCAGAAAGATCGAATCTTTACAGATTTTTTTTCCCTTTGAAAGGAAGCTGAGATATCAGCTTCTATCAGTTCAGGAGCTTCAAGAAATTTGGATAGTGCTCAAAAGAGGGGCTCTACAATTCTCAATTTGAAGTGCGTTGATGCTCAGGTGTTATCTTTTTCTATTTTCTCGTTGTTCTTCTGCTTTATTTATTGCTGTGAGGTCGAAGTCGAAGTGAAGTGTACAACACTATAGCTGAAACGCAACTTTTGCAGTTGATTGGAATTAATTTCATGGATTCTGAATTAGAAAAAGTTTCTTGTCTTGTTTCAGTGATTAATGAAATGGATAGAATTTCTGAAATTTTATTCATCGTTTTACCTACATTGAATTATTCTTTTTCTCTTTTTATCTTGTATAGTTGTATTTGAATGTTTTGTTTCTGCTCTGACAACAGACAGGGTTAATGGGGAAAACTCTTCTTGAATTTCAATCTAATAAAGGAGATGTTCTTCCTGCTCACAGGGTGAGGTATTTGGTATAGCTAGGCAATTTATCGAGTGTCATTTTTATGTATGCCTTTTTATTTTCATTATATTGTAACATAGGGTTAGTTTTGAACTGAATTACGTCAATATTGAGCTGTACTGAAAAATTGAATCTTGGGGACAGTTATTTAGGTTTTAGCTTGGGTTGTAATTTGTGATGTTTCTGCATCACTTTAAGAATCCACATAGGCTTGCAAGATCTTGCATTTTACCTATAATTTAAACAGATGGAAAGAATGGTTGGGAGCTGTTCTTGGGTTCCCTCAGAAATCCAAATCTGTTATTATCAAGCAAGAAGAAAGAAATAAATAAATAAAGAAAAAGATTAAACATACTATTTGCAGTTTGTAATAATTCAACCAGCATTGATGTTTGCTACATCTGAATTCTGATTATTGGCTAAGCAATTTTTTTTAATTATTTATTTATTTGGCATGTGTCTTTGTTCTTTGTTTTTGATCTGTAAACATAAAATACCTAATAATTATTGCAAAAATTTTAAGCTCAGACATTCTTCAAAATAATGTTGCACTTAGTAAGAGTCATACATTTGTTTAATTTTTTTTTGTCTCCTCTACTTCTTTTACTCTGATTTTTGTAACTTATTTCTTACCTTTTTCCTTGTTGCAGTTTAGCACTCATGATGTGGTACTTTTGAAACCAAACAAGGCTGATTTAGGATCCCCAGCTCTTGGACAAGGCGTGGTGTATCGGTTGAAGGTGATTCTGGCATTGGAGTCAGCATTGCTGTTTTTAACCATAAAATATTATTGATTTTGATTTTGAGTGGTGATCTGGATTGCAAATTGAACAGGACTCTTCTATCACTGTTGCGTTTGATGACATACCAGAAGAAGGTTTAAATGGTCCATTACGTTTGGAGAAAGTGGCAAATGAGGTATAGAATTCAGGTTCCTGACTGCTTATAAAATTCTCGTCCAGATGCTGGTATGCATTATATATTTGAATGAGCTTGCATTTCTTGGTGCATTCTGATATACTATATCTATTGGCATGTTTATGCAAGATGAAAAGGCCCACTAGTGGATGATAGTCAAATTCCCCCGTCACTTATGAAGGACCGATTTGATAATCAAATTTCTTGGTTTATAAAGATTTTGATTTCTCATGCAGGTTACATATCGTAGGATGAAGGAAACATTAATTCAATTGAGCAAAGGTGTACAAAAGGGCCCTGCTGCTGACTTAGTTCCTGTCTTGTTTGGAGAGAGATCACCAACGGTATCAAAGAAGGGTGTCACATTCACCCCTTTTAACTCTAATCTCGATCATTCTCAGGTGTGTATGTGCATTCCCTGTGTGTATATCACTCTGAAAGCTCATCAGTTTCAATATTTTGTCACTTTTTTACAGAATGCTTTTAGTAAATCATCTGTAGGTTGAAAGATTACGACAATGGGCATATTGATTCTTCAAAATTAGCTTGAGATTCTTTATTTTAAAGTTTCTACATCACTTGTATCTATTAGATGGTTTTCATCTATGTCCACAAGCTAAAGATGTTTCTTTTTTGTCTTAATTTCCCCTTTTGGGGTTAAGAGAGATGCAATTTCAAAGGCCTTGTCTTCAAAGAATGTATTTTTGCTTCATGGACCACCTGGAACTGGAAAAACCACAACTGTGGTTGAAATCATTTTACAAGAAGTGAAACGAGGATCAAAGATCCTTGCATGTGCTGCTTCAAATATTGCGGTGGACAACATTGTTGAACGACTTATCTCTCACAGGTATGAAATATGGTACACAAGAATGACAAAATTACATGTTCTTTTGTTAAGTCGTTGTGTCATGGTTACTTTTGGAACCTTTCAGCATTTTATCAGTAAAACGTTTCTGCAACATTTAAGAGCCATAAAGGCTTTTTGAGGGAATGGAATTTAATAAGAACACTATAATTTTGGCTGTTTGCCTGTCAATTATGCTACTGTTTGATATTTATGCGTGTTGACTAAATTGACATTTGATATAATGGTCATACTCCATCTTTCTGGTTGATTAGAATAGAATATAATATTTCATCCTTGTTTACAATTTGATTAGAGTAAAGTTGGTGAGATTGGGGCATCCTGCTCGCTTGCTACCTCAAGTGTTGGACAGTGCGCTTGATGCTCAGGTATATCAAGGTAGTCAATTTCCAAAATAAAAGTTGCGAACTTCTCATCTTCATGTATGCATGTGTTCTCCCTTTCATGAGGCACACTTGATGATTTGGTTATCTACGTATTACATGCTTGCTTCTCCACCTCTTTATGCTGGGAATATGTCAAGCTTTGCTTCTGTGAGCATATGGTGATACTGATAACAATCTTTATTCACTCACTTTTTCTGAGGAAGTAATTGGATTTTATTATCATTTAGTTGTCAGATCAGTATTTGATCATCCATTTTTATGGGCTAGCATCTGATGGTAGCAATGATAAGTGTATATGTGGAAAAACAAAGGCTTTGTTAAATTTCCAAACTTTTCCTAGTTTTATATCTGTTAAATTTGTTGATGTGGATGGCAGGATAGTTTTGTTTTCTTTGCTACCCAATCATCAAAATAGATGGAATATTTTTCATGCATGCATTGCATAGCAGCATAACTGTGTTTCTCTAAATATTAGTTCATTACCTCTAGATCGATTTTTTTTTTTTAATTTTTTATTATGTATGTTTTTTGTTTGCTTTCAGGTTCTAAAGGGGGACAATAGTGCTCTTGCACATGACATCAGGAAGGAAATGAAGGTAGGTGTTATAGGTAACAACTTCAATGTTTACAAAATATCCATCTGCCGACAATCAGAAGCTATATAGCCATGTAAGCTTGTGTTTCAGCTGCGATAAGGGAACCAAGTTCAGTTACCTGCAAACCATCAGCAGGCTACATTTGCCAAAGTTTCTTAAAAGTTGAGCTTCATTTGCACTTGCATGATTTAATTAAATTTTTTATATTTCCCCAACATGTCCGGTGTGAATTTCTTCAGGCACTAAATGGGAAGTTGTTGAGAACCAAGGACAAAGGCACAAGAAGGGACATCCAAAGGGAGCTCAGGACTCTTTCAAAAGAAGAACGCAAAAGACAGCAGCTAGCTGTGACAGATGTCATTAAAAATGCAGACGTGGTGTTGACAACTTTGACTGGTGCATTATCTCACAAGCTGGATAATACTTCATTTGATTTGGTGATCATTGATGAAGCTGCTCAGGCACTTGAGATAGCTTGCTGGATTGCTTTATTAAAAGTAACTTTGTTGTCCATAACCTGCATTACTACATTTATATTCACGGGAATGTGAAAGTTTGCTTACCTTCATTTGATACCTGCTTGTGGTGGATGACTGCTAGATTGATCAGTGTTTTGTACAGGATCCAGTCAGACATGTTAAACAAGAAAACGCACGTCAGACATTGTGAACAGAGTTGAAAGCAATTGTTTGAGATGGAAATGTGATAAACTGACTTGTTTCCCTGACCTGCTTTTTGCAAAGTCAACTAATTGGGGCTGAGGTGTAGTTGAGTTGCATATCATATAAATTTTTATGTGGTTCCTACCTTGTAATAAGAACAGGGTATTGAAGGACAGATTGGAGTGAACAGAGTGTCTGTTTGTGCTCTTCCTTAATGGGTTCTTAATGAAATTTGAGAATAATAAAATGTCACCTGTTATGACTTGGTTCAATCTAGAACGTTAAGGATGAATTAACACTTCAAATATTAAATAATAAGCTGTGATCATGCTTCCAGGGTTCAAGGTGTATACTTGCAGGAGATCATCTTCAGCTTCCTCCAACCATCCAAAGTATTGAGGCTGAGAAGAAAGGCTTAGGAAGAACCCTCTTTGAACGCCTTGCAGACCTTTATGGGGATGAAGTTACATCTATGCTTACTGTCCAGTACCGCATGAATGAGCTTATAATGAACTGGTCATCTAAGGAGCTGTACTATAGTAAGGTGCTGAAATCTATCTATATAGATTGGATTCCTAGTAAAGTTTTTGGTAAATAAAAAGTTATTACATGGGCAGTATGAGCTTTTTAATCATTATTTGGCTTCTATTTCTTCCATTTTTTTGTTCGTCTTCTTATATATTAAGTGATTATTTTAGATCAAGGCCCATGCTAGTGTTGCTGCACATATGCTTTTTGATCATGATGGCGTAAAGAAGTCTTCTTCCACAGAATCAAACCTTCTTCTCATAGACATTGCTGGGTATGTATAAACCATCTGCGTAATAACACTTGTTTCTGAGATTGGCTATAGCATTTTCACGAAATGACTCTTATTTCCAAGATGGTTTATGCCTATCTCTTGAAATATTAACGGCTAACTCGATGAAAATAAGATTGAAATTAAACTCAATAGATTCCGTGTAAAGTTTAATTTTAGGAGGAAAAGTTGTTGAACAAATCCAAAAGATTTATACAAGCCTCTAAGTTATTAGCCAAGGATTAAAAAAGAAGGATCTTAATTAGTTCATGCTAATATGCTGTTGTGGTTCAGATGTGACATGGAAGAAAAGAAGGATGAAGAAGATAGCACCTTGAATGAAGGAGAAGCTGAGGTTGCTGCAGCCCATGCTAAGAGACTTATTGAAAATGGAGTACAGGCTTCTGATATTGGTATAATTACCCCATATGCAGCACAGGTGCATATTTTTTCTCTGACTTAGTGATACTACAGTAGATATGTGTTTCGCTATTGCTTAAATTGCTAGTTAGTCTTTACATGGTATGTGGCATTTTTGGGATCAGATTGATCTTCCTTATATAATAATGCAACCAGTACTGCAGGTTGTCTTGCTGAAGATGCTGAGGAGCAATGAAGATAAGCTTAGAGATGTGGAAATCTCAACAGTAGATGGTTTCCAAGGTCGAGAGAAGGAAGCTATTATTATTTCAATGGTTCGTTCAAACTCAAAGAAAGAGGTATTGCAGGCATTTTGTTGTTTGTTTCTCATTTTTCCTATATTTTAGATGTCATAAATATCAGGATCGCGGCATATTTAACATTTGTACTCATAAATTTGCCTGAACTTTTCAGGTTGGATTTTTAAGTGACCACAGGAGAATGAATGTGGCTGTGACCCGAGCAAGAAGACAGTGCTGCCTTGTCTGTGACACGGAGACTGTGAGTAGTGATGGATTCTTAAAACGATTAATTGAATATTTTGAGGAGCATGGTGAGTATTTAAGTGCTTCTGAATACCAGAACGAATAAGTGAAGATCCAGTGTTGCTTATCACAGCTGTACCAGAGGTCATCGAACAGCTGTTTATCGGATATGTTTCCAGAGGTGTAATTCTAGCATAATAAATCTGATAGTCTTCATAAAATTTATATATTTATCTTTTGGTTGGCATTATTTATTGCAAAATTAACTGGAATAATGCTTGCAAGACAAAATCTAAGATCTGTCAACCATAATGTTGGTAGCCATAAAAAGAACTTTGAGACATTTTGACAATGTTATCCAGATTTTGTTTTTTGCATCACAAGCAGTCAACAGATAGCAAAAGATTTTTCTCGTCACAAGAAGAATTAGGTATGGATTGTGCGCCAAAAGCCAGCAAGCTTGATGATTTTGACTCATTGACTGTACAGTTGAGATTTGAACTTCCTCATTAAAACACGGGAAAAAAAGAAAAAAGCAAAAAGAAAGCATACCTTATCATAATCTTCATCAATAATAACAAAATGCCAAAGATCTTGCACAAGATTTTGAGAAAAAGAAAGTATTTTTCTGTTCCCATGTAATTTGGTACTTCAACGGGAGCATGTCTTTTTTCTTTTCTGCTCAAATTAATCTACTATTGCTAACACTATTCAGTGCCTGCTTTAGCCAAAACTTCAGATCTCAACTTTCTTTTGGTGAGAGTAATCTTTAGCCAAAACCATAATTTCCTATTTTTGCTCTTATATTTCATAGGATCATGCTAAATGATGCTATTTTTAATACTTCAATAAGAAGAATAATAAAATTCCAGAGATATCTTGTGACTTTTTTCTTTGTGAACATAGTCTAGCCAGAAACGAAATTTGTAAAAGCCCAAAACAAATGAACATTGTTTATTTGATGCGAGTAACCGGTTCAACTCACTCTAAAACTGCAACAATAAGTGAATTTCCCTCCTCTTTCTCTGTGTGTGTGTGTTTTTCATGGTCAAAGTTAAAAGTTTTCTAGCTTGAATGCTATTAATTATATTAAGACCTGCAGTAGATAATATAAAGCAAAACTGAAGTATTAATTAATTCCCTCAAGTCGCGACAAAAAAAAAAAGTCTTATTTCCTGCTAAGCTAGAAGTTCCAAATAGAAGCAGGAAAATACACTTCTTCTTGGACATCAAAAACTTGGAAACTACTACTTGATCCTGCGCCTTCTCCTAGATGATCACCACCCATTTCAATAAGTGAATCCCAATTGAAACTCTTCTCTGCCATGGCTGCAAGATTCTCCTGATTATCATCATCTTTCAATAAAGATTCTTGCACTGTGGAATCAACATTGTTTTCTGGCTGCTTAAGTATCCCCAGTTGCTGAAGGAACTCATTTAGATCAATCTGTGGTTTCTCCTCGTCTCCATATCTCACCGTATTTTCTGATACGATTTCCACTTCTTTCTCTACAATTGAAGGTTTCTCTAAATGGGTTTTATCACAAATGCTAGAAAGTTCATTTCTTGAATCAGAAGAAGAAACATTACTATCATTAGAGGATTGAGCAAAGACTCCATTTTTCTTGAATTCTTGAAGCTTTTGATGGATAACATGAACACTAGGCTGAGCATGAATGTTAAGCAAACCACAAGAAGGAAACATGGAAATGAAATTCTTGGAAGGAATCCATTTCAGTTTTTGTGATTTGGAGTTTAAAGGATAATTGGGATGAAGATGAGGTAAATTTAGATAAGCGTCTGGTCCGTACAATCTTCTAGCAGCTTCATCGTAAGCCATGGCAGCTTCTTCAGCAGTAGCAAAAGAACCTAACCAAAGTCTGGCTCTTTTCTTTGGTTCTCTGATTTCAGCAACCCATTTGCCCCAAGTTCTTTGGCGAACTCCTCGGTATTCGCACATGGCGTTTTGTGGGCCACCTTTGCCTCTGGTAGGTCCTTTCTTCCATGGCTTCAATGGAGATTTTCTGCAATTTTCCATTGGGAGTTTGAAGAGTAAGGCAAGTGAAGAGAGTGTTAGTGTCAGTGCTAGGAGCTGGAGAAAGGCGCGGGGATTTGTAGGGAGTGAAAGTGCAGTTTGGTTTTAAATGTTATCACGTTTATGGGAAATTTTCATACCCATGTGACCGTTAGCGAGTCTCAAAATTACCAATTTCAAATCCTTTTTATATATTTATTTATTTTTATAAGATTTTTGGGTGCATGAGGAGATTGACATGCATTAATAGACATAAGTTGGCATGTGTTTGCATGCTTATGATAAGTGAATTAGAAATCTAATCCCAAGTGATGCTTTCAACTTCTCTAGTATTGTATTAGCCAAATGGGTTTTTAATCGTTGCCTAAATAACAATGTTGAGCTTAGTTAGAAAATCCTTTGATGTAATGTAGGTTTTTGAGGTCCAAGTAAATATAAACTGATTTAACTATGTAATGATATTGATGTGGGAAAATAATATTTCTAAACACAGGGAAAATGATAATGTTAAAATTTGGAAACCGATTGTCCATAATGGATGGAATATAAATAAGAAATTGTAATCCACCTCCTACATTTTTAACTTTCACGAGCCATATTTCACATGTTGTCGTGCCATTCACCGCCTGATTCTTGAGAGACCCTTCACCTTTATCCCATGCCACCCTCCCTCCCTCCCTCCCTCTCTCTCTCTCTCTCTCTCTCTCTCTCTCTCTCTCTCTCTCTCTCTCTCATACTAAAAACCCAGTAAATATATCACTTGCTGTTGAATTATTATAAGCTACTCATGATTTTCCTGCATGTGTACTATCAATGGCCAAAACCTGAAATTCTACTGGCATGTAATCCACCCTAATATGCTTGCACATAATATAAAAATAAAATCTAATCCAGCTTACAAATTTACTTTTATATTAAATTTAAGAAGTTTGAAATTTTTTTTAGTACAAAAGATATTATCTATGGAATATTGGTTAATATATAAATTCCCTTTATTCTATTTTAACACATTACTCGAAACTATTAGAGTGGCTTATTAGAGTATCTTCAATATTGGAGGACGAATTTCATTTATGATAGGTGCATTTTTGTGTCCTGTGAGAGCTACATTATAAAAAATAAAACTCTTTAAAAGTAAAATTCTAACGGATCCCATTTATGATCCCACATTACTTTTATATTAAATTTTTATAATAATTTTGAATTATGTAATTTAGTAGAAAGATAAAGACTGCCATACTTGAAGATCTCTAATGTGGGAAAAAAAAAAAAAATTGTCCTGTTCTACTTGCTCAAAAAGTGTCACCGACCCTCTATTTGTTAGAGCATTGTAAAAGCTCTCACTAAAACATATCAACTTATCCCTGCATGGACTCATAGTATTTTTTTCCAGTATAATACGAGAAAAGCGTAAAAAACTTTTTTTTTTTTTTCGTTTTAGAAGTATTTCATATAGTTTTTATTAGCATATAGGGTAGCGGTCAAATAACTATTTAGAGGATGATTTTGTTAAAAAAGTAATGAAATTTCTGCATTACCCCTATTAAATAATGAAAATTTTGCACATATATTTTTGGCGATGATGATAAAAGGAGTGATGGTGATAGATTAAAGAGCCATAAAAGGAATGTTCCTTGTGCTCCATTGGATCAGCTGAAATTCTCGCCAAATGTATCGCGCCAGTAGAAGAGATGGTGGAAGAATTAAAAAAAATTCATTCAAGGAATAAATAAAATTGTGCATGAATTGAATTGAATTGTTAGTCATGATTCGATAATCAAGGAGACAGCGAGCTCATAAAGCATATTAGGATCAGAAATCCAAAACAGGAACAAAAAGATTATGATTGATGATTCATACTTGAGACTTATGATAAATTGAAAGAGAACTAATGTAACCAAGGCATATAATTTCTTTTTAAAGCTTTATTAATCTGCCTGGCTGCAAGTTTCTGCTCTCATCATTACCAAAAGAACCAAAGCAGCATAAACAATTCAGATTTTGGGTAACATGAGGAAAGATCCGGAGAGCTGATAGAATAAGGAAACAAGAACAAGAACAAAAAATCCATACGAAGTAAATTACCCACCTGTAACTTAGATCTTATGATTGATGAAACAATCTAGACTCCAGACATACGCACAAGCCTGGGTTTTTGCAAACATAATTTTCATGGCTCCAAAACTAAATTGCTTTCATAAAAGCAAACGTTAAAGGAATCTTAATTATATTCCCTTTTTCATCAACAAAAAAGACTATACATATGAGATATCGAAACTACACCTGAGTTCTAGATATCTAGCCCTATTTATTTACAAGGTTTGATGGAAAACAGTCATCCCATAAAAAACATGCCCTGTCTTGAGACATCTAAGCATTTGTATGATCCGAGACAAGAATGCAACTGAGTTACAACAACTTCCGACATCCCTGACTTGCATGGAAGATGGGGTAAAACATATGTAGAAATAAAAAACCATATTTATCTGCCGCAATCTATATTTACCGAGCATGCAAACCTATTTTTTCTGGCATGTGACTTGGTTATAGTATCCCTATAACTACTATCCGTGTTTCGGACTTCCTTTACACATGTTCCGCCATTTATCCTTAAGATCCATTGGAGTACGGCCACTCCAAAATGCTGGACCACCATACTCCAAGATTTTCTTCCATGGAATGGTTCTCTCATTAATAGTTGAAAATTTCTGCACTCCTTCCTGCAGCAATAAAAGGAACCATCAATATCTATTATACTAAAGAAAACCAGGGGAAAAAATTTTGAAAAAATCAGAGATTTTATGTTTAGTAGCTTACAAATAACTAAAATGAAAAAGCATTTTGTTTTGTCAATTGATAAAGCTACACAGTAATTATTTTGTATGCATTTTAATCTACTTTGCTAAAACGAAAAACAGGCTAACAGAAAATCTACCATTTTCAAATATCTCTACACATGCACAAAGACACTCCAGTGAGGTTGTATTTAAATATTTATATTTTCACTATTCTATAATTGACTGAAGCCACACAATTAATGATACATAAAAGGCGGTCAAGTTATAACTGTCATGCAGACTATGTACCTTAAGCATCTCTTCCTCCTCAGCTGTCCATGGAACTTTCTTTCGCCTCAACTGAGGTATTGCTGGGTATACACTGCATGTCAAAATAGAATTTACATTTACTTGTAGTTGAAACCAATGTGGGTTACATGTAGCTGAAATCAAAATTGTAGTGCTTCCTAAATAGCAAGGCTGAATTTGGTTTGATAAGTAACCATACACTCACACAAAAAAAAAGAGCGAGAACTGTAAACCCAATTTGTTAAGAGGTCTTCTGAAAATAATAAAAGAGATCTACTAATGAAAGCAGCAACAAGGAAACATGCTAATAATCCATGCACCATTTTTGAATTATTGAGAACAACCAAAAACTCACTGTTGATTCTCTCTCCTTCGTAATCTTAGAGAGTGATTGGAGATTTCATTTTCCTCATTTTCAGCTCTGGTGGTTCTTACTTCATCAACATTATCTGCACAAACAGGTTTCTCTAACACATCACTACTTTGTTGCTCTAAAACTTCGTCGTGAATTACTCCAGGTTCTCTTTGCTTCAGAGAAAGAATCTTTTTGTTTTTAGACAATGCATTACTAATGTTGCATTTTTGGTCTTGTCTGTCATGTCCCCTTGCAGATGGGTACTCAAGATCCATCCTTTCACTTTCATTTGCTCCAGGAGAAATAAAACTTCTCACATGAGTTACATCCGGCTCATCTTCTCCATGCATCAAATTCACATTAGTACGTAAGACTATAGGCTCTTCTGGTTCAGTCTCCCCTCTCTTCTCCCCAGGCTGGTCATTGACTTTATGCTGTGCATTAATTTTTTGACAAGAGTCTTTCTCTCTCAAATTCTCACTCTCATGGATCTTGTCAGGAAGCACCTCATCTCTATTCTGCTTTAAAACACGATGTTCTTTGCTATGCAATCCCTCAAGACCTTGACGAATAAATGCAAGGAGTTCCTTCCTTGCTGAAGCCGCTTTCTTTTTAGCTTCTATATACTTTGCGATGGCATAGGCATATACACAAAATGGGCAGTAAAAGTTTCCCTTCTTATCAAATTTTGGTGAGCAACCCAAGCATTTGTCATGAACCACCAGTGGACAGCCTACAGCATTACAAACCAACAACTGAGCATCTTCGCTACATATTACACAAAGATCTAGCTCTGTCCAGTCAGATAGGGAAGCATGACTTAACGTGCATCGAGAGCTCAGGAAACGACTCCTCTGCATGGCAACATCAAACTTCTCAAAATCGAAGTCACCGGCACCATTTGATGTGTCATCCTCATAGAGATGCTGGGTACTATCTTCAGCACTTTCAACAGTCATCTCTCTGGGGAATCCACTTGAAGAAATAGCATTTGGTAATATTTTATGATTGCCGCAATCACTGTTATCTCTGTTGCTATCAACAGAGATTTCTTGTAGGGTTCTCGTGGAGGGTGCACCATCCTCATTGATTTTACCAGCCAAGACATTTTGGAAGCATCCATCTCCATATAAGCTTTGGGGCATTTTGTTGGCACCATCAGCATTGTCACATTGATTATGCTGGCCTGCATCTATAGCATCAGCATCAGAACTTCTCCCAATCCTCTCAGAGGCAACAAACTTTTCGTGCCCATTCTCTAAAGACTTGCATTCACCCAATCCTCTCCCCTGAGATTCTCGTTCCACAAGCAAACTTTCTTTCTCTGTACCTCCAGTCATCTCTTTGAAAGATTCTTTTACCAACTTACCATATTGGGGATCTAAAATTTGTTCCCTAGGTTCATTAACAATCGAAGCATTGCACTTAAGCCTCTTAGAACATAAATGGAGATCGCCATCATCTATACCACCTTGGTCTTCCAGATTACAATCATGGTTCTCATTAGCCAGATAATTTTCATTCCTTTTCATGGGTAATAAATTTTGATGATGAGAATAATCTACCGTAACTCCCTGGTTATTTTCAAGTGGCAAAGAAATAGGGCTCCCTTCTGGTGCCATAATTTGGGTGTCAATGCCATTACAATCAACCCTCCAGCTAATAATATGATCACTGCTATCCAAGGGGATTCCATCACGTTCTACATCCTTATGCATCAGACCACTAGCTTCTACTACAGAAGCAGGATATGGATTGGATCCTTCAAGAATTGCATCCTTCATCTGTTTGTAACAAGAAAAGAGGCAATTATGCAAAGTAAATGAGCAACAGCAATCTTTTACCACTTCTGCATTCATAATACAGAAATTGCCATTTACCTGTTCTAAAGCACATTTTGGCATAGAAGTTCTTTTGTTCATGATAAAAGGTTGCACATCCCACTTCAGCAGATCTGGTGTAGCCGTTCTCAAATCTGAAACTGATGTCTGGCAATATAAATTCCATTTTTAACATCTCAATAGTAACTTCATCAATTATAAACTATAGGAACAGCATAATCGCTCAACTCTTTTCTTTTTTTTTTTTACCTGACCAAATTTTTAGTAAATCAAAGCCAAAAGTAAAAAAAGAATCACCTCTTTCAGTATGGATAAGAGCACATCTTCACAGCTCTCAGACGCATCAAATGTATGCTTCGGATTTGCTGCAGAAGGACTGTTATTTGCAACTACATTAGTGGAAGAAAACAAATGTTCCATGCATCTCAAGGCAACCCTTTCCCTTGTGCTCTTCCCCAAATCCTCAGGTAATCCTTCTGGAGCCTCATCAATCAAATCTGGAAGAAATTAACCCTAAGAAACCTCAAACTCTTACCGCAGAATCAAACCATAAATCCAAACTAAACAGCAATTCCATTGAGATACATAGAATTCATACCAACAAGCCATACATAATAAATCAAATAATTCATACAACCACGAAACATATTCTTATAAGTATCCCAAAATTTACATGCATACCATGTAAAATTGGAGGCTCAATTTGCGGGGAACATGCTAGATATTCAATGGCCCAAAGCCACGCGAGCTTCATATCCGAGCTACTGGATTCATCCATGAATGCAAAGCGAACTGCTCCAACTAAGAAATCACCAACTCTTTTCTTCGCTGAAGTTTAGTGCCAAAAGAAATTGGTGGTCCAACTATAGATACTGAAAAGGAAAACATAGGAATTGACAACTGCACATAGAACAATTATTATACCATAAAGTCCGACAATAAAACCCTAAATAATGGCTAAAGAGAAATTGGATTTAGGCCTGGAATTGTTAGAGTAGATTAAAAAGATTAAATCTTTGATATGCATATAAGATCAAATTTCTCGAAAACCAAACAAAACAGATCCTTACCGTTTTAACGACAGTTAAAAGTTGAATAACGATGAAAAATAGCGGTGCAGAGAGAGCGGGTAAGGACAACCTTCGCCGTCCCTGGGGCTTGGCTAGGACAATTAAAGCGAAGAAATTAGAAAATGATTTTGTTCTGCTAAAAGATTTAAATTTTTGTATTTTACTTGTTCTTCGAGCCACTTCACTCTGCCAGTTTTTCCTTCGATTTGTAGAAACTACAAATGGATTTTTTTCTTTTTTCACGCTTTAAAAAAATAGTTAATGAATAAAATTTACTGATATCTATTTATTTAATATAAGAGCACTCGTTTCTTCATATTACGGTCAAAAACATAAAGAGAGAGTTCATATTCATAACTTCGGATATTAGTCGTAATTAAAAAAAAAAACTACATATCAAAATTAGAGGTCCCTAAAGCCAAGGGTGCATTCGACAAAAATTTATTTTCAATTTTTGATTTTTTTAAATAAAATTAAAATATGTTCAATAAATTTATTTTCATTTTTATTACTGCAAAAATTTAAAAAATAATTTTCACACTAAAAATAAAAATTAAAAATTTTTAAAATATAATTTTTAAAATTTTATTTTTATCAATAATTTAATTATTTTATTTTTATTATCACCATCGCTATAACCATTACATCGCTATTGTGACTGCAGCCGCCACCACCATCACACTGCCACTAGCTGCCACCACCACAACCACATCTCCGTTGCCGCCGCCGTTACCGCTACAACTGCCATTGTTGCCACCGCCATCGTCTCTACCGCCGCTGCTGTGCATCACCACCACCACATCATCACTTCAACCACCGTCGACTTCATCGCCACCGCCACCAAAATCATTATCATAATATACATTAATAATTATATATATATAAATAATTAAAAAATTATGATATAAATTTTAAATATATAAAATAGTTTTTAAAAAATAGATAATAACAATTAAAAATAATTTTTGAATTTTAAAAAAATTAAAAATTTACAACTTTACCGAACCCACCCTAAAATTTTTTGCAATATGGTGAAAGATATCAAGTTAGGCTCTTGTCGGGACATTGCAGTTTTAAGGTTTCCATTTTTTTTTGAAAAAAAAAACACAAACGTGTTTGGCTCCATGTCTGTATTTTAGTTTCTGTAAAATTCTACAATAAGTATTTTTCTAATTGAAAACAAAAATTAAGAATCCACAAAATGTGAATTTTAGGTTTAGTTGTCAAAACTGACAGAAGATTTTTTTTTTTTTAGCTTCTTCATCGCTGTTCACTTCTTGAGTGTCGCCTCGTCCACCGCCATCTGCTGTCGTCGTTCGCCACTAACTGTTGCCGTCGTCCGCCACTGCTTGCCGCCCACTTCTAATTTCTCACGGTCGATTAAAGGTTATTATCCTACTTCATTCTTTGTGTTTTTCTTTGATTTTTGTTTTTTTTTTCAAATTGATAGAGATTGTGAATGTATTCATCTTTAATTGCCGAAACTATCGTCTAAAAGCAAATTTAATATAATAAGCAAAAGCAAGAAATAAATTCTTGATTTAGAATTTTGTTTTTCATAAAATAAAACAAATGCTTAACTATTCTTCATAAGAATTTAAGCAGAGTATAAACCAAATTAGTAGCAAAATAGGACTTCGATATTGCTTTCTGCTACTTGTTTCTCCATCATTTTTTTATTTTTTTTATTTGGTTTGGTGAGGGTATTGTGCATGCTCTGTTTCTGTATGGGATAGCCACTTGTCTTGTGTTGGGGTACTGTAGAATTCAAATCCAAAATTACATGTAGAGAGTAGTTTTACTTGACATCTCCTTTGTGATGCATCAATTGAGTCAGTACATCTATAGTCCTCAAACTACTTAATTGCTGGTAGTGTGCACTTTATGTCATCAAAGTATCTAAACGAATGTCATTCTTTAGGCCTTTCTATCAAGCTATTTTTGAATTAAAGGTAGTATAGAAGTATGGCAGCAACGATATGTGAGATTCAAATGGATTAGCTATGTATATACTTCATGACTTGTAAGTTCCTTTGCATCTTCCCATTATTCTATGATGTAGTAATAAGGCAACACTTCATGTAACTGTTAATTTGGTTTTCATGAGAGGATGAAGCATCTTGACATCGATTGCCACATTGATCGAGAGGTTTTATTTCTCCAACACGCCCATAAAACTATTTTTTTTATTGAGTTTCAGCATAATTATGATTTACTATCAGTAGAAAAATGTCCAAGATAGCATACATTATATTGAGTATGGGGATCTTGGCTAAGTTATAAGTTGAACATTTGTTTTTCATTAATTTTCCTCAACTTCTTTTGTGGTTCTAGTTGGGAAAACATTGTAGGATGTAAGAGAAACTACAAATAAAGAAGCATAAAGAGGCAAGTGTAAGATTAGAATTCTTATGTTAATTGTTCAGTAATTTGATGGCTACATGCTGGTTTTAGTTTATCAGTTGCAATCGCCATGTAAAATATAACATTTTTTTTTATATTTCAATTGTATGGGTCCTGGTTCTCTATTTGGTAAAAAAAATGATAAGCTCTATGCCCAAATCTTGGGGTTGAGCTCATTTCTCCCCATTTATGTCTAATGCTACATGGAAAAATCTCATATATTCTGTTGCTACATGTTAGGGTATCAACTATGGGTTTCTTGGTTTGCTTTACATCCCTCATATGCAGTGTTATCAACAGATTCTAAAAGAAAAAAAATTATATATAAAATATTTGATGTTTCAAAGGTGCATTGACTTGGATTACTTGGATTGTTTTGGTTATGCATGACACAAGTTGATACACATAATATTATGTGTGCTTGCTCATTTGATATGCGATTCATATTTATCATGACTGGCTGAAAAGAAATAGCAAATGATTCAAAAAAAATTTTAGAATGTATTTCTAATCCAGCAAATAAATTTCCTATGCCTACATAAGGTAAATATTATCTTGTTGATTCAGGGTATGTTAATATGTCTGAATTTCTTAGTCCAACCGTGGGGAACGTTACCATTTACGTGATTATAGAGAAGTATCAAATCCACAAGGTTCAGAAAAATTATTTAATTATATGTGTGTTTCGTTATGCAATGTTATAGAACGTTGTTGTGCAGTTTTGAAAGCACGTTTTCTCATCCTTAGAGATATACTTTCATATGACATAAAACGGCAAAAATATATAGCTCTTGCATGTTGTATGATTTATAATTTTATTAGAATGCAGGGAAATAAAGATTCTATATTTGTAGAGTATGCACATGAAAATATTGTATTTAGAGATGATCAACAAAATAATAAAGCCAATACTTCAAAACTACAAAAACTGTTATATAAATACAAGTCAATTTCGTCATATGAACAGTACTCGAGATAGAATAGTACAAAAATTGTGGTTGAATTATAATAATTGACATTTATATTGTTAATTTTTTCTTAAATAGTGATTGATATTACGATAATTTTTTAATGCAATAGGTTTTAAATTTTAAATTTTATTAAATATTTATTATTCAATTTTAATAATTAGATTATATATATGTATAATATATATTAATGTATATTAGAACATTTTTTGAAAAACAAATAAAAAATAATTTTTAAAAAATAAATAACAAAAACTAAAAATAGTCTATGAATTTTAAAAAACTAAAAGCTAAAAACATATAATCTTACCGAACGCACCCTTAGAGTTTCTATTTTTCCTCTTTTTATGCCAAATATATAAATTGACTTTTCAATTTTATACCGATTTTCATTTAGATATATAAATTATTTTCATTTAGATATATAAATTAATATAGCGATCAAATAAATATCTCAACTTAAATAATAATATATTTTTAAACCATTATTAATGAATGGATACGAAATAGAAAACACGTGTATTTCAAACGTATTGATGTGGCAAATTAATCTGTGAAATGATGATACGTGTCACAACCACTCAAATCATTAATCTTTTTAAATTTACGGATCGAAAAATATGTAACTTTTTTTAATGATTTTTTTAATATCCCCTGCTGATCCATTGGGATCAGATTATCAACACAACATACACCGCAAATCTCTCCTCAGCGTTCAGTATATTCTGTCTACAACTTTCAAAAAACTCAATTGACGAAGCTAACATTAACGACTGAGCAGAAATGGAACTGGACTATAACATATTATGTTTTAAAAAGTAAGTTTGGTTTTGTGCTTTTATTTTGGCTTATACATGGAAAGTAAGTTTCAATTTTGGTTCAGAATATATCTTACAGTATCAAAGGTGTTAGAATTAAAAATAATAATTACAAATTAACTACAATCCTTATTCGGTCCTTAAAACAAGAAAACTGAACAAACAAAAACAACACATAAAAACTGGACTAACAGCAATTCCTAGTTCAAGACAGAAATTAAGTTGGAAACTACTGGGTACAAATATTAAAAAAAGTAAGCAGTTGTGTGAAGTGGGAGGTATTTATCCAAAACTTACATACAAAAATATATTTTGAGAAAAAATAATGCTTCAGATGCCGGGTTGCATATTAAAATATCAGTTGGAAACTATTTTTTGGAAAAGGATTTAAGAAAATGTGCAACTCATAAAGGAATATCACAAAAATCGTGCAAAAAGATAAAGCCAAGCTAAAGTTGGCCCAAATCAAAGGCAACTGGCAATTTGAAGATGACCACCAGTGGTCATAACATTAACTGATACGTGTTATGAGATTCAAATCTAGAGTATTAATTAATTACAAGTATGTAGGACTGTATAATAACTTCCTAAGCTAAAAGCATGAAGTTATTTTCCCTAAAATTCAATTAGTTTGACTAATATATATATATATATATATATTTTACATCTAATATTTCAAAAGGAAGATTTTTACCCCCCATATTTAAAATACAAGAGATTTTCGTTATTACCATTAACCATAGTTAATTTTGACCAACTCTCGTTACTTGACAGCATAATTGTAAAAAATGGATAAGGGGCAAAAACTCATTAGATATATCATCTCCCACATGGCAAGGTTTAAAAAAAAAACTAACTTTTTACTTCATCTTCTCCATCTCATGCTATCTCTCCGTCCTCTTGATTTCTGCCTCTCTCCATTATCTCCATCGATTAAGATGGCGGTTTGAATGGTCATGATGGAAATCCCACAAATAGCACACACAACAAC
Organism: Excoecaria agallocha; assembly: GCA_037975025.1. Lineage (NCBI taxonomy): Eukaryota > Viridiplantae > Streptophyta > Magnoliopsida > Malpighiales > Euphorbiaceae > Excoecaria > Excoecaria agallocha. The sequence goes on from CM075808.1 coordinate 52,008,884, forward strand.
AGGCAAAGATGAACAGAACTCAAATGCTGGAATTGTATTGATAGCAAACAGAATACAATGGAGTTCGTATTTGTAGAGAGTTCTTACAAGCCAACAACAAAATGAACAAATAGAAATAGAAAACAGCCTCAAGAGTAGGAGTCTCCATCGTAACCTTCTCCTCCCTCTTGCCTCAGCCTCTCGCTGCCTACAACCATACTCATGATCCCCCTCTTTTGCAGCCCCTTTGCCTTCTTATTCCCTCTTCACACGCTTCTCCCTGCCTGACTAATTCTGCCAGCTCAGCCTCAACATCCATCTCAGTAGCTTTTCCCCTGTTTGTGTAAACTTTCCATGTCCTGGGCCTTGGATCATCCTCTCTTGATTCATGGGCCCGCTGCTCTCTATCAGGTCATGTGAAGAGAGCTGATGATTTTGGCTCCTTTGAATGGCTATGAAGGACCGAATTCAGTTCTGCATGCCATGAGATCAGGTATTAAAACCTTGGCCAATTCAATCTCGAGACGACCGAAATCGGCCTGAGACACGTCCTTGATCTTGTATTCGCGGCCGGAAGTGATTTTCTCAACCGATAAAGCCATTATTAAAGATTGTTGGGGTTGTGGATATGAGATTTTTGTTGGTTTTAGTATACTTGGATTTGAGATTTTTAGATACGAAGAAGATAAAGGAAAACAATAAACGGTAAAAAATAATTAATTTTGGCTCCATCTGACGTACAGTTTAGATGGAAAAGCTGATCTTACATGTTCGTCGCATCATCCAATTCCATATCTACGTCATCAGCCACGTTATAATCGTTACCTATAAATTGATATAGTATAAATAGAGAGGTATTTTTGTACTTATTTTTTGAGTTGAACGTCATTTTTGCTCCAAAAAAATTTGGGATATTTTAGCTCCTCATAAACAACTCAAGGGATATTTTTGTACCTTTTTTCTTTATTTATTGTTTTTAACTTTATGCTCCTTTATATTGTTATTTCAAAAAAACTAAAATATAAAATTTTTAATCTCAAATTTAGTTTTTGTGTTTGCTTTAATCTTATTTGTATTTTTTTGTAAATCTAATTTGCTTATTCTTAACGTCCTAATAACGATGAAACTACAAATGATTCCTCCATACAAAAATGGCAAATAGATTCACTTTTCACAATATTATTTTGTCTCTCATTGATTTTACCTTTAATTTATATTATAGCATATATATTAACTTCCACTGCCAGATAGCAAACAATTGGTGAGAGGGTGTCTAAATATTTATAATGGTGACTAATTGAATCCAACAAGTCTTGGTGATCTGTCCATGTTAATTTCTATCAATTAGGGATTCCACACATCAGGCCCTAAAATTCATTACCAAAATGAAATTAATGTTCCATATATAATGCAAAAGTGTGGAAGCAAATAGCAATCATCATTACTTAAAAACTTTTTTTTTTTCTCTCAAAACCTTATCTAACAAGCATTTGCTAATGTCATGTCTAAAGTTTAATATATATACCCTACAGTCGACTATGACAGAAAATGACTCGAATATATATTATAGTTTCACAAACATAAATAAATGGCAAAATCCATGAGTTAGGGGCAAAACTATGTGCTTTGTTGCCAAATGGAATCAATAAACTCCAATTGGCCCTCTCCAGTTATATATGAATTCAGACAGAACTGTCTTAATAATTTCCCAAACTTTGTCATAAGTCCAAATGCTTAAATCACTATTGGATCCAGTATCTAACTACTAATATTATCATCAAATTTCGGCTAAGTGACACCAAAGCTCGAGGTATTTGTCCAAAAACAAAAACAGCCAAGTTTTCTGAATTCACAGTGCATAAAAAAAACTTAATTTACAGGCTATTTCTGCTAACTAATACCAGAGTTTGATTTTTCTGGTAAATCATTTCAACGTAGACATAAAAGTGAAAAGCCAATCTACCGTAACCCCCACATGGCATTGTACAGCAAAATTTCTGAGTTAGAATTGAAATTCTACGCCATTGGAGGAAACATCTTAGATTCATCCCAAATTATATACCTAAATCCAATCTACTGCATCAGAAAAAAAAATGATTCTAAAAAGTTCCTGATTAAATTGCAACTTTAAGGGGTCATCCAATCAAATCCCAAGTCTATACTAAAATTGAATTCAATGGATTCGAGTGATTAATCATGAACGAATACAGATTCAGATATGCAATACAAAGGTCACGCATAGCTTCAAAATAAAATCACAATTATGTCCATTGTAAAAAAATATATATACACAAAATTGACTTTTAAGATAACCAAACTTTTATAACCATGAATTACCTGAATTAAAAATCTCCTCTGTTCAATCCCAAAACTAATCGCAGCCAAATTCCAAATTATTGGAAAAATTGGAGAACAAAATTCAAATTGGCATACTCAGTTGATACAAAACATATACAAGCAATAAGTTAATTCTAATAACGGTAAGCACATCCATGTAGAACAAAATCCAATCAATTTCTGGATTAAACTCAGCAGTACAGGGACAAGGAAAAAAAAAAATAAAACACAAACCCCCCTGTGATAAAAAGGATTAAAAGGGCTTCAGCAACGTTATTCGATGAACAACAAAATCACAACCGAGGAAGCTGATTCTACCTGGATGAGCGAAAGAGATTGGAGAAAATTCGAGAGATTGCGAGGCGTAGCTGAGGATAAACCCTAAAAGAATATAAGGTAGTTTGGCGGAGCAATTCCTCTAAAGTCTGAACGAAGAAATTGAAAGACCGAATTGGCGGAATGTAGAGGGTCAAGGGCACCGCCGAGAAGGCCACCGCAAAGAATAATTGCAGCATTTGACTGATTGATATTTGGTTGGGTTTGTCTGTTAGTTGGGACGTTTAGGTTTTGAGAATTGAGAGAGACGATGATCATTGCTTTCTTTTTCTGGTTACATATATATAAAGATCGGTGAAGTCGGTAATTTGCATTACTGGATTTATCTATTTTCTTATTTATTATTTTATTATATATATATATATATATATATATATTGCTTTCTTTTTCTGGTTACATATATATAAAGATCGGTGAAGTCGGTAATTTGCATTACTGGATTTATCTATTTTCTTATTTATTATATATATATATATATATATATTCTTTTTGTATGGTTTACAATAGGGTTGTTCATGGGTTGGGTTGGATTAAAAATACAAAAAATTCAACCCAAACCAATATAGATGGTTTAAAGCGGTTTGGAACGGTTTTAAATGATTTTTTTATTGTAATTTATAATGGTTTGGGGTGGTTTTAAAACGGTTTGAAACAGTTTAAATATTATTTGAAAAAAATAAACTATTGTATTCATCATTTTTTTTCAGAACTTATAAAATAAAATAATAAACGAAATAATAATTATATTAAATTATAAATTGTACTAAATTTAAAACTAAAAAATACTAAAATTTATATATGAAAATTATACTGAAATATAATATCATCAATTAAATGCCCTAAAATAAAAGTAATACATAGAGAAGAACAAGGACATATCAAAAACAAAACAAGATCGACATTTCGGGCAACTTAGAGAAGAGTTTGTAGCTTCAGGTAGCAGGTAGTCCCAAAGACTTTCAAGTTCTTAGATTCTCCACTAAAGACTTTCAAGTTCTTATAATCTAGGACTACTAAAGATGAAGGAAACAAATATTAAAGCTAGATTTTGTGATGAAAGTTGGGGGAAAAAAAAAGAGAGCTAAACGGCATTCAAATCCTAGAAAGACCAAGGGACACGGCAGTAGATGATATTTGTACCATTAGATCAGCAATATCTATATCATGACCACCTTCAACTAAGCCCCACCTATCAACCTGCAAAAGAATTAGCACTGGATCATGCATCAGATAGCAAACAAATTACACAGATGAAAACTCAGCATGTGCTCAAGTCCAGTTGAGACACTAAAGTTCTCTAGAAGCATGCATGTGTGAATGTCAAGAGACAAAAATACAGAAGAAGAAAAAGAAGAATTAGAAGAAAAAGAAGAACCTGCAAATCTTCTTCAAGTCTAATCAACTGAATTGCTTCCTCGATATCCAATTTCCCACGAAAAATTCCAACAGCAATTACTAAAGAATGCAATTGCAGCCAATTCACAGTTGAAAGTCTAAATTTATGCCACAGGATGTAGTTCTGTAAATATCACAAAACATACAACAAAAAAGAACATGCAGGAAAACATCAACATCCCTTAATTTATCATATCTGCAATTAACTCCCTTAATTTTGCATAGAAAACAATAGCCAAGAGGTTTCATTAAATGCAGACATCGAATTTTTATTTTATTTTACATAATGCTGAGATTCTTTTATGTTATGGCAAAAACATCTTAAAGGGGATTTGTAAATTGACCTCATACAGAAACACATCCCAAATCAAGTGCCGCCATTCTCCAATATTACACACCCATCACCTCAATCCAGGGATAATAATAAAGTGCCGCCATTCACCAATATTACACATTCAATCATTCAATCGTTTAGAAATAATGAAAAACTACAGCACAAAAACAAGAGTCTGACCAAGAAAAAGCATCAGCAAGAGATATAATTCAAAAGGATTGGCCATTTTCTTCAAATTCCATTGCTTTTCAATCTAATAAATTAGAAAAATATAGATGGGAATAAATCTATTCATGTGGTAGCTTCAAGGGTAATTAAGATAAATTTACCAAACTGACTGATCATCATCTACCTCAATCATTCTTCGCAGTAAAGTTCTATTTCTCATTTAATTTACCTTAATCTTTCTTTTCCATTTGTTCTGTAGGCTAATCTTTCCACCCTTCTTTGCTCAACCATGGAGAGGCAAGGCCTTTAGATGAGAGGTTTGGAGTAATCGGTATCGATGGCATTGTAGATGCCTCCTCGTTGTCCCAATCGTCACCCTAACTGTTCTCCCATCCTTCATTAATCTATTCAGATTCTGCTTTTTCTGCTTTAACACCATGGTAAGATCCACAGGTCGGGTCTTTTTCAGTCTAGGGCTTAGCAAGAGGGGCCAAATAGATAGGTGGAAAAGATGAGTAGAAATAGATTTTTTACTGGAGAGAAGGATTTAGCGTCACTGCGTTAGGGGATGTAACCAAACAAAAATCACATACCCATTGAAGCAGATCTGAAACTGGAGAGAAAGAAAGAAAGAAGAAAATAAAGAAAATGAAAGAGGTAGATGAGGGCAAGAGACGGCAGAGTAGCAAAGATAAGAAAGGAAATGGTCTAGGGCACGATAGAGAGAAACAGAGATGGAGAGAACTGAGAAGAAAGGAAATGGTCGGTTTAGGTAATAACCGACCATATTACACAGTAACCCGACCATCTTCCATTAAAAATTCACAATATAACCCAACCCGACCATTAAACCCATCTAAATCGTAATTTTTTGGGGTGGTCGGTTTATAAAAAAAGTTGAACAGTCCTAGTTTACAATCTTTGTATCGGACAGAGGTTCATGAAATGGACCAATCGCCATTTAACTTTTTTTTTCCAAGGGTTTTTCTCTTGATAAATATATTTATTTCTTTTTAATTTTTTTGTCAAAAGATTTATTTATTTTTATGTTTACAAAGAAAAAGGGAAAATGGCATTTTGATAAGGAAAATATAATGAAATGTTAAAAGAATTATCTCTTTCTTTCGTTTTATTTATTTCCTTTTTTGCATGAAGGTAATGGATAGAGACACTTAAATCCGAACCATCACCTTAAATTTACTATAATATCTATTTGAAAATAAATTATTCACTTTCATTTTCTGATATGAGTTGATGTTCAATTTGGAAGATTATAATTAATTTTTATTGTAAATCTTTTTATATTATAAATTTGTATTGTCTAATAATATTTAAATATAAAATTTACTATTATATTAGTTTGTTTAAAAACTGATGTAAAAGAAAAGAGAAGAAAGTGAGCCGAGAAAATGATGGAAGAAAAATAAGAAAAGGTTACAAAACAAGAAATAGAAAAAAAAAATGATAGAATGCCTAGGTATAAACTATAAAAATTATTTTTATATTTATATTAGATAAAAAGCTATAAAATTATGATTCATAAACGTATTGAACTGGATACTGATTTGAATGAATGGATTCAAACGAGTTTGACGGATCAAATAGACCATTTACGAATTGGATTGAATTGGATTTATATATAAAAAAAGCTGATCACATAGATTTAATTTACAGTTCCGATCAAATTTTAACATTCTTGTTTTAATCAAATTTTAACAATCTTGTTTTAACTTTTAACTTTTTAGCCTAAATATACATGGCTAAATTACAATTTTATCTCTATCATTTTGAACTCAAAATTTACCTTATATGATTAACGAGGATCAGTTATGGGGAATAATGATTTAAAACCATTAAGGTCAACTCAATTATTCTACACCTTTTCATCTCGTATTGATAGACATATTTCCATTTAACAAAAATAAAAAAAATGCAACTAAATTCATAAATATAATAGTAATGGCATTGAAAAATAGAATATAAAAAGAAAGGAGGTATTATAGTCTATTATTACAATTTATTTTTCACCCATTCCTAAATAATTTAGCTTTTAATTTTTTTTTGGGCCAGGAATTTACCTTTTAATTTTGTTCACAAATAAGTATTTTTCAGAAAACAAGATAATGTTTTGACTTTATTTCCAATCATATCTGTTAGTTTAATGAGTTTATTGGTCATTATTTGATAAAGAATCTAAAAGGATATTTTAATTTTAGTCACATGCTTCAATTATTAATTTTAATTCCAGTTCTATAATCTTAGCAAAATAATTATATTTAATTAGAATTGATGGGAGTCATTATATTCTACCGAGTCATTGCATGATAATCACTTATATTATTATTATTAAGAAATTTTAGAGATAGCAAACGGATGGATTGAATGGATCATATTTGGACATGCATAAATAAATTGAAAAATATAAATCATAAATACATTGAACATATTTGAATCGATCCATAAATTTAATATAAATTATTATAAAATTTTTAATTAATTAATTAATTAATAAATTTAATAAAAATAAAATATAGGGTATACAACATAGGTGGAATGTGATCCGGCATGACTTTTTGATTCAGTATATATATGTAAAAGCTTAAAAAATATATTTTTCCAGGGCTTAGTTCGTTTTTAATTCTAAATTCCAAGTATCAATATCCAACGGAATTTCCACGCTATCTTCCATATCCTAACCACAGCGGCTCTACAAACAAAATTCCAACTTAAACATATTAACGAGATCCGATTCTCTTAATATAAATATAATACTCCATCATTTTTTTTATTAATCATTTTTATTATTTTCACAAAAATTAAAAAATAATAAATAAATTTAAATTTAATATTAAATTATATATTTAATATTAAATTATCAAATTTGATTCATTTTAATTTTATTGAAAATGAAAAATAAATTAAAAAAAATAAATTAAATTATATTAAAAATTTAAATGTGATAGATAAATAAAATATAAATTTCACTCAAAAGTGATAGATGAAAAAAAAACGGAGGGAGTATTAGCTAGCTTATTATAAATTTACTGTTTTTGTTAAAGGATAAATTCATCCTCAACCCTTCAAATTTGTCCAATAAATTTATTTTGACACCTATATTACAAAAAAATACTGAATAAACGCTTAAATTCTCTAATTGCGATAATTTTAATTTTTAAGCACAAAATTTAATTGGCATAGGAAGAGGATAGCGCGTAAATTGCAAACGCGGTTAAAAGATGAAAAACAAGGACAAAGAACAATCTCTATGTTCTTCTTCCTTTCGTGTCATTTCTCAAATAAAGAAAAAGAACAATCTCTAGAACTCCTTCCTACTTCCTTCTTTCTCTCCCTAAAAATTGCAGATTCTCTCTGCAATTCTGTTTAAAGCCATTGGAATTTGGAACTGAAAATAATACAAACTGTTTAGTAGTGTCTTCCATGGAATTGTGACTTTCTGCATAGAGATTTTACAGTGATTTTAAATTTATTGTTTATGAATGCTGAGGCCTATGGGCTGGAAATTTGGAATTTTTCTTTTTACATCGGAAAAATTTTAGACAATATGGTGATTGGAAATTGGAGCCATAGATTCAAAAAAATCTAAACAAGTGAAAATATTTTATTTGGATAAAATACAGAGCAAGGCATATCTCACCAGAATAGCCAAACGGATTTCTGATCCCGCCACATCCAAACTGAGTGAATGACACGTTTTATAGTTTCAGCCGGGGTCTTTTACATTGAAAAGACGAAGTGAATAAACCCCAACCCGCTTTCTGTCATCCTGCAACGGTGTAGCTTCAAATCCCCAACCCTCTCTCTTATTCTGTTTTCCTTCTTATCCCACTTGCCAACCTTCATGGAAACTTGTCCAACTTGTTCTGCATCTTCCCCTGCCGCAAGACTTTCCGTGGTTGCTCCGGTTACGTGCCACCAAGACCAGAAAGGTATATTCTCATCACATTCGAGTTGATCTTATTCCTATAAGTCCTGCTTACCATTATATAAAGGACATTGGTCTATGCAGAAAATTTCGGTGCAAATTTATTGGATGATTTAATGATTTATTGATGTTTGGTTGGTTGGTTGATGGCAAAAGTTTTGCTCATATCTGTGCACCAAGTGTTCGACTAAATGCCTAAGTGAAAGCATTTTTGCAATTTACCGGTGATAACAAGGAATTTTCAATTCACGCGCCCCAATTATTCTTTAAATCCTAAACGCTGCTGCATCATCGGTTTGTGCTTAAAATTATCACAATTCGAAACTTTGAATGTTTATTCAGTGTTTCTTAATTCTTACAGTATAGGTGTCAAAATGAATTTATTGAACAAATTTGAGGGGCTGGAGATGAGTTTAGCCTTTCTTAAAATATATAAAAATTTGCATTGTATATATATTTTTTTCAATTTATATGTGCTGTGTTTAAAATTATTTAGTAATTTTTATTTTATAATTTTCAGTTAATTAGATATTTCTTATTATATTTTATTCGAATTTCATTTTTCAATCCATTAGATATTTTGATTAATGAAGATTTTGAAAGAAATTTATAGATACAGATTCAATGGATTGAAGAATGGAATAGATCGGTTTTAGAATGGTATAGTAGGTATTAAATTGAATTGGATTGAAGAATAAAATGAATAAATTTTAAATTGATACAATGGATATTTATTTGAATTAAATTGAATTTAAATAATTTTTTTGGATGAATTTGAACAAAATTTTAAATTTGGATCAAATTTATCACCTCTAAGAAATTCTATTTAAGTATCTCTTATAGAATTTTAGGCAGACCTATAACAAACATTTTGAAAAATATAGTCAACTTTAAGACACTTTTTCAGTATAAACCATTTGCTACTCAATCACCTCTTGATTCTAGGGTTAATTTTATTAGTAATTATTTAATTTTTCAGCAAAATAATATTGTGCTCACTATTTTTTAATTTATAACCAAGTTTTGATCTTAACAATAAAATAATTTAAATAAAATTTTGTAATAATAAAATAATAATTTTAAGAAAAATATCATTATTGTTTCAGTTACTTGACATATGAAAAATTAAAATTCAATTAATTTCCATGGTTTTGTTAGATGGCGTGGGGTGCTTCTGTACTGTGTGTGTACGTTGTGCGTGTAATTTCTCAAAAATTCAATTAATTTCATAATTTTAAAAATGGCAGAATTGTACATTTAAAGTACAAGAGATCAAGTTTAAGCAAAAATAAGAATTGCAAATAGAAAATTTGCACCATTATTGCTCACGTAAAGTGACTACAATAATGTTTTTCTTTTTCTAACATTTTTTATTTTATGATTATAAAATTATATTTAAATTACTTTATTGTTAAAAAATAAAATAGTAAATGTAATTCAAAAAAAGTAAAAAAAAAAAAGTACCTATCAATATTTCGAACGGGCATATTTTTCTGGATACAATAGGATAACTTTAACTGGCATGTCTATTCCTTTAAAAAAGGCATATTAATAGCAAAACATATTTTATATTTATCATACTTTATTTAATAAACTATATTAATCATAAATATAATAGTAATGGCATTGAAAAACAGAATATAAAAAGAAAGGAGGCATTATAGTCTATTATTACATTTTATTTTTCACCCATTCCTAAATAATTTACCTTTTAATTTTGTTCACAAATAAGTATTTTTCAGAAAACAAGATAATGTTTTGACTTTATTTCCAATCATATCTGTTAGTTTAATTAGTTTATTGGTCATTATTTGATTAAAGAATCTAAAAGGATATTTTAATTTGTCACATGCTTCAATTATTAGTTTTAATTTTAATTTTAATTCCAGTTCTATAATCTTAAAAAAATAATTGTATTTATTTAGAATTGGTGGGAGTCATATTCTACCGAGTCATTGCATGATAATATCTTATTATTATTATTATTATTATTATTATTATTATTATTAAGAAATTCTATTTAAGTATCTCTTATAGAAATTTATGCAGACCTATAACAAACAGTTTGAAAAATATAGTCAACTTTAAGACAATTTTTCAGTATAAACCATCTGCTACTCAATCACCTCCTGATTCTAGGGTTAATTTTATTAGTAATTATTTAATTTTTCAGCGTGATCACTATTTTTTAATTTATAACAATTTTTCGATCTGTAACAATAAAATAATTTAAGTAAAATTTTATAACAATAAAATAATAAGTTTAAGAAAAATATAATTATTATTCCGGTCACCTGACATATGAAAAATTAAAATTCAATTAATTTCATAACTTTAAAAAATGGCAGAATTGTACATTTAAAGTACCAAGAGATCAAATTTAAGCAAAAATAAGAATTGCAAATAGAAAATTTGCACCATTAATGCACATGTCAAGTGACTACAATGATAATTTTTTTGACATTTTTTATTTTATGATTATAAAATTATATTTGAATTACTTTATTGTTAAAAAATAAAATAGTGACCATATCATTATTTAAACAAAAATTGAATAACTACTTATAAAATTAAATCCTAATTTAACTAATTTAAATTTACACTTTTTAAACCTCCATGACAAACAAAATTCTTTTAAATATTTAAAAGTGCTACATTTTTAAACCTTGAATATAAAACTTATTATAAAAGAAGAGATATCTTACGTTCTATCTCACGTCTTTAGCGCACTCTTTTAATTTCAAGAAATGTTGGAGGGCGGTTGCCCCTCCAAGGGGCTACCAGGTGTGTCCCTGTTTAAACATAAGGTTCGATAAAATGAATGACACGTTTATATTGAAAATGCATTTTTCCTTTTCCTCACCAAGAATCTCAAAAGAGAGCAATTCTTCATGAATGATTTCAGGAAGTTTCACAAGTATTTCTCTGTATTCTGTAATTTATAAAGAACAACTGTACAGATACCTACATGGTCATCAACTGCAAAATTATCCCAACATAATCACAGGATAATTGCACCATTCATAACCCTGTCGTATTAAAGTTTGTCTGCCATTACAGAACTGTCATTAACAAGGGTATTTCACCAAGTAAAAATGCTAATCAAATTTTGAACTGACGCAAAAATTGGTTAAAGTCTTCTTTGCAAGTCAGGCTACCTAGTGTATCGGAACTTGGGAATAAGTTATGCATGCCAGTAACTTTTTGCATACCCCTTGCAAATCCGGTGAGGGATCTGAAGAAGATAGGCTTGAGAGAACTTGTCTTGCTTCCAGCAATCCTCCTGATATGCTCTGCAAAATTGGTCCTTCACTTGCCATAAGTGATGTCATTAGCTTCGCTCCGGCCATCCTTTCCTAAAGGGCAATGAAAGCAAATGATAGGGTCAGCATGTAGGGCAAATTCTGAAGAATACAAAACATTCCCCATTTTTTATTGATAAAGAACTGAACTGTTTGAAAATGAGGTTCAATACCATGTCAGATCCCTTTCGAAGAAATTTCAGTGAGAGCTGGAAAAGGTCAGCTGCGTATGGAAGGACTGCACACTTTAAATGGTAGATGGCTGAAAACATAACCTGTATGCAAGCGGCTCTAATCTCTACATGCGTTACCATCTGCACAATGGACTGACAGAGATTAAAGGGACAGCTTTATTTCATTTACTTGCTAGGTTTTTTGTGCTGTAACTTCTGAGCAAGGTTAGTTAAACAATAGGCTAATATACCTCAACAGAAGACATCAGCTTTGGAAGAGCTCTTTGAGCAAAGGGTTGCTTGGCAGAGTCTGAGATTTTCTGGCAAGCACTTATGAGAGCATTGGCCATACAAAGACTAAAAGAACAAGCAAAGGGAGCCTCAAATTCTTCGTTTTCACTACTTGATGCCAAGACAGAAAGTTCATTGTAATCATTTATCAGTTGATGGATCGCATAAACAAGAGCAGAGTTTCGCGATGCATCATCTCCTGCATTTTGAGCCAAAGAAGTTAATCAGTCCCCATCAGTAACATAAACAATCATAATGAGAGTTAAGATACTGAACCGAATCACGGGTCTTCCTGACAATACTTAAAACTCTCTAAAGGGTCCTGAAATGATTGGGTACCTTCAAGTTCAGCACATATCATCAATGCGAGGCAGTCAATGCACCCATGTTGTGCTTTGGAAACTGAAAATGCATAAAGAAATTTACAGCCATTAAACTTGAACCATGCTAATGGGATCAGCAGGACCGGGAGTCTTTACCTTCATCCCCATCTAAAGATGGCCACAGCAGAATTACTTCTATTGTTTTTCGTATTTGAAGAATAAGAGGATGAGAAACTGAATCCCCTACAAACCAAATTGGAGTTCAGATTAGCTGGAACTTGAAATTAGATGCTTCAAACTAGAACAAATTTAAAAAATTAAAAGCCTCTGATGCATGAGATTGCACTATAAGATATTGACATAGAATACATTTACCGCAAGAGACGTGCATATGGAAAAGAGACAGGCTTTAATTTGCAATATCTCACGAAAGTTTGCCGCACATTCTAATACAGAGGAAACAACTGGAAAGAGCATCTGCAAAATCACAGTAGATGGTTAAAACTTTCCATAAGAATAGACAGAAGGTGAATAAACACAATAAGAAAGAAAATGCAAAACTGAAAACCCAAATATTCTTGATGCAGACCAGGAAAACAATGTTTAGGAATTGCTTTTGTTTACTCTTAATCCGAAATTATCATTCTTTATTCAAATATGCACATACATTTATTATCGAGGAAGTTTAGTTTTATTAGGAAACTGGAATTTTTAGATAATTATTCTTTTAGGAATTTTATTATCACTATTAAGTACCCTAGTTAGTATTGGTATAGAATTTTCTTAGATTGGGAATCCTAATCCTGGTATATATTTAGTTATAAGTTTCTTCCCAAAAAGAAAGGGATTAATCATTAGTTAATTAATACCTACATAGTTTTGCTATTTTTAGAGCTCACGAAATGATATTGCTTTCTTTTAAGCTCTTGCTTTTGTGCGCCATTTGTTCAGAATGTTCTAAGGCAATTGCTGACTAAAGGTATACACACACCTATATACCCTGCTAACTCTAATCTGTTTCTATCCAGCACATATTAGATCACCAAGCATTAGATCATTATGGATATGAAATATGGTTCAGTTACAAATTGTTATGAAGTTTCCATGGAAATAGCATGTATCTAACTGTCCAGGGAATAACACCCAAGCTCATTCTAGCCCAGCAAGACCACTTTCCAACATAGCCAAATAATCCAGAAGTTCTTTCCAAAAGGAAATCTAGAATATTAAAAAAGACCCACGAACCTATCTTACAGTAAAAAGATGAAAATCTTCTTTCTGTACTTGTATAAGCCTTGCATTCAAATAATATTGTAGTTCAGAATCTCTGTGAAACTTTTGAGCTGTGCATAAAAACGTAAATTGAAATTTTTTTTTTAACATAGCAGAAATAAACCTTAGCATTTATACAAGCTTAAATCACAGATGCTTGAAATGCCAGAAATTAAATGCTTGAAATGCCAGAATTAAATATTAATTGGTTCCCACAAAAGTTCAGAGAAGAAGCACTGAAAGAAAATGAGCTGAGGCGATGTTCCTATCTAGGTACCTTTGGATGAATGCGGCCACATAACTCAGCAGCAAGTTTTCTTACATCTTCAAATTCATGCCTGCTAAAGGCCCTGGAATAACATAAATAAAACAGAAACATCAGATAATTGTTCATGTAACTGAAAGTTGAAGAAGCTTATGCTTACAGATTAACCTCTGTAGAAGGAATGCGGCGACACACTCATCAATGATGTTGATGTCTCCATGTTCTGAAACTGGCTCAGATAAGTACTGAAAGTTAGTGACATCAATAAACTACCAGTAAAGCAGAAATATGTATTATGAAAATCAAATGTTTTAATCGAGAAGCAATACAATGAATTCATGAACTCCGAATTACAAAAGAAAGAAAGGATAGAGAAAGAAATTGAGCTACAGAAACATACCACAAATAATGCGTCGAGTGGTAGGTTGACCATACATAGTACACAGGTTGAGGTCATTAAAGACTCTCAGCGGAAGAAACCGAATTAAAAGTAATGGACAAAGCCACTCAAATAAAGACTGCTGCATTTTTACCAAGTCCTCACTCATGTGGGATCCACTCTCCCACCGGTACAAGAAGCCTTCAGTGATCCTGCAAAAGGAAAAGGCAAATATTTTATGGAGACAAACAGTGCAATCAAAACCATAGCTAATTCTCTGAGTTAGTTAAAAAAAGAGAACCCTAAGTAACAAATCTCTTATGGACCTGAAACTAAATAAACTCTTGTTTAATTGCAGCAGGAAAAGTTGCACGCACAGAAAATTAAATGGGATTTCCACTTCTACCCATGCTATAAAAACATTACTTAGTTATTTGTATATTTATATTATGATAGTGGAATAAGCTTCCCAAAGGTGAAGCACCGAAGGTTCCCAACAACAATTGCTACGTACTAACCATAGGAATCAATAAGATAACCTTGCACAGTAACTGCATATCAGTGGTAAGAAGCTTCTCCTCCAGCATTTTCACTTGAGCAACAATCTAAAATACATGTGAAATCTGCACCTAACTGCAAACTTTGCTAAGCTCTTTCCTGATGGATTTTTTACCAGTTCTCTAAATGTAGAAAGCTCCTCCACTTTAGTTTATTTCAGATCCTTTCTTTATGATCTACAGCCAATTAAATTCTCTATCCCTGCCCATACTACTTTACCAAGACTCTAAATTTTCAAAAAACTAAAATTACCAAATAAACCAAATTGAAACATTCTTGTGTTGCAGCACTAATATATTATCTATTCACGAACATATAAATTGTTGTTTTAAATCCTTCATTGATAAATGTAAACTCCACACGGAATCTCTTCTAAAATAAAGGAATATCAGTAAACAATTGAGCCTGCGAGTTTTTAGCAAAAATATGGAGAACAAAGTTCAAAACATTTATGCATGTGATGTTGAATAAGACATGTTCCAAAGGGAGCATTAGTATTCGGCCTACAAACATCAAACCCAGTCTGCAATGGATGTGTTCATACAGCCCAAAATTAAGATTGCACAGAACAGTAAATTGAATCTAATTGATGCAATTAGACAATTTTAACAAACAAAAAATTTGAATACAAAAGAAGCAAGAAATGAATCAAAAAACAAAGATAAACTATCCATAGAAATAAAACATAATTAAAAAAAAAACACAGTTATCAGTACCAACCCTTTCTGTTCCTTCATCTGTAACAGTACACGATAGAGTACTATATCTGCAGCCTCTGCTAAGTGTTCACTTATGCAACTCAAAAACCGTAAAATAGTCGCATTCGCTGGCTCAGCAAACATCTTGTCAATCAATGGATTAACTAAGGAGTTCCAGTTTTGAACCTAATTTATTTCATAACAATAAAATAAATATAGAGACAAGTCTGCAGTTAATACAAAATCAGAGCTTAAAACAACACATGAAACAACAATTATAAGTGAACCTTTAAAAGAAGACGGTGATATTAGATTTTCAATTTTTGTTTGCATAATCAAATAATATATAAATGATAGAGAAATGGGGGTAAAAACAAAGGAGTACAGAAAGTTGAAAATGTTGACATTGTGACAGATAACAAATGGAAGGGAGACCTAAGATTACAAAGGGGAAGTAGTGAGAAAGGACTAATAAGCTTCAAAATTTTTCTGAAGGTGTAGCCCTAAATCAAGTTGCATGGAGAAACTGATTTATGTAGCTGATCCCATATAGTCTGGAGGGATGCTTGGTTGAGTAGAGTAAAAGAAGAAAATGAAAATGTTAACCAGCTACAAGAAGGTTAAAGCAAAAAGGAGACAATAAATCCTAGTAACTACTGAACCACTATCGAAAAGGCATAAATTGAGGGCTTCTCGTATCCCAATAATATCAGGAAAAAGAAACATGACACCAACATGGCTTGGTCAGGAATTGGCATGAAGCAGGTTGCGGGGATGAAGGGAGAGAGAGGAGAGAGGGAGAGGGTGGAGATGCACATCCTGAAATCATGGAACCCCCAAAAGTCATTGCATGAAATTATTTACATTTCTCTTCATATTAATATCACAGAAACTAATTAAATGTTGCATCTACTGAGATCATTTCACATATTCTACTTATGATGCAGTTAAAATAGTATTGCTTTAGAGGAAAATCAATTACAAAAGGATAGAAATTAAGGTTCAGTGCCTTCAATAGTGAAACAAGAAAATAAACAATCAGTAATATATCAAAATCCACAAGATGCTATTCACATTGTTGCACTTGCAAATCATTGATATATGAGGAAAAGAAAAGTGCAGTGGAGTGCAGCTCTAATGTTGCCTGGTAAAATCATGAAATAAAAATTAAAATAACTCATCAAATTAAAATAGCTTTTAAACTTACACTTTTAGACCACTCCGGAATCAACTTCAGTACTTGATCAATGACCATCTTTGATCCTGCAACAGTTTTACAAGAAGATTATCTCACGTGCTAATTAAAAGCCTGTTAGGTACGAACTCTGATGAGCAGGATGAATGTAAGAATTACTTAATACTAGTTATCACCAGGAGGATGAAGGCATAAATATTTTGGTCCATTCAAGATGAATTGAAAAACAAAAGGTAATTGAAAAGAAAGTACATGAGATATATGAACTTTCCTAAAGAAAACAAACAAACCAAAATGAAGAATGTAACTGAAATCTGCAAATGCTGAATTTATAAGAAAATTTTCATTCACTGCAGCTCAAGTTACTAGCAAACAGGAATAGTTTGGATAGATCAGAAGCTCTTGGTGCTCCATCACTGAAATATAAGTATCAAATGCAGTAACATGTCTAGCAATTGAACTAGCCTACTTTACAAGATTTGCATGAATTCTAGGACCAAAGAGTTGCAGGGGTATCAAAGTCAAAAAATACAAAAATTAAATATAAAAATTCCCTGCCAAGTTTAGCAGAAAATAAAGTATGAGATTCAAGGCCCATTTGGTTTAACGGTACGTGCTAGCTATACTGATAGCTAATATCCCATGACTAGTAGTTGGTAGAGAAAAAATAATAAGTATTTTATAAAAATTTGCTAGTGGTTGTTGTTCATATGATAAATTACCATTAAGAATATAATTTACTTAAGTTGTTATTATCATTATTTATAAAATTTTAATATTTATTATCATTGCTTGTATATATAAGAAAGGTATTGATGTGAGAAATTGAGAAATTTATAATTAATAAAATGATACTATAGCTTAAATAAAAAGTAAATTCAGTCAAGCATTAGCTAAGAGAAAAAGTTCCAACATGGTTCTTTTAAGAAATTAGCTGATTGAGATAAAAATCAGCTACCCATATCCAATTAAAAAATATTACCAACCACCTTTGAAACAACTAATAGACATGAAAAGGTTATCAGCTACCTCGAACCTCCAAACCAAACAGCCCCTTAGTCATAAAAAATGGTTTTCACAGTTTGATCTGCCATATTGCAATATCAATGTAGAAAGAGTTACACCTTTACTTAGATCACCGGTATTGTCTGAATGATCTAGGCTTTGGCTAAGGTTGCTGCAAGACGAAAAGAGAAAAAGATCAGTAATGGTAAAGTGCAGCTTATTATAATCAAGAATAGGTTCATTTGAACAACTTAAACAAAAGGAATAAACCATTTTATCTTATTTCTGATGAAGTAATGAAGTGCATTGATGATATAGAGGGTCGAGTTAAATACCTGAGGCAATCAAGCAGCATGCATATAGCTTCAGGTTTCTGGTTATGATATTTGAGTAATGCAATAAAGGCAGAACAAGCATATGACTGCACTCCACCATCTGATGAGCAAATAAGGTGAACTAAGGCTGGCAAAACCAACGATGGATCTGCAGAAGAATAGAAAAAATTCAGCAATCCATGAACACTGATCAAAACATGAATGTTTAGTAAATTGAAATGACAAAAGTAGCTGTTCTGTTTGTCAATGCCACGTGACCACAAGCAGATAACAATACAGTGTTTCACAAATAACACGAAAGTTTTAGAATATAAATAATTATGAAATTAACGAGGACTTTCTACCCCATTCTGTGTTGTATTTAAGCTCCCCAAATAGCCAATAAACCATAAATATCAACCTTCATAACAAATAATTGGAGATGAAAAGATTTGCATATATGGACACAGGTTTTCTGCATTATCCACAATCTTTCTCAAACTGCGGATTTTCAACAAATAAGGGGAGACAGATCCAGGAGAAAAATTCTTCCTTCCAATAAAAATAAAAATACAACAAGAGACTTATACATCAAAACGGTTCTCTAATCTTTT
This sequence comes from Excoecaria agallocha, assembly GCA_037975025.1. Classification (NCBI taxonomy): domain Eukaryota; kingdom Viridiplantae; phylum Streptophyta; class Magnoliopsida; order Malpighiales; family Euphorbiaceae; genus Excoecaria; species Excoecaria agallocha. The sequence goes on from CM075808.1 coordinate 52,027,765, forward strand.
TGAGATAAAATAACCCTCTAAATGTCAAAGACCATCCTTTAAATAGATATATACCATGACATGAAAAAGGACATCAATAAGAAAAAGGTAGGAAAAGAAAAAAAGGAATGAGACATGAGAAAGACATAACAGCACACACTATTGTTTTGCATTCTCAATCATAGACAAGGATGCCACTGTAAAACCATAGAGAAGAACAAACAAAACCTACTTTAGCTGGAGCTTCTAGGAGAACAAATTTAATTGTTGACAACGAAATCCTCAGTATCACGAGGCCATATTATAATTATAGCAATCAAGGAAGAAGAGAAACATTAAATGACAATAAGAATTCCATGTCCACTGAACAAGTAAAAACAGTAGTTAGATTGCTATGAAAAGCAACTTAAATATGATGACCTTTCAATTTGAGCATAAATTATCCTCAAGTATCCTTCCAGCACATAAAGAGGAACTTTTGACACCAATGAAAGTTCCACCAGGAAACAGTCAAAAAACTGAAGTTATTCCTCCTCAACATTGCAAGCCAAAACATATGTGTTAAAAAATTCTAATTCAAGAGCTAACCCAGCAATGATTTTCTTGACAGTTTTCAGCTGAATAAATTGTTCATTCAGATATCATAATGCTGCTACAAATGGTATTCATCTCTATATCAACACATGTTTGAACATCTCATAGATTTCATAAAATGGGCTTCTAGAGCCCAATAAAGATCTTAGCATGAAGAAGATTGATTTATACAAATGTGCCAGTAAGGCAATGAGCCCACAGTGATTATCTTGTCCAAACACAAATCGTTCAGTCTATCAATCCTCCATATCTAAACAGTTTGATTTTCCCCTAAACTATTAAAACCCATCAATAATACTTAAAGCATGCTAATAAAAAAAAGACAGAAAAAGCAAAACTGTCAGGAATAACCTATTACTGAAAGCAAATCAGATGCTTTTTGACAGATTGCTACTTCTTTGTCACTTAGACACTCCAGCAAGCTGTTTGCTATATCTTGCCTGCAATAATCATACTAACAGATTGTGACAAAAGCCAAAGATGTGAAAGTAAAAAGAAAATTTGAAACTAATGTGGTTCTAAGCTCTTATACCACGCCAAATGGGAAGGCTTGTTTACTAAGTCTGATGACATGCAAACCAACTGTGATACAACATCAATAGCATTCCTTCTCTGCTCAGCATTTCCAGAAGTGAGGTGCTTCAGAACTCGTTCCAGACAGTTATTGTTTGTGGTCCTGAAAAATAATTTAATGTTCAAGTCAAGTCTGAATGCCAGAAAACAGAATAAGCAATTTATTTATGCTGTCAAGCACTTATAAAGTTAACAGAATGCAAAGAATACATGGAGCAATATTCTGCTATAAGCATGACAACAGCTCTAGCAACACCATCCCGCTCGTCTAGAAGGCCAAGCAACATAGGTAACACCAAATCCATCTGTCTGCTGTCTGTGAGGCCATTTTCAGATGAACAATTTGGTTTAAATATAGCTTCCTTAAATATGCTAACAGCCCCAGCTATCACACCCTCATTGGCACTGTGAAGCTTCAGTCAAAAAAGAAAATTCAAGGACATAAGAAAAAGAAATAAGTATAACTAAACAGAAGCACAATATTTGGTTTTGCATACAGACATAGAAAAATACATTTTGTGCATAGAAAATGAACAAGTAATTAGACATCCAACCGCATTATTTTTGCCAAGTAGAATGCAATATTCAGCCATCTCCAATTAACAATACGTTGCTCAACTTCAGGATTGATGAAGATTTTGAAACAATCTCAAAAGATCTGATAACCTATCTGCCATCCGATATACTGTTCTCACATGGCAGAATAGAATAAATATTCATCCTACACTAAGAAACCATTCTCCTCGGTAAAAAAATCCTAAATATTACAATTCACAACACAAAGTACAAACAAAGTGGGCCTCACAAATATATTACCGTAACCTTTAATATGTTTTCACTTTATCACAAACCAAATCGCTAAGCATTACCAAGCGATTGACATCACATAGTTACAATATTTAGCTCATTTATCTTACCAGCATAACACATCCATAATTATTTACATATAAATGTGATTTTTACAATTATCATACATATTCACGTATGATATAAATCACTATTACATGTGTCATTAACCACCGACTGTACAAGTCAATCCAACAAGCACCACTCTCAACTAGGCCATCTATTGTGTTCTTCAGAGACAAACTTTCTGTAACTAGATGTCAATTATGCAGGCCCATCCAGCTTAAAGTTGTGAACTACCCCAGTTTTTTAACAAGATCCAGACAAAAATTTCATACTCTATGTAAATGAACTAGTCAATGTAAAACATTCAACAAATATATACAGAAACACTAGAAGAAATATGCACATAATACTCGCATGAAGCATAAATTAGTGGACATCTTCTATGTAGAATATTACAATCACTAGGGCTTTTTGACCACAAAGATTTATACCTGAGATAAAAGGATACGTGATATCTGCATCCCATATTCTGACACAGTGCTCTCTAAGTTCTTGCTGTCAAAACGTCCCAATAGTAGGCATAAACAGTTAAGGAAAAACTTTCTAGTCTCAACACCAGCATCCTTGTTCTCTACATGGCCCTCAGCTTGGCTGTCTGAGTAATACTACAAATGCATTTTACTTCCATCAACAAATTAACAACTAGATTGTTTAGAGAAAAACAAATACAAAAGCATTTGGGCAACAGAAAAAACACAATCAAAAATAACAAACTAGAAAGTTCAAGATTTATGACAGAGCAACAAAATCAGTGTTTTTCCAACATTTTAAACAAGCCCCCCAATCCCCTGGTGCACAGGTCACCACATACAAGAAAGATGTCGATAGCATCTCAGCAATGTAACTCTAAACTGGAGCAAAAAATTGTGACAAGCTCCTTACCTTTGGAAATATTGCATGCGGGGATGGACCTACATTGGTCCTTGCACCGTAACCCAATCCCCCAACCCACCAATTTTTTATTTAAAAAAAAAATAATTGAAGTTTCCTTTGTAAAAACTTTAATTTTGCCAATGTATATTAATTAATTTATAAACTTGCCTGAGTGAGCGCACCCACACACCCAAAAAAAAAAAAGAAAGAAAAGAACATAAACATTAAATGTTAGTCATCTTTTCCATTTTTGGCCCCCTCAATATCCAGTCCTAGGTCTTTCCCTGCTTACACGGGCAGGTATCTGTTGCATTTTTATAATATAGCCTTAGACATTACCAAATTTACATGAACTATAACAATATTCCTTTAAACTAGAAAGCTAATTAATTGCAATCCTCTAGTTATCAGTCCAGACCTCCCATCAAATAGCGTATTGAAAGAAAATTTAAGTAAGAGTAACCAAGAGAATACTTATTTTTTCGAACTGCAAAATCAGCCATTCACAGGTTATTTTTACAGTACATGCATCAAGTTAACATGCGCTTTTTTATACATCTGTATGAACAACACAAAACAAACTCTCAGATGAATAAGGTGGAACAAAAATATATCATAAATGAGGGCATAATTTTGTATGAAATCAAAAGGGGTGAAGCGATAATCGAATAACTTTCCAAATCTTTCAAATGCATCTCAAGCGAGGGACTCATTAGGTTAAAGGGAGATAAAGGAAAGAAAAGTGCTAAATTTTCAAAATTCTTCCTCTAATAAAGAGAGAGACAGACAAGACAGGAGATAAGTGGCTTCTATCTCTTTTACATGTAGATGTTAAAAAAATAAAATTAAGAGTCCAATTAGAAAATAGAATTAATTAGAAGAATCAATCCAACAGATTTGGAATGCCACAAACAATGTTAGGTTACAGAATAGACTTGTTGGAAAAGCTTTTTTCTTTGTTTTTTTTCATCATATTCTAGCTATGCAATGAATCTATGATGACTGCATGATACACAACTTGCCAATCAACAAAGCCAACAGAACAATAATAAATTTTTGTAAATTATGCTTACTAGTTTTACGAGTATGTGCATTGCATGTGAATGCTTAACTCATTGATAATGATAGAAATTATGCTATTGGCCAAGAGGTCCAGACCACGGGCCCAAGATATGAAGGCTTTATGCCAGGAGATCCAAGATGCAAGTAAGGGAGGAGGAGGGGAGCTGAGCTAAGAATTAGTCAGTTAGTAGGAAAAAATAAAGTATAAGAAGGGAAATGTGGGGAGTGAGGAGGGCATGTTGAGATTTCAGTTGTAAACAGGATTGGGAGTGAGGGAAGAGGGGGAGCAGTGTTTGGTTGCCCTCATTGTTGCTAAGGCCCTTACTACGTTTCATTTTATCTTCTTATTTCTTTGGATTGTAATCAGAATACTGATCATTGTATTTTGGATTGAGTGACATCAATACATTCAGTCCTTTCTCATCTATTGCTGCCCATTATTTTAGTTCTGTTATTCAGTTTCTTATCATTGGTCCGACCTGCCGGATCCAACAGGAGAAGCACGATACCATGGAAAATCGTTTGCAAACATTTCACAATCGTTTGGAGGAAACTGAAAATAGGGTAGGGAATCTAGCCGAGTGCTTGAAGGAGATCTCAAAATCCATCACTGAGATTCAAAATCGCATGGCCAATTCTGAACTCCGTTATCAGGCAGACAAGAAACAGGAGGAGTTAAATAAGCTAAAGGAGGAGGAATTTCGGAGTTATGTGCTCAGCTGGTTAAAACATCAAGACAAACAAACCAAACCAACTAAGAATTTTAACTCACATGGAGAAACGGGAATGGAGGGGAATGGTTTCCATCAGGAGGACCCAATCAAGTAAGAGATGAAGACACAATATACTAGCAGTGACCCTTCTAAATCCTTTGAAGGTTTAGTAGATTTACAGCAAACGGAAGACGAAGAGGAGTACATCGGACCTTGTGAGGTGGTGGCTATTACCGTGCTGGGGCAGGCCGAACAACAACATAACATGTACCTCATCGGCAGGTTGATGGAGGAGGACAAAGGGGAATTGATGGTAAATCAACTGGTGGAGATGCGAAGCGAGAGACCGGCTTGCTTCCTGGAGACGCCGCTGCAGATCGGAAAATGGGGATCTCTTCCATCGCTGCAAAATTTCCTTAAGAACAGAGAAGGCACCATTCAAACTCAGGTGGATCAGGCCGGATGGGATGGATCAAGATGTTTTGGGTCTCTGAACCTTTTACCCAATCCCATGCTGGGCCCAAACCAACAAAAAAAACCAAACAACCCAACCCACCAACAACACACATTTTCTCCTTCAGCTGAGCTGCACCGATGGGAACCAAAGAGAGCAGGCGTTCGTCAACGGACCAAAACTGAGTGGAAGGCACGACGACGTAGGAAGGGGCGTGTTTTTCGCATAAGAATCGCTGTGCTTGAAACGACGTCGTCATCGAGGAGGATCGTCTTGACGAATAGTGGTGACGAGGCTGTCGAGGTAGAGGGAGATTTTTTCGAAGGGAACGGCGACGAGATGAACACCATTAAGTTGGTGGGAACTGCCAACGAGATCTCATGTTTTTTTATTACAGAGAGAGAAAGAAAGAGAGAAGAAATGGTGTTGATGATTGAGACAGCCACTGTTATTCGATTCTTCGCCAGCGCAAATTTCTGCTCCTCACTGCTTTATCTTGTTATCGTCACACGTGGATCTCGGAGGAAGCTAACGGCATCCACGTTAGCTCATGCCTTCCCTGGAGCAAGCTTCGGAGATTAAATGGTGGTTCTTTGTTAGGAAGGACCAGTCTTTTAAAGAATAGGATTCAAGCATCTTCGGAGCATTTAAACTCAGCCTCAGATTCTTCTAGGTGGAAGTATCATCCGTTTGAGGAGATTGCAGAGTCAACATCACAGAATAACGGAGATGCAATGCTTACAGTTCCAGAAACTGCTCTGACCATTGTGGAGGTCAATGGCAAAGTGACATTGATGTTGACTGCTTTGATCAATGATGACATTCATGAGAATATTGTCTGGCCAGACGTGCCTTATGCTACCGATGAACATGGAAACATATATTTTCAAGTGAAGAATGAGGATGATGTTTTGCAAACCGTTACTTCAGAAAATAATTTCGTGCAAGCCATTATAGGGTTTGATGCTATGGAAATGATTGGTGAGATGGAGTTATTAGGTTCATCAGATATTGACTTTGGAATTGAGGAAATTGAAGATGAAGACGAGGACGATGATTCTGATGAGACATTAGATGACTGGGCTAAACTGGACACCATGCGTTCTTCTCATCCAATTTATTTTGCCAAAAAGCTTGCGCAGGTTGCTTCAGATGATCCTATAGATTGGATGGAGCAGCCACCAGCTGGTTTAGCTATCCAGAGCCTCATAAGATCTGCCTTAATTGAAGAACAATCTGACATCCAAATGCACATGTCTAGTAACCAGTCATGTCATGCTCACATAAATGAGGTTGGGAAAAAGGTAGAAGGCGAAGTGGAAGATCCTAGCAGGATCAATGGCCATGAACACAAACCAGAATCATCTGAAGATATTTCAATCTTGGCAGAGGAATCAGGGAAGTATAAGATCCCAAGAAATGGAATTATATTTTACAAGCTGGAGATGATTAAAATGCATCTGATTTCAGTTCATGGACATCACACTATGGTTGAAGTAGAAGACTATGGGAAGACTCAACCTGATGCTATTGCACACTCATCAGGAAAAATAATCTCTCGTCTCAGAGCTGGTGGAGTAAAAATTACTCAGGCTTTGAAGTCCATTTGGTGGAGATGCAGGGGAACTATATTCTCCTCAGGCTCTGATGTTCGTCTTAAGATGCAATCATTACAAAACATATACGAGTTTATGCTTGATGCTGAAAGCAACATGGGAACAGATAAGGCCGGTGATAATGCAAATCATTATCCTGTAGAAGGGGGCCAGAGTGTACTTGTTGCAGCAGGAGCGGGTGATACTAATATCTGTGGAGGTCAAAATGCGTTGCTGCTCTTTGTAGCTCACTACTTGCTTGCTCTTGAGTCGTCAAGGTTCAAAGCTGTATTGCTGCCACATGAAGCTGGTCAATTTAGTGAGAAAGACCTGAAAAAGGCTAAGCAGGTGTCTAGCTTCTTCAACTATCTATTACTAGCAATTTGGGTGGGAGGCGTAGCCAGCTTAATACTTTTGGTGTGGGTGCAAGATAAGCAAGGGTGGGACTTGGGCTTTGGTACTAGTGCTGCAATCATGTTCTGGAGGGTGCTGATAGTTTTAGCTGGATTGCCAAGGTCTCGTAGACAACCATCAGTCCTCATCGAAATTAAGCAGGATGAATTTGTCATCCGCCACCAGTTTTCTCAGCTCAATCTTGAGGACAAGACTGCTTTCCCACCTGGTGGCAATGATAGAAATTATGCTATTGGCCAGGAGGTCCACGCCACGGGCCCAAGATATGAAGGCTTTATGCCAGGAGATCCAAGATGCAAGGAAGGGAGGAGGAGGGGAGCTGAGCTAAGAATTAGTCAGTTAGTAGGAAAAAATAAAGTATAAGAAGGGAAACGTGGGGAGTGAGGAGGGCATGTTGAGATTTCAGTTGTAAACAGGATTGGGAGTGAGGGAAGAGGGGAAGCAGTGTTTGGCTGCCCTCATTGTTACTAAGGCCCTTACTACGTTTCATTTTATCTTCTTATTTCTTTGGATTGTAATCAGAATACTGATCATTGTATTTTGGATTGAGTGACGTCAATACATTCAGTCCTTTCTCATCTATTGCTGCCCATTATTTTAGTTATGTTATTCAGTTTCTTATCAGATACCCTGTACTTTGAAGGGTATAAAGAGATTATCAGTACATATAATACTGTTATATAAAACAGTTTTATGTTTTGTTACATTGTTATCTTTTTTTAGTTAAGATCTGAACAAAATTACTTTCTATTTAGCGATTTTATATTAGTAAAAATACTATTTCATCATCTTCCTTTTCAGTGACTTCCTATTAATTATATCTTATTTCAAAATCTTAATCTTTCATAGTTTCCTATAATAATTACATTTGATTAATTTCATAATTACATATTATAAATATATTTTGAATCAAATATTTTCGAAAAAAAATTAAAAGGTTATTTTAGTCTAAAAAGTTGTATCCCACATTTGTGTTTTTGTACATACTGAAAATATATATGTGCATATATCTGCTGTCATCAACTATACATAAAGACACATCCTCTTAATCTTTATGGACTTTAGAGAGCTTGTGATATTGTCTAACCAAAGATGCAGGCATATTGTCCAACAAAACGAAAATTCCTTATAACCAGTTAACATGAATAAAGACAGATATGAAATTCTCAAGCAATTTACAAAACTAACCTGAATGCCAGATATGTACTGGTCCAACAATTCTTTGCAATTCTGAGAAAATTTATGATCTTCCAAGTGCAATAAAATGCTGTAATGCTTCCAACAAGAAGAAAGTAGCAAGGCCCCTGTATTAGGCACGTTTTTACCTGTCTTCATATTGCATATAAAAAAATTAAAAAAAAATAGATCATAATAAATAGCGAATTAGGCAGAAATAAATGTAAAGAATTAGGCAGAAATAAATGTAAAAAATTAATAAAAGCACGCAGTGGGTACAAGACCTGCCACGTCCTGAATGCATCTATGGTGCCCTTGTACATCCTGAAGCCAGTTAAGTACTTGCTCCACCCCTTTTGCATGTAAAGGCCTACTTTTTCTGTTCCACTAGACATATCAAATACATTAATACACAATACCAATTTTAATTAGCACACACTTTGAATGGTATTGGAATGGTGCTCAAAGTAAATTACATAAAACTGAGATGATGATGTTCAGACCAAACACCTACTTAGGAAGTATTCTTTCTAGAGTCAGAAATAAGTGCTTGCTAACAGGAAAAACTTTTCAAACAAAGTCAAACCTAAAAAAGAATACAATGATTTAATAACACCCATCACATTATTATGAAAATAGTACTGTGGCTTAAAAAAAAAAAAAGAAAAAGAGTGATGAGCACAAATTAAAATTTAACCAGTCAGGATTGTAACTCCAAGTTTCAATTGTTTAATGTGTTCCGAAAAAACCACAAGAAGTAAAACTCAAAAAAAAAAAATAAAAATAAAAATGAAAAAAAAAAAGGAAACCTCATCACAAGTTCATATCATATTGAAAATTTATCAGGTCATGGAGCCAAAAATACAACTATGGAAGACTGGAAAAATCTTTTGCTATGTAACTGTATTATTAGAATATATGCTAAAAAGAGAATGACTGCACTGAAAAAGCACACACAACAGGGGTCCAGCACCTTGTTTAATTGTTCATACAGGAAAATATAAAAAAACAGTCCAAGATGGTCAAGTATAGAACATACTGCAATAAGTCTCTGCATTAGAGTTATTAGTTCGTCAATCAAATCCCAAAGCAAGTTTGCTGTGTCAAAGTTTGAAGCATCCAATGATGTAATTGTTGGTGTCACTTTCTTCTCTCCACCAGCAGGCTGCAAAAGACTAATACGCTTATCGGATACTTTTGACTCCAACGATTTTAGCTTCCCACTCAAAACCTTAGCCTTTCTTGTTAATGCTTCACTGATGGATATAACACAATCAGCAGCAGACACTGACAGGCGAGAGGGCAACTCAAATCCTTCCTGCAGTGTGCTACAAATTCAAGCGGTCAAAAGTGAAAGAAGAAAAGGAAAAAAAAAGTTATGACTGTTATCATGACGTTTACTCTCAACAGAACAACAAACTGCAAAAATTCCTGCAAACTAAGTAGCTAATTGACAAAATAAGTGGTATTGACACACGGATAAAGATTACAATATTGTAAACATTGACAATCATGTAGCAGAAACCCTACATAATATACTTGCTTTCTCATAATTTGTAACAAATACACATTCAGGTCACAAATGCACACACTACATAATATACTGTCTTTCCTATTGTCAAAAAGCAATTGCACAAATTTGCACTACATTCAGCGGAAATCAAAAGTTTACGCAACGGGAAAAGACATATCTACCTCCCCTTGAATATTATGAGTGTCAATTGTGGGACACATGAGCAAAGTATCTTCAACAAAGAACCGTAATTGTCCCTTATTCCTGGGAAAAAAAATTACTGTCGCATCAATCTCCGTAGAAAAAAAAAAAGGTACTAAGCAAGGAATAAAGGGTTAACGTAGAAAGAAAATAAACATAAACTATCTCCTTACCATTTAGACTGTATTGATCCACAAAATTTTCATACTCCAAAAGTCTACGTATAAGAATACACCAACGAAGAGCTATATAGCGATCATCTTTTCTACCAATAATGTCAGCAATATTTCTAGCAACAGCTTGGAAAAGAAAATCATCTTGAAAGAGCCAATTTATGAGGATTATAACTTGCCCACCATGCTTCAAGTCTTTACTCCTCAATGACTAGTGCACAAAAAATGCATTAAAAGAAAAGAAAAGAAAAGAAAAATTCTGAATGAATTAATTAAGAACGCTTTTTGCCGCTAGCAATAAAAAGTGATAAAAAAAAGGGACAATTTTAAAAATGAGAAGTACATACGTGTTGAATGATGGGAACGAGGATATCATCCAATTTTTGGTCCCTCTCAGCTGCGTCTTTAACGAATTTGTGAAGAAACCACAGCGAATCTTCTAAGGAACCAAGAGAAGGTCTTTTCTTAGAGTCTGTAGAGAGGCGAGAAACGGAGTCCCGAAGCTTTTTCGGGTGAGCTCCGAGTAGAGTGGTCATGGCTCTGCCTATACTCACAGAAACCAATGATTCTATTGAATTTTCTGACTCTGATTTCCACATTAGCGCTTCATCTTGCTCCATTTTTACCCAAAGATAGCAGCTTTAATGAAATTTAAAAATAATTTGAACTAATAAGTTCCCAAAATTCAGACTTTTAGCACCTACAAAAGTAAATTTTGAGAGGGTTGAAAGTTTAGGGCTTTGGAAGTTTGGAGAACGACAAAGAGTCACGGCGACGAATATTAAAACGCATTACAAATATACAGAAAAACCACAACGTTTCGAGCTTCCACCTTTAAATATGGAGGTTTCTCAACCGCCAAATTTACATTTGCAGGAAACTGCAAAGCTCAGTTTCCAATGCTTGGCCGAAAACTAGACACACCAAAAACTGCTCTCTCAAGACTGCTAGAGAACCTTTTGATTGCACCTAAACAAGAGCTAAAACCCCAACAAAACCCTTTGAATCAATCATCTTCTTTTAGACAAAACTGTGATCCCACTCTGAATCCACTAAGCCAATTGTCATTTCAAGAGAAATTTAGATACGTTTGTGATCTTCTTTTACCTCAAATTCATGCTAGATCCCTTTTAAAGGGTCAACAGCTACATGCCCACATCATTAAATCAGGGTTTAATTCCATCCCTCTTGTCTCTCACCATCTCATCAACCTCTACTCCAAGACCCAATTGCCTCTCCTTTCTCTTCAAGTTTTTCAGGAATTCGAACAAAAATCTGCCACCACTTGGAGCTCTATTATATCTTCTTTAGCCCAAAATGAGCTGCCTGGTCTTGCCATTGAGTATTTTCGCGAAATGCTTGTTCATAATATCCGGCCGGATGATCATATATTGCCCAGTGCTACTAAAGCTTGTGCAAATTTGGGTAGATGTGATATTGGGAAATCTTTTCATGGTTTTGTGGTTAAAATTGGTTTCGATTTTGATGTGTTTGTAGGGAGTTCTATGGTTGATATGTATGCAAAATGTGGGGAAATTAGTGATGCAAGGAAAGTATTCGATGAAATGCCTGAGAGGAATGTGGTTTCTTGGAGTGGGATGATTTATGGGTATGCTCAAGTGGGTGAAGATGAGAAGGCTTTGAGGCTCTTCAAAGAAGCTTTATTGTTGGAGTTGGATGTGAATGACTTTACTTTTTCGAGTGTTATTAGGGTGTGTGGTAATTCGACATTGCTTGAACTGGGGAGGCAGATACATGGATTGTGCTTGAAAACAAGTTATGATTCATCAAGTTTTGTGGGTAGTTCTTTGATTTCGTTGTACTCAAAATGCGGTGTTATTGAAGAAGCTTCCCGGATTTTTGATGAGGTGCCAATTAAGAATCTTGGGATGTGGAATGCTATGTTGATTGCTTGTGCTCAACATGCACGTACGGAGGAAGCATTCGGTTTGTTTGAAAAAATGAAAATCGTTGGGATGAAACCAAACTTCATCACCTTTTTATGTTTGTTATATGCTTGCAGTCATGCAGGGTTAGTTGACCAAGGACAGCAATATTTCGATCTTATGGAAGAGCACGGGATTAAGCCAGGGGCTCAGCATTATGCTTCCTTGGTGGACTTGCTTGGTCGAGCTGGTAAATTGCAGGAAGCACTTGCGATTATTAAAGGAATGAACACAGAGCCAACAGAATCTACCTGGGGAGCTCTTTTGACAGGTTGCCGCCTTCATGGAAACACTGAATTGGCAGCCTTTGCAGCTGACAGAGTCTTCGAGTTGGGTCATGTTAGTCCTGGTATGAATGTGCTGTTATCTAATGCTTATGCAGCTGTAGGAAGATATGAGGATGCAGCCAAAGCTCGAAAGATGCTTAGGGACCGAGGCGTGAAAAAGGAGACAGGGTTGAGTTGGATAGAGGAAGGTAGCAGAATTCATACATTTGCTGCAGGCGATAGGGCTCATGAGAAAACCAAAGAAATATATCAGAAATTGGAGCAACTGGAAGAGGATATGGAGCAAGCTGGTTATGTTGCAGATACAAGTTTTGTGCTTCGAGAAGTAGATGGCGAGGAGAAGAGGCAGACAATTCGGTATCACAGTGAAAGACTAGCCATTGCATTCGGGCTCATTGCATTCCCACCTGATAGGCCAATAAGGGTAATGAAGAACTTGCGCATCTGCGGTGATTGCCATAGCGCAATCAAGTTCATGTCCCTATGTACTAGAAGAGTAATTATTGTGAGGGATAATAACAGGTTCCATCGGTTCGAAGATGGAAAATGTTCATGTGGGGATTATTGGTGACTAGAGTACGAGTTTTTATTTACCTAGTAAGAGCAGTCTATAATTAAATTTGAATTATGGGTCAAAAAAATGGAGAAAGCAGAGCTGATGAAATAGAAGATATTGAATTCTTGATACATCTAGAACTAATAGATTTAAAATAATAATAATAATAATAATAATAATAATAATAATAATAATAATAATAATAATAATAATAATAAATGCATGAAATAAAAATCGAACCTAAATCTGGCTCAAAGAATATGAACTTCTTCTTAGCCACACCAGTGGCAATTTTGCACTTTATTAATACTAACAATGTTAATACCACCAATGTTTTCAATGACAAATGAATTGAATTGGACGAATTTGGATTGAATTATAAATAAATTGATAAAGATAGATGGATCATAAATAAACCATTATTTATAGTTTGTAAATGGGTTAATGTCCAAATGAATTGGATGAATTTAAGTCAATACATAAGTTTACCACATATTAGCTAAGATAAATTACACGATGGCTAAAATGGGTTGCATAATGGCTCAAATAAGCACATGGTGATGCAGACGGCTTGCATAGTAGCACTAATGGATAAAATTATGGGTTAATCCATTTAACTCGTTTTTTTAATGAAAATTCACTTTTGATACAATTACGACATACTAAATGGGTTTTTCCTAATAGGATTTTAATGAGACATAATACGTATTAATGGACATTCAAAGGGAAGTATGTACTATATATTTCATGATTATGAATATTCATAACCCCTTAAGGTTAATAATATGACTTATTAAATGGAGAAAGCAAACAATTATTATCCATAGAAGATATTTTGTAATATTATCAATGATTTTAAAGTCTGTTAGAAGTGTAATAGATCTTCTAATAGGAAGGATATCAATCTTTAAAAGAAAATGAAATGAAAATTTTTAAAGTGATACTCTAGAAGAGATAAAAAGTAGTATTGATCAATAACTTCATATTTCTAGAAAAAAAATACCAGAAGTAGTTCTATTAGTGGTAAACTATATAAATTATATAAAAATGGATGATAATTATTGTTAACAATGTAACGAGTATGGGTATCTAATTATTGAAAGTCGATATTAAGATGATCAGCAAAAAGAAAAAAACGTAATTCATGCTAATTAAACTAAACTCATACAAAATATTTATATTGGAAGTCTAGACATCAGAAAATGTCAAATATTTTAGCTATAAAAGTAGTAATTATTGAATTGCTCAATGTTAGCTATTTATGAAGTTAGTTAAAAGCTTATATGGTTTAAAGTCATAACTCAATACAATAAAAAAAATGTGTAGATTATTATTCAAAAACAACAACTAACAATATTGAAGTATAACCAAATGATAAAATGTTCTCAAGCAGCAAACTAGCTGATATCTCCATCAAAACTCTAGCAACTCCGATTTTCAGAAAGCATATAACTAGTATTGGAATGCTTCAATTTAAGAAAATATTGTAATTATTGTATTTTTTAGGAAAAGTACATTGCCTATGAATTTTGTACTATTTTTTTGCTAAGTTTTTTTTCTACTGGATTTTTCTTAGCAAGATTTAAAGAGACGTATTCATAGTATATAGTCATCCAAGGAAAAATATTGTGATACCTATCAAGTATTTGGATGACTATCAAACTCTATTGTTTTTTTTCATTCTAGTAAAAGTCTACCTCTTATATTTTGTATCTATAAATACCCCAATCTGATTATTTAATTGAGAAGATTAATAAAAAAAATCTTTATTCATACTATGTATGTTTTTACTTTAATTAGTTTTATAACATATTAAAATGTATAAATGAGGATTAATTTCACTTGTAATAACTGAACTTGTGATCAATTTTATAACAGTAATATTTTTTTCACAAAAATCACTGAATTTTGCAAATATATACAACAAAATCATTTTAACCGATTTTCGGCAAGGGACATGCCGAAAAGTCCAACTCGCACCATTTGGACTCGCCACATCAACATGCCATGTGTCATGTTGTGTTGACCGGATATGCCGGCTGGACTTTCTGATATCTTTCGTGTCGAAAACCAATCAAAGCAATTTTATTGTATATATTTGTAAAGTTCAATGATTTTTATGAAAAAAATAATTTATGTTGTAAAATTTATCACAAATTCAGTGAACATGGGTGAAACTAATCTTATAAATGAGAATATATTATTAGGATGATTTTGACCACTGAGCTAAACCGATTTTATTGCTTGATGCTTTCTACTTACTAGACTGATTTCTTATTCACGTGTTTGATACGAATTGCTTTTGGCATAGGCATGGCACCAGTCACCGCTCCATCGAATCTCACCTACTTAAAGCCCCTTCTCTGTTCTGTTTCTTCAATGGAGTTTTAGATTTGTTCACGTAGCCCACAATGAAAGCAAATGCATTTAATTTTGTTACGATAGTTGCTGAAAACAAAGATCTTCTCACCGAAATTCTGCTCCGAGTACCTGCAAAACTACTACTCAAATTGATATGCGTATCAAAATAATGGCTATCTGTGATTTCAAATCCCTAATTCTGTCACACCCATACCCATCGTCGAAAAATCTTCGATTTCACCCCTTCTGGTATGTTGCTCTGCACTGGAAGATCCTATGGATTACCGTATCAAGGATTCAAATTCCTCCATCTTGAATCTCCCACACAAGAAGAGGTTATACCATCTTTAAAGTATGTAAAACACCACGATGTTTCGATCATTCAATCCTGCGAAGGTTTGTTTCTTTGCTCTAGCCTGTTATCAAAAAAACAGTTAGAATATTTTATCTACAATCCTACAACTGAGTGATAATAGAACCTAGCTAACAGCCCGAATAATTTCAAAAAAAAGCTAGGTAAGCGGACAGAGATCGGCTAAATCTGTACCAACCAAAAGGTCGGATTAATCAGACTTCCAAGAGTCCATCCCTAGCCCGACCAATAGCTAAAAAGGCAACAACCACTTTTTATGGTAACAAAACCTAGCTAATAGCTCGAACAATTTCGAAAAGTAGTTAGGTAAGCTCATAGAGCTCGGGCAAACCCTTACCAACCAAGAGGTTGAATCAACCGAACTCTGAGGAGCCCCTCCATAGCTCAATCAGCAGCAGAAAAGATAACTGCCACAACAAGAAAAACGGTTATTTTTCTCCCATGTCTCCCCAAGAATAGGAGAAGTGGGAGTCGCCGAAAGAAGTGGGATTTCATCCCACTTTCCCCCAAAGAATGGACATAATGCCTATAAAAGGAGAAAAAAAATCATGGGGGTCTTTCAATCTAATTTTCACAAAATACATTCTTATTATCAAAAGTTCTAATTTGACCATCGGAGACTCCTTAGTCGAAAATCTACCGATCCTTTATTTCTTTTTGTAGGTGATCTTTTAGGACTTACAATTTTTTTCACTTGTCATCATTTGGTGCGGTGAGCATGGAACATGGATCTTTTTCCAGATCTCAACCTGGACTCTGCTTAGCCAGAAAACCAGGCAAATCCACTAGCTCTCCCTAGAATGCAGCAGCTCCCTCCATAATCCAATGACCCTAGCTTGGCATCCCCCACCATAGCTATTCCGAACACCTCTAGCATTACCTCACAAATAGCCCAATCCCCGATAGCCGAACTGTCAGCCATAATCACTTGAGTGCAACCACTCCCTCAGCCCACACAGCCCTACCAGATCCCCCAGACCTTGCAACTACTAGCCAAAGACCCATTTACCCCAGTGATTCCCCCAAACTCAAGGTCCACTATCACCCTTACTACCAAACAGTTTGAAAGACTGCATGCAAAGACAACAAAATCGAATTACTATGCAGTATCAATGTAGCTTCCAATCTCCACTTTCCTGAAAAATCCTAGCCGCTTCTTTTCCTAAAATACGACTCCCTAACCTACCAAAATATAATGGCAATGAAGATCCAGAGCCTACATTGGCCAGTTCCAACACACAATATTGGTGCTGACAGTAGATGACACCGCACTATGCAAAATCTTTCCATAGACATTAACTTGTCATCACTGAGCAATTGAAAACACTCGCTTATCTTATGCCTCTAAAGATGCATTTGCAAGATTGAGGTGACGATTGGCAGATTTATGTTTCTTTAGCTTTTGAACCCAAAAATTGGCCATACTACAAGGTCTTCTTAATTTTGAGTTCGCTCAATCATCCAATTGAAATTCATGTTTATTCTTCATATACTGATTCCTGGACTACTTCCCTCCGGGAGGAAGCCTTACCACTCTTTTGGGTATCGGGGAGATCTTTACCTTTCTTTTATGATGGTGCCATTCATCTAATTGGATATGATGCAATGGACTCATTTTTATTCTATTTTGATGTAAATACTGAGATTTTCAAGAGAATGCCTCCGCCTGCTGGATTAGATTGGGATGCCTGGGCCAACTTGAGATTCTTTGGGGAGTTTGAAGGCCATTTACATGTTATAGCGTTCCCAAATGTTGATGCTTCTTCAGGTTTTGATGTTTTTGAGATGGCAAATGACTATTCTGGATGGTTTGTGAGGTATCATGTCAATCTTCACCCCATTATTAATGCATTTCCTGAATTAATTTTGACGTCTCCAGCAATGAGCATCATTCGAGCCAAGAATGAAGAAGAATCTAGGATTGTAATAGTTGTTAATGGTGTTGTATTTATCTATAATCTTTACAATGTTACATGGAAAAAATATGCTTATTTGGCATCGGTGGCTAGAAGAAGGATGTTTGCTTATCAGTATACTGAGAGCCTCATTTGCGTTTAACTATAGAACTTGGTGAGCATTTACTTTACTTGCTCAATGAATTTGTGCAATTAGATATGGTTGTGATTAAGCTCTTCTAACGTTTCAATCATATTTTGGCTTAATACAAGAATTAACTCTTGCATCTGTTCCTGAACATTTTGAGGAATCTTTCAACTCCCAGAATTAGAAATTCAACAACTTTTATATGTGTAGCACCATTAGATGTTTCGAAAGATTTTTTGGTATAAGGGTGAGTTTCTGCATTAAGCCTTATATTTTTATACTGTAACACCTGCACGTTCTGTTTGAATGATGCAGGGCAAGTATTCACGATTGCATAAATCATATAGGTTGTATATTTATACAAGGAAGAGGATGATGTGAACATGAGTTCAAGAAAGGTTGACCTTGTAATTCCGTTGTACGTGGTGAGTATTATCACTTGTGCAAGAATTGACGTTAGATTTTCATCTAAATCAGAGTTGTCTATAATGACTATAATATGAATGATATTCTGGTATCTTGTATTTCTCACTGTTGAATTATCTTATTAAGTTGTATATTTTAACGCAAGGAACTTGGCAACTAATTAATCTCGAGTCTAGCAGCAGTTATGTTTGTAGCAGGTAGCCAGCTTCTTTTATATCTGATATGTTGGTGGCCTTTCTTTGTATTTTTGTCAACCTCAATCTCACAGGTAACAAAAAAATTATGAAAATATTAATCAAATTGTACGGGATAGAAGTTTACACATTAGCACATTCCTTCACGTGCACGAATCCTTTTAGCTTGGTTGTTGGGGAAATTAACTTTGTGATCCTTCTTCTGAATGACCCAATGTAGGAGGAAACCAAGTATATTAGGGAGCAGATGATGGCAAAAGTTTTCATCCTGCACATTCTTGGAATCTTGTTCAAAAAGATACTCTACACCTTCATTTACACATTCAAACAAAAACTTCAAGATCGGTTAGTTTATTTTGTCAGTGTCAGCCATGTTGCAAACTCTTATATCTCAAGAGTTTGATTGTCCGAACGGCAACTGAAATATGAAGCAAGTGAAAAACAGACTCCCAAATCCAACTGTTGCGAATTTTGACGCAAGATATGAAATCCAATGTTATTAAAACCGAACATGCCGGTTGAACCGGTTTAATTACGAACCTACAGGTCAATCGGTTGATTTAATTAATGAAAATCGAATTGAACCAGAGAACCGGATAAAACCGAATTTTTTTGTATATTTTCACACACACACACACACATATATATATATATATTCATTATTTATTTATTTGAAAAAAATTAATATTTTAAATTCTAAATATGTCACTTAATAATTTAATATACTTATTATTTATTTGGATTTATTATAATTAAATATAATTATATTTATATATGCAAGGTTAATGTTTTGTGTGATTGTTTCATCAGTACACCGTCTAATCAAGAAATTTTTTTCATGATATGATTGTATTTTTATATTTTTAATATATGATATTTAAAAATTCATAATAAATCACTTGTAATAATAAAATTGAAATTATATTTTGTAACTTATTATTAGGATATTTGTGATATATATTTAATATTTGATAAATATTTTTTTTATTTTTTATACAATAATGTTTATAAAATTAAAATAATTAATAATATTTTAAAAATAAAAAAAATTTGATTGAATTGGTCAAATCATGAACTTTCAATCTTATCGATGAATCGTGACAGAAAAAGAAAAATGGAAAGATGAATCGTGAGAGTTCAATTTGTTACCGTTTTTTATGTTGTTTTTCTGCTTGTTTATTTTATTGAGTTCAATTTATTTTAATGGTATTTTTATAATTAGACATATTTTTTTTATTGAGTTCAATTTCTTTTAATGATATTCTAATAATATTTTTGTAGTTAAATGTTATATCTCTTTTATTAAAAAAAACCCTCAAAGTAATCTAAATAAATAATAATAATCTAAAATAAATTGATGATTAAATAAAAAAATGGAGAATCAAATACTTGATTATTTTAAAATTTACAATAGAAAAAAATTTAACGACAAAAAACAAAGACTCAATTTGACCAAAAAGCCCAAAGGCCCAAAGTTCCTTATGTTCCATAGTCGTCTTGTTCCTGCTATCCGAGAAACCCAGCAATTGCAATAACAGAAGAAAACCCTACTGCCATCAGAATCTTGTTTAGTAATAAAACGGCTACTTTTACTCGCTCTCTTTGCATAATCTATTCTCTCTTCCATTCAATTTTTGACACAGAATTTTAGGGTTTTGGAAGCAGAAATGGGTTTGACCAATTTCATACTTACGGTAGCCGGTGTCAGCGCCGTCGTGCTTCTGTTGAGGAGTGATGTTAAGCAATCAGCCGCCATATTTAGGCGCAACGTCAAGCATATCCGTAATTGGCTCGAAGAAGAATCTGCTGCTGCCTCCAAGTATGCTCTAATAAAACTCCACTTACATTTTTGCGATCAGCGTTATGTACCGTTGATGTTGCTTCATGTGAAGTGGAATTTGATTCCGTCCCTGGCTGCAGTAGTTTGAAATATTTTGGGGTTTTTGCTGTGTTTTGTTTCACGGATTCATAAAGATACGATATTTGTTCTTTTCTTGTTATATACTAAGGGTGCTTTAGCTCGTATATCCATCAAAAAAGGCTCAATCCGAACAAGACGGTGTCCTTCTAGGTAGATTCTTGTTTCTCATCCAAGCTTAGTTTGAGCTGTCATTCAAAATTTGATGATGAATGCAATTGGTGAATCTATAAGTTCATTCATCATCATTTTTCGAAGGGTCTCTTATTAGGATTATTTTTTCTTTAAAAGGTATTTATATTATTGAATTTTTTTCAAATCGAGATGTGATTTTTTTCTTGTTTCCACCAAGTTTTTACTTCACATTCTTGTTTCGTTGCATGAATTTGGGATATACAACCAAGAGTGAAGTCTAGCATTGCCTTACGTAATAATCCATTGTTCAAAAACAGTAGAGTTGTGAACAAATTATGAGAGTTCAGAGATGGTTTTTAGTGCTTCTATTCCATAATGTAGTTAATCCATAGCATTGGGATGATTTTGCCTTAATTTTTTGGTCCAAATTTAATGGACTGTTACACAAAATGCCACTCATAATTTTGAAAATTTTGAAGTTTTAATTGTCTCTTGAGCTAGCATTGCATAGCAATTTATGTTCTGTGGTACGGGAACATGATTTCTCCCTTGTTGGTACTAGTAATATCCTTTCAGATTATTTTCTGCTTAAGTTGGGGAAAATTGCAGTCGTTCTTGTCATTTAAATTACTTTTGGTTATTGACTCTAACACTATTCATTTTAAGTTCTTTTCATTTTCATTTGAAGCCTAAAGATTTGAATGTTCTGGCTGGCTTTATGGGGATGGATTTAAATTCAGCTTTGGAATCAAATTGGTTTTCTTAAACATAGCATAGCTCTAATGAAACTGGTTACACATTCTTTATTGTTTGCCATTTTGCTGCTTTGTGTGTCTGTAAATTGGTCCTTGAGTGAGAGCAAGGGAGTGTCGTCTCCATGGATTTTAGAAGACTTATCCAGAAACCTGGATAAGAATGCCTAATCAATAGAAAACCTATCATCATTATTTGCTTGCAGAAAATTTTGAGCTCAATAGCTGCTTTAACAAGGGCATGACTACTTAATATTTGCTGCTTTAACCTGCCATCACATTTGCTGCTTTAAGAGCAAGATAGTTCTGCTAGCAAGGAGTTTACAGGGCTCATCCAGATACATGGGCATAAATGCTTGACCAGGCAAAGCTTATATTTGTTTGGCTATGAGAGTTTCTTCTTGAAGAACATAAGTGTCGCATTTTAATTAGTGGAACTTCTTCAGTCTAACCTATGTCTTATCAACGTGCTTTTGATCACACTTCTGATACATCTGCATATGTATGGCATTTATTTAAATTACTATTGTAACTTGAATTTATTCTTATGGACACTAATACAAGATTAATGTATTGGATTCAGGGCAGAGAAGGCAACAACAAAGGAACTGGAATCAAAGGTTCCTCATAAAGACATCCCCAAAGAGGACAAGCATTAATTCTATGCAAAAGTCTTGCACTTGAGAGTTTTTGGCCATTTCTTTCTTTGATGACGTTTTGATATTTTAGTGAAAATAAATATCGATTAATGTTTAGGGAAATATGCAGCGTATTTTTTTATTTTCTATAGTCTTTTATGAACTAGAATTTTCTAGTCTTTTGCAGTTACTTGATATGCTTATATGTATTTACTAAAAATTAGGCAATGTCTGTATATTTAAAGTAGTATATTTTGCCCTTTGGCTTCAGCATCTATTGCAATTGCAGACTCTGTATTTTGAGTAGATTTTTTTTTCCTCAAGATATATTTTATCACTACTGAAAGGTGACCCCTTAGGCATTTATCACCATTGCAAAACGAGCCCCCTGAAGTAAGAAGAAGAACGTGTTTATGCATGCTTTAGTCTAATAGTTATTTTTCAGACGAAATTTGTAGGGTGTTTCGAGATCTAAGACCGCATCTTGAACATGCATTATTTGATCTGTCTGAATACCGACCTTTGTTCTTGTCTTGAAAGCTTGGATATTGTTGTCGGTGGTCAATAGCATCCATGCTATGTAAGAGATAAAGAAAGAAAATCATGTCACCATATCACTTGGTTTTCATAACCTATTAATATTGTCTTTGTGATATGGGAAGGAACAAGCATGCTAGCAAATGCTTAGCACAGGTGCATGTCACTTTCTCATCAGTATCCTACATATTGTTGACATCTAAAGATAGTTTTATTCAAAATATTGCAATAATTAAATTGCATTATTAGGCATGAAAGTCTACGAGAACTGCAGCACAAGTGGCTTTTGTCAACATAACAAAGAATAATGAGGAGAGGAAATGTAAAGGACTTGGACTTGTGCTAATGCTTTTTCTCCACTACCATCTTCATTTGTCGATAACAGCTGACATTAGGTTCTCCTATACTCCTGTGTGTTTCATTTGTCAATTAAGATTGATGTTGTATGAGACTTTTCTCCTGACCATGTTCTTTCTAGTCAATTTAATTACCTTCTATTTAATAAATGTAAGAGGATTTGCAAGATAAAACTTGGTGAAAAAACATCGAAACAATGAGAAGAAATGCTGCTAGCATTGTCGGCAATGGGGAACTCTAATGTGAGTTGGAAATGCTGCTAGAATTGTCGGCAGTGGGGAGCTCTAATGTGAGTTGGAAATGCTGCTAGAATTGTCGGCAGTGGGGAGCTCTAATGTGAGTTGGTGGATATGGCGTGCCTTCTCAGATGAGGGGCTGTCCCTTCCACTTCCTAGTGAGACAATGACACCAAGCAATGCATTGGCTAGCAAAAAGCAAACTTAAGAAAATCATTTTTGTTCAATAGTGGTAATCACTTATTTGTTGAGTTATAGTTCCAAGTAGATTCTAGTTGGTTCATTAATTGTTGTTGGCATGAAGCTCTTGTGCCGACTAGAGGTCATTGCTTCTGCTTCACTTCTCGCAGGTCATGCCCTATTTTCAATTTCTGGCATTAGCAGTTTAGCATTAGTAGCTTTGTTTTGGAAATACTGAATATGCAGGACTCTGGTATACTAATACTACCAAATTGAAGAAAGGCATGCAGTCATTGGAATAGGAATGCATTATACTGCTATCATACTCCAACAGTCAAACTCAGGAATAAAAACTCATGGTAAAAAACTTTGCAAAATTTAAATTAATTTGCCAACAACTATTTCAAAGTGCTACACAAATTTACTTATCATTAAAGTAATCCTAAGTTTCAATATTAGATCAACTCTCAAGATCTATGCTGAAAGAGGGATAACAGTTGCTTTTAACTCTCATTTCTCTCATCAAATTTAACAACTGTTATTAGGGACCATATATGCCTTGTTCAATATTTATTAGATTAGTCAAGGCAATTGTTTATAGGAAAGCAACTGTTATGAGGGACCATTTGCGGCAGACTGTCATTGGTTTGTTTCTCTCTTAACATTTTCTATCTTAAACTTCAATGTTTGGTGCCAATAGTTTTCACACATATACAAGCATAAATAATACATATGCAAGTGGTCCCGCAAATCCCGTAGAATATATATATATATATATATATATATATATATATATATATAGCACAGAAAATATGTCCATCAATTGAGGTTGTCCAATTGTCGGATAAAACAAAATGTAGGATAACATCTCCTTTCGAAGTAGGGATGCTCATGATACGAGGAATCCCCGATCTCGGTGAAAACCCGTCCCGTTTGAGATGGAGAATCCTCGAATTTTCCCCCCATGGGGACAAAGGAAAAAAATTTTCGATATGTATTTCGGGATGGGAACGGGAAATGGGGTATCTGCTCCTAAAAATCCCCGTTCTGCAAAAAAAATTTTTTTTAATTTTAAAATATAATATTTTATAAATAATTAAAATATAACTTAATTTTATAATTATTAAATTTTAAATTATACTTAATTTTAAATTTATGAATGATTAAAATTTATATTAATTTAAATTATGATTGATTTTAAATTTTTTATTTATTAAATATTATATTTTAATTTTAATTATTTATAAAATATTATATTTTAAAATTAAAAAAAAAATTTAATTTTTCGAGGGATGAGGATCCCTGCGGGGCGCGGATAGGAGAATTTCCTCCCTGTTATAGAATTGGGGACAGAAAATTTCCGATTCTGGTGGGACAATGAATGGGGGTGCAAGCTCCGGCCCATCCTTTTCCGTGAGTATCCTTATTTCAAACTAGTTTTTTAAATTGTGTTAGATCTAATTTTATTTAATGTGAAAGCGTACATAGGATCCATCACACGAGGCTGAGAAGAAAGGGGTGGGGCAGGGAGGCGGAAGGGGTGGCGCCGTCCGCACTTTATTAATTAGGTATATTCAACATTTTCGGTTGAGTTGATGTTGATGTTCAAGTTTTAGAGACTAGGTAATTAAATAACTAGGCCTTAATCAAGGATACTAAACCACAACCCTAATCCACCTCTAATTCGATTCTCATAAATCATTTAATTATATTCTACCACGCAAACAAACTAATTAAACTACTGAGCATGATTGGACTAATTTACTAAGAATTAATTCAGATAAATCTTTTCCATCACTATATAGTTGCTTATCTCCAGTACCCAGGTCCATATTTTTATTAATGGACCCCTGATTTTATTAATAAATTGAGCCAACATTAAACTGTCACGTAAAAAATTCAATATTATTATTATACATATGTATGGTAATGTATTATTGTATTGATCTATGAATGAAGGCACATTAATCCTTTCTGCTTAATTAAATTGGGCTAAGGCTAATTAGCCTCCTAAGATTAACTTTTGGCCACTTAATTCATTGGTAATTGTCATTTGTGTATCAAATATCGATTGTATTTTTATTTTTATTCGTATTTCGGTCAACAAATTGTATTCTTATTATTGTATTCCGAAAGATGCATGATTTTTGCTGGAATGGTATGCTGCAGTATTAAACCATTAAGTGGAATCAAACATATGAAATAATATATTTATATATAATTCATACCTAGCATCTTACATTATGTTGAAAAAGAACTAAATATCAATGATATGAGAGTTGGATAAGACATTTTCTTAATTAATTAGTGTAATTTTATGCTTCATTTTCTTTGGGGAAATAACTACTCCCTTCTAGTAAAGGGTAAAAAGACAGTTCCATCTGAGTAAGATGATAAGGGATCCTAATTACTATGTACTTTTCAAAGGGTTAATGGTAAGAAAAAAAAAAAGCCTCTTTTGACAAAAATTTCAAAATCATAATTAATTTTATTTAGCCCCCTTTTTATTAAAATTTTCAAAATAAAAAGCATATTGAAAGGTATAATTCAATTAATTTGGTAATCAAATTTAATTTTGCTTGCTTGTTCCCCCGGGAGCTTTAAAAATGTAGGGTACTAATTATAAAGCAAAGAAATTCATGAAGATGTCATAGTTATAAAAGTGATAAGATTGTTGCTATTGCTGATACTTTGGGTGTTTTTTTTTTTTATAATTACCGGTATTATTTGAACTTGAAAACTTGTTTAAGGGAAACAAGTATCAAACCACTTGAATCAACTAATATTAGTTACTGATACTTAGGTGTTGTGAAACTAGATAATTCATAAATTTCTTGTACTATGTCGTTGTGTATATTAATTAGTCCTATTTGATAAGTTATTTCTTAACATAATTATTTATACATATATAGTAATCTGTTCAAACTCTTAACTAAAACTATTTAAACCATTATAATTTATATATCTTGAAAGAGTTAATTGTCGAATTGCATATTCAAAGTGTACTTGAATATATTTCGATTAGCCAAAGAGATTTACCCAACACAGTATAGAACCCATGTAATTTTAAACATTTGCTTCTAGGCATTTTGATTATTATTAAATATCTTGATGCTGGTGCATAATGAAACTAGGTTTACATATCCTTTAAGCAATAAGCCAAACACAAGAAAAAATAAATATTTATAATGACTAAATAATGCAACAAAAAATTCTTCAAAAATAAAATGAGATGATAGAAATCCACTATCCATTAATCAGAAAATTTGAATTCGAATTCTGGATCTAAAACATTGTTAAATGAAAAAACAGAACAAGGAAAGGATCACAACAAACGGGAACAGGATCACAACAAACGGCTAATTCCTTAAATACTCTTAACAGCTAGTTTTTTCTTTATTATTATTTCCTATATTTGTGTCCCTAGAATTATGGTTACCGTTGGTAACCAGCCACCTAACGTTTCTCTTTTTGTTTTTCCTTTTCTAATTAAACTCTTGTGTGTAATGTTTTTATATGAGAGAATTCTCCTCCATTTTGTTAACGTAAACGAGATTTTGGTTTACTTGAATCCTCTTTATGGTATTAGAGCTTTACACACAAAAAAGTGAGATAACAAACTTTCAATCCCACGGGCAATTCTTCTCTAACTGCCGAACCCCTTCTCACAACACTGAATTTCATTAATGTTCTAGTCTAGTAACCTTGAAACTCAGTCAAACAAATTTTCTTCTATGGAAATATGAGGTAATTCCATTAATTCGAAGTCTTGGAGTTCAACACCATCTTGAAGATGACAATGAACCACCAAAAATGATCCAATCTGATGACAAGGAAGTGATTAATCCAGCTTACAGTACTTGGCTCAACAATGATGGCCTCTTGACCATGTGGTTACTAGGAACCATTGCTGAAGATGTTCTGCTTGACTTGGATGATGACATGGACGTGAATCAACAAATTGATCACCACCAACTTGAACCAACTTTACAGGATGGCTCTTTGTCAAATAACTATCGAGATATCTCAAATAATTTAATTATTGATACTCCTTTTATAGGTACAATGAATGAACAACAACATAAGATGATAACACGACATCAATTGGCTCAAAGATTTGAACTTGATCTTGAGTTAGCTATGGCAACCCAAAGAATAAGAGAGAGAAAGAACTCTAAACCTGAAGCTTTCACATGTACAAATGGAAGAAAGCTATCTCCATTTCCCGCTAGTACAGGAAGAACTTTCAGCACTCCACTCAAATAAAACATTGTCTCTTGTACCTAAACCTGCACACACCAATATCATAGGATGCAAATGGATTTTCAAGACCAAACTTAACAAAGATGATACCTTGGATCGTTATAAAGCACGATTAGTCACTCAAGGCTATACCCAAATACCAAAAGTAGACTATTATGAGACCTTCAGTCCTATAGTAAGAGTCACTACAATTCAAATCGTTGCCATTGCCGTGACATCCAAATGGACATTAAGACAGCTTGATGTAAAAAATGCATTCCTTCATAGGGAATTAAGTGAAACAGTTTTTATAGAACAACCTTCAGGATTTAAGGATTATCAACTCCCTCACTTTGTGTGCCAGCTACACAAATCTATTTATGGATTAAAACAAGCCCCGAGAGCTTTGGTTTGATAAATTATCAAAATTTCTTATTCACTTTGGTTTCAGCTGTAGTAGTGTAGATTCTTCATTATTTGTTTTACGAAAAAATTTGATTATTATCATTATGCTAATTACGTTGATGATATTGTGGTAACAAGGAATGATAATTCCTTCATGCAGTAAATTATTGATGCTCTAGGACGAGAATTTGCTATTAAAGATTTGGGACGACTGCACTACTTCTTGGGAATAGAAGTTCAATACACAACCTCTGGCATCCATCTCTCTCAAAGCAAATATGCCAATGATGTAATTGTCAAAGATGGATTGGGTGTAAGTTCTCACTTCAACACTTCTATGGCTATGAAAGTTCAACAAACGGACAAAAATCATATAGCACTTGAAGCTAAAACTTATTGAAGTCTAACTGGAGCTCTTCTTTACTTAACTCACACTGGGTCAGATATTGTTCATGCTATGCATAAGATATGTCAAAAGGTGCAGAATCCTACAATAGGGAATTTCAAAGCAATCAAGAGGATAATTCGATATGTTAAAGGTACACTAAATTTTGGTCTTCAATTCACTCAACAAAGCTCTCTCAACTTGTATGGCTTTTGTGATGCTGACTGGGCTGGATGTCCTACAACAAGAAAAAGTATATCAGGTCATTGTGTTTATCTTGGAAGCAACTGTATTTCTTGGTCTTCAAAAAGGCAATCAACTGTTTCTAGGTCTAGCTCCGAAGCAGAATACAAGGCTATGGAAGTGGCTACAGTTGAACTTACATGGATCACATTCATCCTATGAGATATTGGAATTAGTTTGCATCAACCACCACAATTATTCTCGGACAACTTAAATGCTTTATACATGACTGTAAATCTAGTTTTCCATTCTCGATTTAAACATATTGCCATTGATTATCACTTTGTAATAAAGAAAGTTGCTTTTGGAAGCTTGGTTACAAGGTTTGTTCGATCTTCTCAGCAAATAGCCGATATTTTTACTAAACCATTAGCTAAAATTACCTATCAAGATTTGCGTGACAATCTTGGAGTCCATATTCTCCTTCCCTCCAACTTGAAAAAGGGTGAAGAAACAAAACAAGGAAATGATCACAACAAACGAGCATCAGGATCACAACAAACAGCCAATTCCTTAAATACTCTTAACAACTAGTTTTTTCTTTATTATTATTTCCTATATTTGTGTCCCTAGAATTATGGTTACCGTTGGCAACCAGCCACCTAACTTTTCTCTTTTTGTTTTCCTTTCCAAATTAAACTCTTGTGTGTAATGTTTTTATATGAGAGGATTCTCCTCCAATATTCTATTAACGTAAATGAGACTTTGATTTACTTGAATCCTCTTTCTTAAATACTTAGAAGATAATATTTTGCTTTCTTTATAAGTTTGTCAGTTACAAATTTTGATTAACTAATCCATTAAACTGTGGGTATCGGATGGTTATAAAAAAATACAACTAATTATATAAAAATTGGCATTTATATATATATATATATATATATAGGAGATACAAGATAAGGCTACATATATATGTTGTGGTACAAATATATATATAAAGAAAAAAAGAAATCTAAATTGGAAGTTCAAAAGGGAGTATAAATCTGCATTTGGCTCAAAATATGTTCAAAATTGTCAGATGGCTTCTCAATAGGATGAGAATGAACTCCTTCATAAGTAGTTACTACAACTCCTTCATCTTTAGTTAATCGTTGAACTTGCTTCTTTACATTGCACCCTCCATAGGTGCACCTGTAGTAGCTCCTGCACATTAATTCCCAATTCCAACTTCTTATTTAACACTTCAATTCATCATTAAAAGTCAATTACTATCACTATATGCAAAACGTTCAATAACCTTCTCTAGCAATATATATACCAATGGATTACATGTCAGTTCAAACTACATATAAACCCCTGTTATACTTTTTAGCATTTAATCACCATACTCAGTCTGCTAATTCAAATTGATATGCATGTAAAGCAATTATAATTTTGATTCATTAACCTGAAAAACTACAAATTTTCACTGGCAAATTTCTCTTACTATCTAATGTGACAAACAATTCACAGAGATAAGATTAAGGGGCAACCAAATGAAACACTAATGTAAGTAATATATGGAAGCCCACATTCTCTGACTAATTAAGTTCCTGATTTACCATGAAATAAAATAAATTTTTGTTTTCAATATTCAGTTTTTCCGGTCACAAGACTCAAAACCACTTCTCAAATAGAAGTTAGAAGTAAATAAAGAATGGTTGAAACCCTAAACCAGACCATCATGGAAGAATACACAAATTGAATCTGCCACGAATTACCCGTTAAGTAGGGTTGGCCTCATTTATGTGTGTGTGTATATATGTAATAGATTTAGAGATAACCCTAACCCTAAGTCTGAAAGGAATAATGAAGAACAAATAATTATCCTTATCTAATGCTAGATCTTTGCAGCCAGGCCGCCCATGAGATCGATTATTATATATACAGTGGGGTCTATCTAGTAGCAATTAATCACTTAATTACATAATTAAAACACAAAATAAAGAATGGAAAAGAACAAACCTGGGGAATTTGTTGTTTTTAACAGCTTTTTGGCCATATTTCCTCCATCGATAGCCATCATCAAGAATATCAACTTGACTTCTTGTTTGAAAAGCATATCTTGGTTTCTTAATCTTCTTTTCCCCTTTCTTTTTCCCTGTGCTTTTATTCTCTGCAAAGCTTCCAGACTGAGAGCTCATTTCCTCATTATTCTGTAGTGAAGAACCAGCTAATAATTGATTATTGTTATTATTAGTATTGTTATCATTCTTCAAACCCAAAAACCCACTTGAATTATCCCCTTGAAAATTGCTAAAACCATGGCAATTATTATTTACCATGCTGTTTGATGATATAGCTGCAGAATATGGAAATAACATTTGAAATTTTTCCATTGAGATTATTTTCAAGAAACAAGAAGAAGAAAAAGAACGATCGGGAGGAAGAAGAGAAAGAAGACTAACTGGGTTTAAATATACAAAGAAAAGGTAGCCTATTGGTGAGTGTACGTACAAATAAAAAAAAATACATAGAAATATATACAGTGAAAAAGATGTCGTAAATGATACGAAAATTCCACAAAGTAAAAAAATTTAAAAGCTTCATTAGCGGATTGATTAAGAAAAGAAAGGTGGAAAAATTGTGGCGGCTTCATCGTTATGATTATGACATTAGTATTAATTAGTAGGGTAATTAAATTTAATTACATTAATAATTCGGCCAACCACATGAATTTTGTTCATTCTAATTACCACCAAGCGTAGACTAGTAGCAGTTGTCATTGGACTTGAGAATGAGATATAAATTACACGTGTTTAATTTTCAATTTTTTATAAATAATTATATTTATAATTATCTATATGATGTGGTAGATATAAAAGTTTATTTGCAATAGCAATAATGTTAGTGCAGTCTGCGTATGCTTTCTCCCATAGTTTCCATGAAGCTGCTCAATTTCCCTCGTGGTGCATGTATTTGACTAGTTTCGGTGCTCTTCATTATCATTCTTCAACCACATTTTTTTATAATAGTAAAATTTATGAGATTTATTCTTTTTTTTTTTGAGTGAAATATTTTGTGATTTGATCTTTTCCTGCACTCAGGTCACCAAAAATATATTGATATATATTTGGTTTTCTGAATTATCAGTTTTTACTGATTAAAAACGACATTTAAAAATGATAATAAAGGTCTAAAAGGCCAGAACTAAGCTAAATGACATATTCGTTTGTCTTAATTTAAAAGAAAAATGAGGACTTGTTATGTGAAACAAATGAATATAGACGACTCATTTTGGTTTTTATCCATAATCTAACCAAGAAATATTCATACCTATCAAAGTGAATTTGACCTTTAGGTTATATTGAAAGAATAAAATCAAAGAAAATAATTTGTTCTGTATATTTCCATATTTTTTTGAAACATATATGTTATGTTAACAAAATATTACAAATATACATATTAAATTATTTTTAATTAACATTATTGTAAAGGAATATAAATTTATATTTAAATTATTTTTAAAATATTTTTGGTGCAGCTTATGCAGATGGAAAATGAGATTCAGATAGCTACCTTTTTTTTCCGTCCATTAGTGACCTTTTTGAGCTAAATTGATGTATCATGTTCTTTACATGGCCACATGTGTATCCCTTTTCTCACTTCAAAAATAAATAAATAAATAAATTCTATAGGATTTTGGATTTTACATGTGGTGCAATAATAAAGAGATCTCATGTATGCCTGTATACATCTCATATTTGCTCAAAATTTTATTGGAAATCGCATTGCACTAAGTTCTTGAAATTTTATTTTACTATGCATTGGCTCTAAATAAAAAAAAATAGAACTCAGAGATTTAATATATATTAAAATAATAATATTATTTTATTTAAATTTAGTAAAATTGAATCTAATGTATAGTAAAAATAAAAGTTCAAAAATATAACATAATGATAACCGAACTGGGTAACCGGGCTACCTCAAGCAGTTCGGTCATTAGGTTATTCGGTTAACCCTGGATTCGAGCTGATATTCTAGTGAAATCATTTTAAAAAATCACACTTAGACAAAAACTCTTAATTGCCTAAAATGGTTAGTACTCTTATTTCAGAATTTTTACTCAGCTTCCTGATCAGACTATAGATGTCTTCCTAAATGGATTTCCTATTGACAATGGGAATCCCTCCTAGTTAGGAAACTGAATCCTAACTAAAATATAATTCTTCTCTCTATAAATAGGTAGGATATCAAGTATTTTTCTTTCTTTTAGTCAATTTTACTCTCAAGTGCATTCTTTAGAGCTTTTTACTGACTTGACCGTCAGAGCTTTCCCTCGTCAAACACTCCACCGGAGATCTCTATTTTCAGGTACTTGAGTAGCTGTAAAGAATGTTTTCATTCAAGTTCAACCTAGATAGCAGCCCAGAATCTGAATTGTTATCATTTGGTACAATGATCATGAAATTCATCCCTAAAAAAACCATGAATTCTCAAGATCAAAATACTCCAGACATCCAGACCAAAAGTAACCGAAATATTACACCATTGCCTCCACACTTACCTATTTTTCCACCCCTAGAAACTACTCCCCTAAGTGCCTCCATCAATCTCCCAATCACTAACATGCCCCCTACAACCTTCACATTCCCCATACCTAGCCTTACCCCACAACTCGCCTAAGCTCTTTTGACAATACTATCAAATTTGGCAGCACAGACACCACCCCAACCATCGCCTCAAACTACCATTGCAACAAACAACACCTTAGACACTGAAACCTAAAACTTTACACCCCCGCCATCGACCCCAGCACCCATTATCACTTTGACAATGGATGAGTTTGAGAAACTTTTTGAAGAAAGGCTATTGAAGCATCAAAATTGCAACACTTTACAGTATCAAGGAATTTTTCACTCCTTATTGTCAAGAGCCATACTGGCTGCTCATTTTCGAAACATAAAGTTGCCTAATTTGCTGAGTTACAATGGAAGCATAGACCGCCAAGTGCATTTGGACCAATTATATCACACCATGCTAATTTATACAACAAAGGATGCCGTTTTTTGTAAAATTTTTCCATAAACCCTAATAGTGTTCACCTAAATCTGGTTCAGAAACTTAATAGATTACTCAATATATAGATAACTTTTAACAATTCAATGGCATGTTCATCACAAAGTTTGTAGCGGCTATCCAACCTATAAAAATTTTGACTGATCTACACCAGGTCATCCAGGAGAATGGAGAACCCTATTCATGGTTATATCCTAGGTCAAACATTTGGTCCTTTATGTAATGTCATATTTTATTTTATAAAATTGAATTTTTTTATGTTATTATATTGTTGGCATGTTATATTATAATAATATTTGTAAATAACAATTATCCAATGTTATTTTAACTATCGCTAATCGTTTATCATTAAAGGAATAGTGATAAATTATTAATGGGTTTGATGGATTATCGTAGGATGATTATATATGGTGACATAAATCAAACATGTAGGTACTAATTAGAGAACAAAACACTAGATAGACCCGCTATAAGATACTACATGGGTTAATATCATTAGTGATCTCATAATAGTTATGTTATCGATTCTTAGATCTGAGATTATCACAGTATCATATATGAGGAATATTATATTTTGACATAATCAAATATTATTTTTAATCGAATAATCATAAATGTTATGATTGGACATTATGAGAATCATATGGAAAATAGTGAATGATCAAGACAAAATTTATCCATCTCTTATAAGAGATATATCTATCAGATCCCTTAATAAGTAGAATTGAAAAATGTATGACCATGCTCAAATGAATTAACGAAGCGATCGATGTCATTTAATATTATCGATCTACTTATTAATCAAGAAATTATATGTTTAAAATATATAAATTTGACATGGACCATGACTTATGTTTAAATAAGATATCATGTGATAAAATGATTATGACATGTTCTATTGATTAGGTTAAAATTGAATTATAGATATTCATATTATTTGAATATTCATAATATCTTGATAAAGGTCACTTATAACTTGTGGATCCATGGTGGGCTAAGAGTCCATTGCCAATATAATATAAACCTACTGGATTGTACACATAAAATGTGATAAAAGAACTAAGGATTTATTTGAGCATTTCGAATTTTAATTTATCATCAAATAAAATTTGAAGTAAAATTTAAAAAAAATTATAATGCCTATTATTTAAATAAAAAATAAAGTATTTCTTATTTTAATAAAATATGTGCCCGAATTTTCTCTCTCCTATATTAGGGTCAATATGCCTTATATATATATATATATATATATATATATAAGTATTTTAAAACCCTAAGTGAGAAAGAACAGAAAAATCAAACCTTGGCCGCCAAGGAAGAGAGATAGCATCCCGAGCAATTCTGATCATCAATTCGATTGTGGATACCGATAAAGGATGCTTGTTTCACATGAGGCAACACCTGAAAAAATCATTTTATGCTCTTCGAGAGGTTGGTAACAGTTATCTTTCTTCTTTTGAATCAATTGGATCACTTGGATCCTGGTAGGTTTTAATTTTTTCGCTACGATTTTATTTTGTTTATTCTATCGAAATCCAACAAACCCTTACATAGTTATGTAGAGAGGTTTGGACATTCGGAATCTAAATTTGGAAGCTGCAATCAACGTGCTTAGTAATAATATAAGATGTCAAGATTTCAGTGACTCGCTAAGCAAGAAGCCTCTATCTGATTTCACTGAACTAATGATTCGAGCTCACAAATACATCCGAATGGATGAAGCTCAACGACTGATGTATTGCATGCAGATAAGAGAGGACAACGAGAATTCTTATAGAGTAGGTCAGGATAGAGGTAGTTTGAGAATGGGTGATTTTTGAGCTATACAAGGGTCGAACAGAGAGTATATGGTTTTAAAGTCATACTCTAGCAGTCGAAATGAAATGTAATTTACCAAATTAAATGCTTTCCCTACACAAATCTTATATTGGATGAAGTTACTTGGCCGAAGCCCATGAGGGAGGATCCGAATAGAGATCAAAGCCTTTACTGTGCTTTTTATAAGGATGAGGGATATAAGACCAATTATTGTAGATAGCTCAAAAAGAAGATAGAGTATTAGATCAAGAAATACAGATCGAAGTAATTCATTAAGAGAAATAAGAGTGATAACTGATAATCACCACCTCAGCAGTCGGATAAGGGAAAAGAAATCAATAGCAAGAAGGCCCCAGCAGGTGTAATCCATGTAATTCCAAGAGGAAAATATAATGATGTGTTCAATGACTCTAAAAAGTGCAAAGCCAAAGAAGTATTCTCACTCAAGATAAGCTTACCTGTTTCAACAGGTATCACAGGATGGAAAGCATGTTCGATGATTATTTTTGAAAAATAGAGTAATTTAAAAAAATAAAAATATAGGGTTACAGTAAACTTAATTAGAAAATAAGAGTACTAAAAATCGGTATTATCTAGTGTCGTTATCTGATCTGGTGGGGCCTATCATTTTGATTGCTTCGGGAGATGAAAATCCATAAAAACATATGTTATTATCTGAACTTAAACATATGCCATTATCTGACCTGATGGATCCCATACGAAGCTAGAAATCGGTGGAACTGATTGCTGGATTCTTGCTACGTCAAAACTATTGCATGCATCTTTTTTTATAGAAAAATGTGATTCTCCCCATCCACCCCTTTTTTGTTGTTTAAATTAATATTACAATTCAATTCTAATTAAAGTAATTAGTATTATTAGTAGCATTTAAAATTTTATCTGCCATTAAAAAATGTAATATTATTATTATATACTATTCAAATTTGTTAATTAAAATCTATATTATTATTAATCTCATTTTTATATTTAATTTGTAGGTGGTGATAATTTTGGAAGTTATATAGTTTCAAAATTAAAGGTAAGACATTACCTATTTTTTTTTATCAAAATCGCTTGAATTTAAATTTTATAGGTCTAGTATATATATTATTGAATTTGGAAAATTTTAAAAAATTATTTCGCAAGAAAATAATAAAATTTGTTAATAATGATTATTTTGCATGCAAATAACAAAAATAATACACCTAATATAATTTTGCATAGAACTTAATGTGCTTAATTATTTTGATTTAATTATGGTTATTTTGAATTAATTATTTTGCATTTTTTTAATGCTCAATGTAATGCCCCTCATAATACCTTAAGAGAATTTTTAACTAATTAATAATATAATTTACATTGACTATGTATGATTATAACTATTACTGTAAATCGAAACCTAGAAGGAAATTATTCTAAATAAAAGGGGTAAATTATCTTTTTATTTTAGACCATGTGTGCTTTAAATTAAAGGTAAATGAGTAGCCAAGGGCTTGATTGAAAGAGAAAATGGTAAGTTTTGGGGCAAAAGTAGGAATAAAGGAGAGTTGAGGATTTAAAAGTAATTTTATCATACAAATTGCCAAGTGGTCCAATAGAGTTGGGACACTTATGAAGAGAGAAAGAGGGATATTTAGAGGAGGTGGCCGGCCATTCAAGGCTGATTTTTCTAGCCATATTCAACCTCTAAAAATCCCTAAAATCTCTCTCTCTCTTTCTCTCTCTTTCTCCTGAATTTTGTAAGATAAAAAGGAAGATCTAGTTAAAACTTGATTTCTAAGGTACTATTATGCCTCTCTATCTTTCCTTGATTGAGTAGTATTCCATGTAAAAGAAGATATGTATGTATTCATGGTGAATTTTCTTTTCATAGAAGGTGAAAGAAGCAAGAAAAAGGGAAAAGAGGCAATACAAGGGTAAAGAAAAAGTTTGGAGTTTTAAAAAAGTATGGAAACCCTCATTATGTATTTTGAGTGTGCTTGAGCTATTGATGTGAGTAGCATGATTATTGACATGTATATATGATTTTATGTGTGAAAATGAAGTTTAGGATGAATTAAGAACCATTTTTTTG
The DNA here is from genome assembly GCA_037975025.1 of Excoecaria agallocha. Classification (NCBI taxonomy): domain Eukaryota; kingdom Viridiplantae; phylum Streptophyta; class Magnoliopsida; order Malpighiales; family Euphorbiaceae; genus Excoecaria; species Excoecaria agallocha. The sequence continues at coordinate 52,065,101 of CM075808.1, forward strand.
ATTGGAATCTTTAAAATTGAAACTTTGCTTAGGGTTCACTGGAACAGTTGGTACTATATTGATGATATCTGGAGTTCTAGTAACTCAAATTGAGAAATTCTAGTTGGAATAGATAATAGACATATATATCTTAATTTTGTTAGAAGAAACCAAAAATTGATTCTCACTGTATAATAGTGAAATTTTGAGTTGAATTTTAGTTGTGACTGTTGCCTAGTCATTGGGAGCATTCTGTGATTTTATTGGAATATCTAAAGACTTACAGGTCTGATTGAGGTAATTTTTAGTGTTTTTGAAACTAGATACATAGGGATATAACTTTGTAGAAGGACATTTCTGCTGAAAATGATGTTTAACACGTTAAAATTGGCTTAGAAGTCGATACTAAAATTCTATCGTTAGTACAAAATTAACCTCATGGTTACCAGGTTTTAGTTAGTAACCGTGAGGTAGTCCAGTTTTCAGTCTAGAACCAAAATTAACCCTATCTCATGGTTACTAGGCTATTGGTAGTAACCATAACCCCTTCTCGTAACTTTATATCACGGTTAACATTTTAGGATTAGTAACCGTGAGGTAGTTAGCCTTTAATCAAGAACATAATTGTAACCTATGTCACAGTTACCATGATTTTGGTAGTAACCGTGACCCCTATTTCATCACTTAGGTTAAGGTTACCATGATTGTGGTAGTAACCATGACCCTTCCCTAAATTTTAAGACCCGGAGTTTAAGACTCCATAAGAGGTCTAAACTCTTCTTAAGCCCTATAAATCATCTCAAACTTAGAATGTATAGTAATATACCACCTTAATCATATAAAGTATATAAGAAATATAAAGGCAGGGTTATGGTACTTGATATATGTATGTGTTTACTTTAATGTAAATGCGTAAATGCAATATAATGGCAGTTATTGGTGGCTATTATTTATATTTTGTCAGCTGAAAGCTATATTATATTATATCATATTATATCGAATTAATCTATGTTATAGTGAAATGTATTAGTATGAACTAATGACTTATAAGATATGATTTTTGCTTGCACATAAACTTGGTGGTGGATAGATAGGCATGCCTATAGGATTACAGTCATAGCTGTTATAGTTTGTCCTTTTGGATCCATAGTTTGTCCCTATTGGGACCACAGTTCTGATCTCGTTCTGATCCACAGATTTAATACCTTAAGGTATTTATATGTTTGATACATTCGTGTATCCACACCCACAAGATTTTAGCAAACAGTTCACAGAATAAATAATAGTTTACATGATGATGTTAAGAAATGAACCAGTCTATATATTTTCATTATATATGAATGATACTAGATTCTAGTCATGATATAGTTCTTGTTGCTATAATTGACTTCAATAGCACACTTGATAATGGTTATTGTTGAAATAAATACATTTTTCTTTAGCATTGTTATTGCATGCTTGGTGATATCCACTGTGAGTGGGCATCAACATATTTGTTTTGTTTCCCGCTAAGTTGTATAACATAGTAGGGGTGTTTATCCATATAGGTTCGCAGGCTAGACCTTTGGTTCAGGAACAAAGCCAATATCATATTTAAGGAGAAAAATTTTGTTGTATGAACTGTACTTTTGATATCTTTTGAATAGACTATACTGTATCTTTTATATAGTAATGTAATTAGCAAAATTTTGTAATTATTAACTTAAAGTATGATTATAATGTAACAGGTTTAGAGTTATATGACTTGTCTGGTATATATATATATATATATATATATATATATATATATATATATATATATATATATATATATATATATATATATATATATATATATATATGATGGCTCAACATGATACAATATCGGATAGCCGAATTGATTATTATTATCTCATGTATTATTTATTAATGAAATGAAAATAGGTAACAAGAATCAAGATAGACTAGTGTGGTCCTTACACTCAATAATTTTGTAATGTATGAATTTAATTTAATTTGGAAAATACAAAATGCTTGGAAAAAAAATGTGTTGATAAATTTGCAAATTTTGAAGTGTGTTATTTGTCTAAATTAAAAAAAAATATTTTGCATGCTAAATACATAAAATTTATATTTAAATTTTAAATTAAATATATAAATATATATTTGAATTTTTTGCATATCTATATGGATTGTTAAGTATATTATAAATATATTAGAAAAAATAATATGATAAATATTGATTTTATAAAATTTTATGATTAATTTTAATATAATATAAGGAAATGATAAATTTTATTAAAATATAATATTTTTTGTATTAGAAATATATTAGAAAAAATAATATGGGATACAAACTGATGCCTTTATATTTATATACAAAATTATTAAAAAAAACAAAAAAGGAAGTTGGTCTTGGTCACAAAATAGGAAGAGTAAATAGCTTTTAAGCGTTAACAGATAAAGGAATAAACCAAAAAAAGGATTCATGCAGTGGTTATGACGCAGCTAGAAATTGGCATTCAGTTTCGCTGGTTTCCAACTTTGCATGGGGCCCATCAGGTTAGATAATGGCATATGTTTCTGTCGATTTTTGTCTTCTAAAGTAGTTAAAGTGATGGGCCCTACCAGGTCAGACAATGGCATCGAATTATGCAGGTTTCCAGCACCTCTATTCCTAATTAAATTTACTGTAGCTCTATATTTTTAATTTTTTTAAAATTAACCACATTTTCAAAAAAATTCAATTTTCGACAGTTTCACAATGATGCACTAGTAGTTGAAGTAATGATTGGAAATTACTTGGTGCAGAGAATTTTAGTCGACACAGGTAACGCATTTAATTTGATTACATTGCATGACTTTAAAGTTTTGGGAATGTCAAACTCGTTGGAGGAGGTTACTTTGCCATTAATCGGTATTTCGGGGTAGGCCATCAAGGTTGAGGATTCAGTCATGTAATGACCTCAATACCGGATCAGCCGTGAATAGTATTTTTAATAGTGAACAATGCTTTCAGAGTAAAAAAATATCCGGAGGTGAAAAATATTTTATTTGATTATCGAAAAATATTGATCACGATTAGTCCGAGATTAAAATTTGGAGTGAAATCGATATCAAATAAACCAACAAAAGTCAAAAATACGAAAAAGAAAACGGTTTGGTTCAAAGATCAACCAGGTTGATTTAAGTTTGATCGAACATTTAAAAATAGCAAATGAGTTCTAAAAATTTCCAAAAAGTACATAGTTGTATAAAATGATGTGTAAAATCTTTTGGCTATAAAAAAGTTAATTTTTTGGTGACATTGATAATTGTTGAATCGAACCAATCTGATTGAATTGAACCAATAACGAACTCTGATTAGGATGAAATTTTGTGTACAGCCTATTTTGGGTATAATAAGAATGATGGAATCAAATTTAGATTGATTTGAATTTAGAAAGTGAGAAAATCATAGAAAAATTGCTTAATAGGCCTAAATAGGGGTAATGGGCTTTTAGTTGAACCAAGGCCCAACCCACTTGGACCCATATAAAAACAGATGGAAGAAGATTTTTTTGGGCAATAATTCTTATCTCCTCAATCTCCTTCTTCTCCTTCTTTGGATGAATACACCATAACCATCCTCTCTCAAATTTCTTCAATTTTTTTCTCTCTTCCTCACCTAAATCCAAGCATTCTAAGTGAAGTTATATCTCCCTACAAAATTCTCTAAGTCTCTACTCTTTGATTAGAGTGAGAAAAGTGGGAGAAAATAAGGATGAAAGTGAAAGAAGTCAAAGCGAAGTAAGTGAAATTCAATGTTTTAATTTAGTTTAAGGGTGCTTATAAGTATTTTTAAATGCCTAGAGTCCATTTATAATGTCAATTTGAGCATAAGATATAACAAAAAATTTGATATTTCTTTTGATGAAAATTCAACCCCTTGTAGTTTCTGAAGGTGATGGACAAATTTATAAGGCTAAAGGCAATGAAAATGAAGGCTAAGGAAGATAAAGCAAGTGAGAAAGGTTAGTGATTATGAAAATCCATCTATTTCCCTCATTTTGGCATGATTTTGCTTTATGAAACTTAAGCAAACTTAGGAAAATGCATGTTTAATTGACATTGAACTTAGAATAATGATTTAGAACATTAAATATGGCCATTAGAATGCTAAAATTGATTTAAAAGTGTTGGTAAGGTGGACAACCTTAGTTGGATGAATTGATGTCTAAGGCAAATCAAAGTGTATTTTATGTATTTAGGTGGTTTAAGGCCTAAAAATGAATATAGACATAAAAAAACTACGTGCTGAGCATTAAAAATGCCCAGTGCTGGATACCAAACCTAGACTTTCCATTAACAGATTCATTCATGCACATACAAGCAGACACATTACATTTTTATTTTGTAATCTTATTCATTCAATACTTTAACTCATCTTTTTCTTTAACCTTCGATATTATTGATTCTTTATTTAACAGTTATTTAATCTTTATTTTACTTTACATTTTTAGTCGGTCATTACATAAATTGGCTGTTACCTTACTTTATCTTTCAAACAGTTTTCAGAATATTTTCAGTAAGTATTATTTTTTTTGTTAATTCAATTGGTTATTACACTCGGATAATTTTACATTAATTTTAACATAATCAGTTGTAACTATTTTTACTTTATTTCGGTTACACTTAATAGATTACATCCGTTATGTTAACAATAGCAGTTACTTTTGTTACAGTTGTTGTCATTAACATTCGGTATCATTTGTTTCGATTAAATTTTATCCTTTAAATTAATTAAACTTTTTATCCTAAATTACCTTAATTTTCTTTATATTCCTTTCAGTATTACTCTTTCTTCGGACCATTAAATAATTTATAATTTTTCTGTTTATTTCTTGTTTTACAATCACATACTATTTTCATTGTTAATTTTCTTATTACTTATATCTTTAAACATTAACCTTTATCTTTATAGTTACGTTATTTAGTGTTTCCTTGTTCCAATATTTGTGTTTATACTATACTCATTATTGAATTTTCTCTATATTATCCTTTTAATAAATACCATATTATTATCAGTCTTAGTATTACAATTATTATTTACTTACACAGCTACACTATTCAATATTATCATTATCCATTATATTTACTTTCCTACTTTTATTTTACTCTATATTTCAATTCTTTAATTAAGATTAATTTACGATTTAGTCGTTAAAGTTGCATTAAATTACATTTCATTATTCCTTTCGTTCAATTACTTTGGTACAGTTTATACAATTTGGTTCCTATATTAAATTTTTACTTGAGAATATTAATAATATTTTAATTAAATCTTTGTACCAATGTTGTATATACACTTTTGTTAGTCAATATTTTGCCATTCATGTTATGTCTCTAGTCTTATGATCTATATTACTTTTATGCCTTAATTCTCTTGTTACATCAGTATTTAATTCTTTTCATTGTTATTCATTATTTTGTAGGCACCATTTTCGATCGATTATCTGTCATTCGTTTTGCTATCACACTATTGTCCTTGTACTTTTACTTTGGTAATTAGCTATTCGGTACTTTATCAGACATTCCAATATAACATTTATACTTTATGTTTGATTTGTCTTTTTCTTTATCATTTTTCATTCCTTTATAAACTATTCAATTCAATTTTCTTTCTTTGGTTTGCCCCTAGTATCAATCCAGTAAGAATTTTCGATCCGGATATACGGGATCAATACATTTAGAGTGATTCCGAAGAACCACCCGAATATTTACATTCCATTCACATTTCAACATTTCATTCATTCAATAGACCATCATTGGCCTACTAAAACGAGTCGCCATGATTCGTATCGCGGCTATACATTTAATATCCCTATGACAAGTCAACTATATCATGTGCTAGATTTAACTACCAGATTACTACTAAGGGCAACTTAATTATTCATTTTACAATACCTTTTTCCAATCACTTTTCATTTTCAATTTATTTGTTAACACATTTTAACTTTAATTATACCACAATTTATACTAACATAATATATAATAGAATTTTCACCTAATAAACAATATAATATTACTATTCCAGTCATTCAATACTAAATTAAACTTCCAACTAATTTCTATATCTCTTATTAATTATACACTCATTTCATAACATATATTTCTTACATTTCTTCTACAACATTAATTTCTTTTTAACCCTATTTATATCATTTTATCACTAAAACTTAATAGTTTCCATAGTATTTATTTTATGCATAATTTAATTATAACTTATGACTTATTTAAAAATTCTCACACATACACATACATATACAAATGTTTTAAAAATTCTCATACATACACATACATATACAAAAGTTCGTTTATATCCAATATACTGAATATTTTGTTTATCGATCATTATCATTATTAATATAAATTTACAGTTTTTTTCATTATTATTAGACTAATCTTTAATCTTGCTATTTGTTACTATTTAGTCATTTACTTTTCAACTCCTAACAATTACTTTAATAACTTACATAAATATTTTTAATAGGATGATGGTGCCATCGGATGGAGGACACGTGTTCAGTCTAAATGAACTTAGGTTTATAGCCTGGTAACATTAATGCCATTGCAAGGGAATTGAAGCGTAGCTACTCACAGCTATCACCCTTGCAAAAAATGAGAGGATTTTAGTGCAATAGTTATTATTGCATAGATCGAAGAGACACCTCGTTTAAAGCCAGTGTCAAACCTATCGGTGTCCTAGTAGTTGAAACGTTTCCACGACTAAATGTCTTATACCTCCGGAGGGGGGACTAATGATAATTGAACTGGATAACTGGGCTCCCTCGAGCAACCTGGTCATCAGGTCATTTGATTCACTCCGGATCCGAGCTGATACCCCAGCAAAGTCGTTTTAAGAAGTTACACTTGGACAAGCACTCTTAATTACCTAAAGTTGGTAGATCTCTTATTTCAAAATTTTAGCTCAGTTTACTGATCATACTAGATGTCTTTCTAAATGGGTTTCCTGTTGACAATGACAATGATATCATGTACTTTTCTCTCTTTTAGTTAATTTTGCTCTCAGATACATTTTTTATAGCTTTTTACTGACTTGAATTTTGAAGCTTTCTCTCATTGAAAACCCTGTCGGAAATCTCTATTTTCATGTACCTGAGTAGCTATAAAGAACGTTTTGATTCAAGTTCAACCTAGATAGCAACCCCAAATCCGAACTGTTATCACACAAGATAATAAAAATTAAAGGACCAAATAGAAAAAAACTGTATAAATCTAAAGACCTAAAATTGTTTTTGGCCAATTTTATTTAACTTCTTTTATTAATTTTTTACTTATTTTTTTATCAAATCAATTTATGTTCTATTTTGTCTTTCTAATATGGCAAATAAATGTTGACGTAGAACTACATGGGGTTAATTTTTTTTAGAAACTCTATATCAATTATGGTGTGACATCGAAAATATCCGTTTCTTATAAAATGTAAATAATATATTCATTTTAGGAAATTCCTTAATTAAGATGTGTGTAGTAATATATATATACACGCATAGATAGAATATGACCGTCGGCACATGAGTTATGGTCGAAAAGAAATATGGAAGATGTAAGTTTGACTATTAACCCCCCTCCTGAGTCTTGAATATTATATTATATTTTGTCGCCGCAGCCCCCTTCTCCACGAATTTGAAAACCAATTAAATCATTTTTTTATTCTAAGAAAATAATTTTCATTATTTAATTTATACCATCTACTTAGATTTTTCAAATTTCTTTTGAATTTTGAAACTTCAAATCGAAACATGTTTTAATATACGCATCCAAAATTCAAAATAAAACTCCATTGTTTGCAATTATTTGTTTTGCAGAATTGGTGGGCTTAAATAAATTATATATATATATAGTTTGATAAAGTTTGTCTATATGAAATAAAATTGCAATATATTAATGACTTTTCAAATTACTCATACTTTATGTTTGTAAGTTTGAAACACATTAAAACAATCTCAAATTGCATTTTAAGTTAAATAATTGAGTCCAAAAGTAAATTGTAGGTTATATTAATTATATCTCTTGAAATCCGACCGACGCATCAAATGCCACAATGTCTCCAATCTCCATCATTCGATACAGTGGTCTAAATTTACAAGTTTCAACCCCCCTACCCCCCATTTTTTTTTCAAGAAGCTTGATTAATTAATATTCATGATATACCAAAAGAAAGGGAGAAAGATAAAAAATAATGTTGGGTTCTCATATAGGATCTGATTTGGGACTGATAGTGGATGATTGTGGCAGTCTGTGCCCTTTTTTTTTTTTAATAAATGTCAAATTTATTTTTGTTAAAAAAAAGAGCAAATTCTGTAGCTCATGCTTTAACTAAAGTTTCATTCTCTTGATCAGATCTTCATATTTAGTTGGATTTTTCTTAAAGATTTTTGTATTCAGTTTTGGTTGCTTATTCTAATCAATGAAAATCTCTTTTATGTAAAAAAAAAATGTATAGATTTTATAAATAGTATTATAACTAGTCGACGTGAAATATTATTAATAATAGATATCTATCACTTTTCTTAATGAATTTTGTGTTCGAATTCAATGTCATGTGAAAAAAATATTATTTAAGAATCTAATATAATAATAAAAAAAAGAATATTATTTTTGTTAAAAAAAAGAGCAAATGCTGTAGCTCATGCTTTAACTGAAGTTTCATTTTCTTGATCAGATCTTCATATTTAGTTGGATTTTTCTTAAAAATTTTTGTATTCAGTTTTGGTTGCTTATTCTAATCAATGAAAATCTCTTTTATGTAAAAAAACAAATGTATAGATTTTATAAATAGTATTATAACTAGTCGACGTGGAATATTATTAATAATAGATATCTATCACTTTTCTTAATGAATTTTGTGTTCGAATTCAATGTCATGTGAAAAAAAAAATTATTATTTAAGAATCAAATATAATAAAAAAAAAAAGGAAAGAAAGAAAGACGAGATGGTTAGAAGAAGAAAAAAATAGTAGAGTGGAGACAGGATATATAGATGTTTGGTTTGAATAAGTTTTGTCTCTTTAATTCTAGAACGGGAGCTAGAAAGAGAATTTGTTGATCATCGCATCTAGATAAATTCAACAAAAAAAACCGGTCTTTTGTTTGTACCATCTCAATTTCTGGATTTCAAAACAAAGGAAAAACAGAACTCATATATAATATAATATAATATAATATAATATAATATAATATAATATAATATAATATAATATAATATAATATAATATAATATAATATAATATAATATAATTATTCTTATATATTGAAAATGAGGTAAATTTTGAGCTCACCAATTCATTCATAAAAAATATAATTCAAATTGAATTCAATCCATCAATAATCCATTTATAATGTGCCTAATTTACGATTTCATTAGTTTCTAACCCATTAAATAAGGATCAATTTAAATTTTAAGCTTCTTATAAAAAAATTGAGCTAATTCAATCCGACCTAATCTATTTATGATTAACAAAATTTTAATCCATTTACTTTATCACCCATTTTATTAACCAGTTCATTAGTTTCAATAAACTGTTATATTAATTTCAAATTTTAGCCAATTTTTTCGAATTATTTTATTGGTTAACCATTAGAAAATATTAATATATAAATTTAATAAATTATGCAATTTGTGATTTTTTAATCAATAAAAATTCTTCAAAAATGAGAAATGAAAAATACAAATTAAATATAATATCCATTAAAAAATTTAAAGTAAAATAAAATTTTCATAATTAATTATAAAAATTAAATGCATTCATTATAAAACTAACAATATAGTGCTAATTATACATATATAATGAATAAATATTTGTAATAAAAAGATAATTTTAATGTTTATTTACTAAAAATATGTATTATTATACTATTTTAGAAATCAATCTATCATAATATTTATAAATTATAAAAATATTAAAAAATATAAATGTAAAAATTAAAATATAATATATAATATATAATATATACATAAATCGATTAACTATTGATTAATGATTAACCGCTGATTTTTAAAATGCAAATATTGTAATCCTAAATTTTCTATTTGGTTAACCTAAAATTGATTCGATTTTGAATCGATTTTTCGGTTAATTAAGATGCATTTGGAGAGGATTTTGATTTTGATTTTTGATTTTTTTCTTAAAAATAAAATAAAAATTCCTTTTGCAAATCTATTTCTGTTTTGGTTTCTGCTAAAATTTAAAAAAGTAATTTTCACACCAAAAATAAAAATTTAAAATCTTCAAAATGTAGTTTTTAGATTTTTGCTTTTGTTAGCAATTGAATTACTTTATTCTCGTTAACACCACTGTTGCCACTATATCCATACCGCAATTGTTGCCACTGTCACCAAATTGCCACCGCCTCTACCATCACCGCAACTACTACCACCAAACTGTAGCTACCACTACTACTGCCGCCACTATCGTTGCCTCCACCACCGCTACTATCGTCGTTGCTGCCACCATCACCATACAGCCGTCACCACCACCGTTACTACTACTAGACTACTGCTGCCGCCGCCACCACTACCAGACTACCGTTGTCGTCACCATCACTACTAGACGATCACCGCCGCCACCATTACCAGTCTACCATCACCACTACCACCACCATATGGCCACTGCTGATGCCACCATTGCCTCCATCGCCGCCACCACCGTAAGATTTTCATAATATACATGAATAATTTAAAAAGTATGATAAAGTTTTTAAATTTATAAAATAATTTTTTTAGAAAATAAATAATAAAAATTGAAAATAATTTTTGGATTTTAAAAAATAAAAAACTAAAAATTCACAATTTACCAAATGCATCCTAAATTTTTCTTTTTTCTTTTTGCTTACAACATGTTATTATATGATGTAAACCTACTTAACTCGACCTATTTACAACATATATTCTAAAAAATAAAAAGTTTTTTTAAAATTTGAATTTGATATATTTTCATCTTGATTTCTATCTTAGTATTACTAAACTAAATTTTTATTGTTACTAGTAAAAATCACTTGGCATGTGAACAAATATAAACATCGATTAACTGCTTAATGCTTCAATAAGTTGTAGTATAAATTGTTTTAGAAAAAGATGCGAAAATGCCTTCCATGTTATCTCAAATGGGCTAAAATGCCCCAAAACTTTTTTTAAAGAAAAAATGCCTATAATTTTCTAAAATTGATACTAAAATGTCATTCCATCAACCTACTGTCAATTTTGGATTAACGGCGTTGACGTGGCATTGACACGTGATAAAATATGTCACGTTAGCACCACATATATTTTTAATCTAAATATATTTAGGGGCATTTTAGCATTGTATAAAAAATTTTAGAAGTATTTTAGTACTTTGAATAAGACATTAAGGGTATTATAGTATCCTAATGAAAAATACTAAGAACATTTTTATGTTTTAGAGAAAATATTAAAAATCAATATTTATTATATTAGATATTAATCAATATTTTTTACATTAATTAATAAATACTTTTTATATAAATGTACGAATAAGAAAAAAATTATAAATAAATATATATCTTAAGAATATTTATTAATTAATTTTAATGAATCTAATATTGAAATTTGACTACAAAAATGCTCCTAAATATTTTAGTATTTAAAGCAATTGAAGCAACCTACAAGATTTTTATTATTTAATTGCTTATAAATATTTAAATTATATTTTTAAGAAAATTTATCCCATCATTTTTTTTAAGAAAATGATTGCATATCAAGGAGAAACACAAACATTTAATATCATATATATATATTTTTAATTGTTATAAGATGTTGATACAATTGTTTAATTTATAATAGGTAAACTCTTAATGGAACTACTACATTTTTTTAATTTTATTTTTAATATTTTTGTTGAAATATGTATAATTTTATGAACTAGTTAAAATCAATTAAGTTTAATGTAAAAAAGTATGTATATTATTTTAATTATTAAAACAATAATATAATTAATTATTTAAAATATTTATCACATGTAAAATAATTATGCAAAATATTTTTTATTACTCTTATTAAAAATGCCCCTAAAATATAATCAAATTTCAATATTATATTCATTAAAAAAATTAATTAATAAATATTCTCGAACTATATAATTTATTTATAATTTTTTATTATTCATATATTTATGAAAAAAATATTAATTAATATCTAATGTGATAAATATTGATTTTTAATATTTTTTTATAGTACAAAAATGATTTTAATGTTTTCATTATGGTACTATAATGCCTTTAACGTTTTTATCAAAATACTAAAATGCCTTGAAAATTTTTTATATTACTAAAATATTCTTAAAAAATTTTATACAGTGTTAAAATGTTTTTAAATATATTTGAGTTAAAAATACCTGTGATGCTAACATGCTATACTGTCAAGTCAGTGTTGTTAATTTAGAGTTGATGTTAATTTGATGAAAGGATATTTTAGTACTAATTTTAAAATATCAAAGGTATTTTAAAAAAAAAAATTAGTGATACTTTAACCCCTTTAAAATAATATTAACGGCATTTTCGTACATTTTTCCCTTTTTTTTTTTTTTTGGTTTTGCCATAGTATGAACAGGCCCAACCTGGATGCCTTAGTACGGTGGTGAGGCCTCCGTGGCAAAATTTATGAACGTGAAATTTTTTTTTTTTAAGCAAATTATGAGTGAGAAATTAATAAATATTCGTTCCAAGAATTTGATGCCAATTCCTCATATAAGGGAATCCTATACAAACGTTCATTTTTGTAATTAAAGAAACAAAAAGAAGTTATGGCATGAGATATTATTATTAGGGAATTCTGAAATTTTATTATGGGCCAGCCTTTATCTTTCTATTTAGCCCCTTTTTTATGGCCCACACTTTAACCTTCCATATAAAGGCTTAAGGTGTAAAATTTATCTTTAATACTGGATAAAAAAGGTAATTTTATTTTTAATATTTCAGTCAATGTAATATTACTTTTTATATTTTAAAATTTAAAAAAATTTACAAAAAAATCACACTTGAACAAGCAGACAAGTGGCATTAACAAATTCAAATTTGAACAAACAAATATGTGACGTAAGAAAAAGTGACAAATTTTTTTCAATTTTAAAATATGAAGGTAATATTGCACTAATTAAAATATTAATAGGTATAAATTTGTATTTTTAATTAAATATTAAAAAAAAATTTGTACATTTCACCTATAAAATTATGTCAACTAAGCAAATGATAAAGTATAATATACGCAAAATAATGAATAAATGATGCCACAAAATAAAAATTTTAAAATACTTAAATTGAATTCATTGTGGAGTAATTTAAACTTATAAAATTTATAATGATTATTTACTTCCAAATTTAATCCTCACAAAAATGGTATCCCAATCAAGTGCTATTTTCTCATGATGTGTGGTCATAGTTCCATAAATTCTTTGATTAGAGAAAGAAAAATCAAAACATTTTATTTGTTATAAAGAAAAGGTAAAACAGTTATAAATAAAAGCTAAAATCAAACCATAAAAATAGAGAAAAATGAAAAGTATATATTTTCTGTTATTTTTTATTGTGTATCTAATCAATAACATTAAAAGTATTTATAAATACAAATACTTGGTCTATATAGCAAATAAATATATTTAGAATATAGTCAAGTTATATAATAAATAACCAATACACAAATATAGATAGTCATCCAAATAAAAATATTTCTCAACACTTTCCCTTAAATAACTATACAATATGAATATGTCTCATTAAAATCTTGTTAAGAAAAATTTAGTAGGATAAAAATTTAGCGAAAAAAAAATAATACAAGATTCATAGGTATTTTCTCTCTCTCAAAAAAAAAAAGAATGAATCACACTAAATCTTTCAATTGGTGCTTTCTAATATTGTGCACATATTTCTTAAAAATTGAACTTGGTAAGACATTTATGAACAAATATGTTAAATTGTCACTTTAGTGAACTTTATAAAATTGATTTGTCCTTCTTTCATAAGTTTATGAGTATAGAAGTACTTTGATGAGATATGTTTGGTTTTATTTTCTTTGATATAACCACTTTTAAGTTGTGAAATGCATGTTGCATTATATTCATACAAATTTGTTGGCCTGTTCTCTATCACTAACCCACTTGTTTCTTTAATGTGTTGAGTCATTGTTCTCAACTAAACACATTCATAACTTGCTTCATAGATGATTCATATTTCTGAATGATTTGAGAAAGTAGAGTAATTATTTGCTTAATAGATCACCAAAAAATAACAATGTCACCATCCGTAAAGACATAACATGTATGTAATTGAATTTTATGAGGATCTAATACGTACGTATCTAGCATTAGCATATCCTTCCAACTCTAAATTTACTTCTTTTAAAAAAAAATAAATCCATGTCAGAATTGCTACGAAAATAATATAAAATATGTTTAATTTTTAATATTTTGGTTGGTGTAATATTACTTTTTATATATTTAAATTTAAACAAGTTTACCCCTCTTAATAAATTCACACTTAAACAAGCAGACACGTGGCATTATCAAATTCAAATTTGAACAAACAAACATGTGACATAAGAAAAAGAGGCAAATTTCTTTCAATTTTAAAATATGGAGGTAATATTGCTCTAATTAGAACATCAAGTATAAATTTGCATTTTTAATTAAACATTAAGAGTAAATTTGTAACTTTTACCTATAAAATTAGGTCAACTGATTAAAGGATAAAATATTATCTATGAAAATAATGAATAAATGATGCCATAAAATAAAAATTTTAAAATACTTATATTGAATTCATTGTGGAGTATTTTATTAAACTATAAAATTTATATTGATTTTTTACTTCCAACCTCACAGAAATGGTCTGCCGATCAAGTGCTATTTTCTCATAATGTGAAGTCATAGTTCCATAAATTCTTGATTAGAGAAAGAAAAACCAAAATATTTTATTTATTTTTTAATTTTATTTGATTCGTTTTCTTAAAATTCCAAGGAACAGCTGTCTTGTTTGAACTGAAGCTTGAAATATCAAAGTGAGGCGTAATCAGTGACACATTTATTTCTAGAAACAACTGAAACCTCAGACACATGATTTATACTGCTACGTTTCGTTGCCATCTATTCACTGGGCTTAACTAATTCTCTGCTCTCCTGTGTTCGTTGGGCCCATAGAGTCCAATTCTTTTTAAATTTCTGTTGTTCAGTATATCTTGGACCACACTAGATAACAAGTAATTTTGGTCTATATCCAAGGTTTGATTTTAATTGAAACAGAATTAGACTAATTCGTTTGTTTGTTTAGTTATTCCAATGATCAGTTTGGTTAGCAAAATTATGTGAATTTCGATTAATAATTAAAAAATCAAAATAATTTCGATCCATACAAAAATTCAGTCTCGTTTTAGTTTATAACTTTTTATCGAATTTCATTTTTTAGTTATTTCAATTCGATTACGGAGCCTGTCTCACCCGAAAATTGAGCACCCCCTTGTTAAAAATGCGGTTCACATTCAACCTATAATACTTCTCTATGAAGTTTACTGCTCCTACATAAAAAATTTTGCCCTGCCTTCACCCAAAGAAATTCTCATGCTGGGACACTAATCATGAACTAGAGAAAAAGAATTCAAGATTAAACAAAATTTTGATTCTAATGTAGTAATTGTGCATGTTTAAATTCCAACATTAGCAGAGAATTATACACATTTTGTAAGAGCAGAAGACAACTTTTTCTATGTTATTAAAAACGTGGGAGGAATTATATAATCTCTGTAAATGCTACAGAAAAGAACATGATTCCCTTCTTCATGTATACCAAGAAAGAAAAAATAAAAAGATGAATGAATAGAGCTAGCTACATGAAAGATCGCAACCGAGGCCTTGTCAAAGATTGCCCTCCATCAGCCAGTATAGTTGTACCTGTCATGTAGCGAGACCCGTCACTGATTAAGTAAATCACTGATGATGCTAAATCATTTTTCGGGTCGAGCCATCTCTGGAGTGGTGATGCCTCTGCAACCAACTTCTCTGCTTTTTCCTTCCCTATTGACATAGGGTACTCATCTTCTAAGTGCAAGCCGCGTGCAACTGCATTCACCCTGATCTTGTATTTCCCCATTTCCATAGCTGAATGCTGAAAACAATGATCAAAAGCATTAGCCTTTTCATTCCAAACTAGAACATGAGAATGGAAAATATTAAGACATTTTCTTACTCTAACTAATTGCTGAATTCCAGCAGAACAGGAACCATATGCAGCAGCACCTGGATAAAGTCCTCTCTCAGCACCAATTATGGAGGTCAAAAAGATAATTGAACCTCCTGACTTATTATCGGCCATTCTTCTGCCAACAGCTTTTAGCAGAAACCATGGAGCCATGAAGTTTATTTTCACTATCTTTTTGAATTCATCTTCTGCTAATTGCAGATGGTCTTGCATTTTTCCTGCCTCGTAGAAAAAAAATTACATCAATTTGCTATCTTACCTTCAAGTAAAGTAAATCAAAATTATTGTCCTCAAATAGTATTTTATCCAAGGAAGAAGCTTCAATTTACTGCATGTTGAAGGGAAACCAAAAGGCAATTCAGATAAAAACACAACAAGTCCTTTGGATCTACCATAGTATGGACAGAAAATTTCCGCAGTATTATGTCAAAATCAGAAGTAATGTTCAAGTAAAATGACTAAAGCAAGGCTCGAGGTAGCTTAACAGAACATAATCTACAGTAGCAGTGGAACGTTAGAGAAGGACCTTTAGATTCTTAGTATGAGCAGCCAATAAGAGAACAGGCAGATAGTTTTCAGTAGTCAAAACATAATTTGAAGAATTAATAATCACCCTAAATATCATGAAAATAGTTGTTAAACTTTACCCTACTTTTCCCAAGAATTTTCTATTGCAGATTGTCCCCTTCAAAACCTTTTTTTTCCATTCCTATATTCCCTTCTTCACCCTTTGACCAAAACTAGATAGAAATTACCTTTTTTTTCTTTCAAGATTCTCCCAATTTACATTGACTTTCCATTTTTCTCTTTTTCTCCATTCTCCTCGGTCAAAATCAAAGCATACTAGTAATAGTAAAATTTTTCCTTGCACTTCATGCATCATGCAACAAACCAACGGTTTATTAATACTACATGATATCTTCAAACTTTTATATACAAAAGCTTTTAAAGTAATATGATACCAAACATTTTTGCTGTTTCTGCATTAAATAAACAAGAAAATTTCTAATTTTCGACGTATGGTCAAAACTTGCCATGATCTTTTACCTAGAAAGTTCCATATTCTAGTCAATTTGAATATCTGTATTTGGTGATCGACTTCCAAATTCAAACATGCTTCTCTCTCTCTCTCTCTCTCTCTCTCCTATAACTTCTCTTTCAATTATAATAATATACGTGGTTAGTTAGTGTATGGATTGGAATATAATATTCAGTTAATTTATAGAGGGAAAGGAAATCAAAACATAATTTACCTTCATTTGCATAGCAGTGTACAAATGCATCGAAATTCCCCAAAATCCTAAATGCCTTATCCACTGCTTCATCGAAAGCTCCTTCATTTTCCTCCTCCATATCCATTCCTATGATCTCCACCGGCGCCGGAATATTCTCCACGGCGGTTCTTAGACGGTTTTCATCTCCCATCAAAACCAACCTAATCATTCCCAA
Organism: Excoecaria agallocha; assembly: GCA_037975025.1. Classification (NCBI taxonomy): domain Eukaryota; kingdom Viridiplantae; phylum Streptophyta; class Magnoliopsida; order Malpighiales; family Euphorbiaceae; genus Excoecaria; species Excoecaria agallocha. Next base: position 52,082,774 of record CM075808.1, read on the forward strand.
AGCAAAACAAGATTCTCAATTTTCATTTCAATGACAGCGAAATTGAATCTCCGCATATTATTCGATTGAAAGAAATCAGCTGAAAAATTTCAAAATAGTTCGTTTCGTACGAAATTAAAATAACAATAAAACAATTAGATTCAAACGATCATGCATCATTACTGTTTTCTATTGGTTTCTCATCAATCAAACACACTAACCTGCATCCCCGTTTGGCCAAATGGAGAGTAATATTCAGCGAAATCTGGTCTCCATTGGAGGTAATCAAAACCTTCTTAACAGCTTTTGCCATAACCAAAGAATCAAACAAACAGAAAACCGAGAAAAGGAAAGGGGAAAGGGAAAAGACGAGGGAAACAAATTGAAATGCGAAGAATGTAAAAATGGAAGTTGGGTGGGAATTGGGGCTGTGAGAATGAAGGTATTTTTATAGTAAAAGGAGTGATTTTGATGGGAAATTTCCATAAAAGAAGAAGGAAAGTTTATTTCTTTCTTATTTGTTTATGCTCCAAATAAATTCCCATTCTCTGCCAAAATGATTCACACTGCACTGCAACAACCATAGCCCGTCCCCGTCCTGTCTAATGAATGCTTACCTAATAATAAAATAATATTTTTTCGTTGTTTTTTATTAATCAATTTTATTATTTTTATTAAAATTAAAAAATAATAAATAAATTTAAATTTAATATTAAATTATATAATTAAAATTAAATTATTAAATTTCATTAATTTTAATTTTATTAAAAAAATAAATTAAAAATTTAAAAGTAATAAATAAATAAAATTTAAATTTTATTAAAAAATAATAGATAAAAAAGAACTAAATTGAAAACTACAATGAAGGATATCTTACATATAAATCAAGTTTATTCTTTTAGCACTAATAATTTTTCATATTAAATCATAGCAATTTTTAGAATTAAATTAAAAATTGAAATAATTTAATACAAGTAAATGATAGAGATAGTGTCTTATTTTAACATATTTCATTTTTTAGGCTTTCTAACTCAAGTCAATTAGAATAATAAATAAATGCATTAAATAATCTATAATTAAGCATGTGTTTTTTTTGTTTGATTGAGTTAGACCAATATATAACTCGTAACAAGAAAACAACTCCTAATTCAGCAATCTCTTATACATAAAATATAAAATGAATTTCACTTTTCATTAATTTAATATAGATAGAGTTTCTAGATGAACCCAATTTATTATTTTTTATAATTATTCGATATTAAAAACTTTAAATTCACAATTGAGACAAATCGCTTCTAAGCAGTTAAAAATGATTTATATCTAATATTGGAATCAGAATATATATATATATATATATATATATATATATATATATATATATATATATATATATATATATATATATATATATATATATAATGGATGTATTACTTCATTTATTAGTTGGTTACTGATTTTGATCCATGAAATGCATGATATCAACACATTTTAAAATGCTTTAAGTGTGTTGAAAATAAACATAATTTATTAATAATTCTAAATAAAGATAAAATGAGTTTGGAATTCGCTTAATTCATTATTATTAGGACTTAAATGTTAAATTATGAGTAAATTAGAAGGGTTAATAAAATAGGGATTACCAACTAATTGGCCCTTGTAATTTTGACCGTTAAACTGTAAAAGATTATTAATAATAACATTATTAATTTAATCTAACGTGTATATTTATACAAGTCGATACTTACTGTGTATCAAATAACTACTCTAAATGATAAATGACGTGGATATAGTATGGCACATATTTTTTAATTAAATATTTTAAATTTAATTTTGAATATAAATTATTTATAAATATCTGGTAGGTGAATTTTTTTGAGTATATATATGTGGCCAATCAACGGGATGCTCTTTATTGACTTCGTGCATATTGCGGGTATACTATTTTTATGAACGCGTGAATTATACACGTTTGATTGGATGGTATGTCAATGCATGCACTGCGTATATTAAGTCTTAATCAACTATATACAATACACTGAAATAAACAAACATGCGCGACAAAAATTATGAAAAGAAAACATTTTTCTATTTTCTCTAATCACTAAAATATATATAATATAATATAATAACTGCTATTCAGCCACCATTAGCTATGAGGAAGTGAAGTCAAAGGACGTGTATTCTGTAAATTAAGCTGGTCAAAATTCATAAGATAAATGAAGTGGATTATTCAACTCACTTTGAGCCAAGGACATCGGTTGATTGGTCTTTAAAATAAACTTAGAGTTTATTAATAATATTATTGTTGTTACAATGTTATGATGTTAGAAAGAACTAATGAAGACCAACCCACTTGTCTACTTGCTAGGTAGTGATAGAGAAATCTACTTTAATTAGTAAGTAGGACTTGCTACTTAATTACAGCAAATCCAAGTTGGCACTTGCAAGTTTCTTGTATAAAGGCATAATTAGCCCCCTCCATTTGGATTCCAGTAAACATGCCAATTGTTTGGGTCAGTTGCGTAACTTAAATAAATGTTTCACATGATTAAGAACTAAATATAATTTTATCGAGACGCCAATCATATATAGTTATGTGTGTTTAACAGCCTTCATAATGTTGGGACCTTTTCTTTAACGTCGCTCATTTTGCAAAGTTATCTTTAATGTTGTGACCTTATATACAATATTTAGTGTACAGAAACAGAAAAATCCAATTATTTTCACATTAATATTTGTTAAATTTTGGTAAAAGGAGTCGAATGATTTTTTATTGCTGAATAGGAAAGTGCTCTTATATAGTTACAATAGGAAAACGAAATATAAAAAAACACGAAGGTTGTTAGGCTGTTACAACAGAATCCCAAATCCTATAATATCTTTAATATCTGCACAATTTTGGTAAAAGGAGTCCGACGATTTTTTATTGCTGAATAGCAAAGTGCTCTTATAGTTACAGTAGGAAATATGCCATATGTGTGGATGTGCACAATAAGATATAGTTCAGCTGTGTGAGAATTTCTTGCAAGTAGAAAGCAAAGAACTTATTGATGTAGTTTGCTGCCACTGTTATTAGTTGGTATCGTTTGCCGATTAGATTAATGACTTATCAATTAATGGGTTAAAATCAATGAATAATCCATTTGAATTTTGGCTGTGCCGATGAGATCCTCAACCTTCTCTTGCTCGCCTGTGCCGATTAAATCAATGACAATCTTCCTCATACTATCTCTTACACCCCCTAACTTCCTAAAACATTAAACGTACATGATCTTAAAAGAACCTGCTTGGCTTGAAACTGTGTCATTGTCATTTATTTATCTTTTTTTGTTAAGCAATTCTAGTGATTAATGGGTAGAATAACATTTATTGGTAGACTGATTGCTCTTGTTGTTTCATTGCTGGTTGTGTCATAGGCTTATAGTTCTATTTGTGTTTGTTTTAGTAGCTTGACAACTGTAAAAGCTGCTGTGGAAACGTGCCAATTATGTATGTCGGTATGTCCCCATCTCCTTGGTTTCTTTGTACAAGTTTGAAGGGAAATTGCGAAGTTGAATTTTGAGTTAGACATTAAAATGGAATATACAATTTTTTTATATATATTTAGATTTCTTTTTATATTGCATTTTATGCTTCATTTGGAAATTTCATGAAGTTAATGACAATGTTCAAGAACAAAATAAGTGCATTTTTTGTTTAATTTTGTATACTGTTTTCATCATACTTATTTACTTAATTTTTATTTTTTGATGAATGCAGTTGTACTGGCTTACCTTGTTGTCGTCTTCTGCATTTTTTTAATAGTTCTTGTGCTTTTTAGAATTTTATTATTGCTTATGTTTTAATCATTTCATTTGTAATTATTTCTTTTATTGCTAATACAAATATTTATGCTATTATTTTTTATCATTTTTATAAAATTAGCCATAGGAATATCTGTTATGATAATTTTTTATATAACCGTCTTGATATTTAATGATGCTTTCTTACATAAGCGTCTCAAATTTAGCGACACTTATTTTAAAAAGCGTCATGAATTTAGTAACATTATTAACGCTTAGATTTAGCGTCATAAAATTAATAACATTACCAATTCTGGATTTACATATATTTATCTAATGACACTTTTTAAAAAGTTGGTGAATTATTTGGTGGCGCTAAAAAATGTCATTAGAGGAAAAATCAAAGCATTACTGAAGATTTATTTTCTTTGAGTGCAACTTGTCGTGGTTGTTTATGTTTGTTGTAACTTTATTAGAAATTTAGAACGCATTTTATTTATATTTTTAGGAAAAAAGTCAGAAAAAAGAAAAACGACTATCTTCTTCACGTGTAATTTCTGTGCATGTTACATGAGGTTTCGCCGTAAACTGCAACTTAAAAAATAGTGTTGTCATAGGTGGAATTGGTCAAATTGCCTTAAAATTTATTTTTGCTCAAATGGTTTATACCATTAAAAAGTTTGATAGTCAAATTATTTTTTCTATAGTTTTATAGAGACAAAAATAGTGTCATTAACATATAACGAATTGAGAATCTAACAATAATTTTTGTTAGAGATCTAAAATGTTTAAACATTACGAGCCAAATTAAATATGTATTTATTATTTTTTTTAATTTTTGTATATACTAAAAGATAAAATTTAAAAACTTTGAGGTTGAAGGGATAATTTTCATATACTGAAAGAACAATTTTAAAAGTTTAGAAAAGAGCTCTGCATACGAGGATAGTTCGATATACATGCACATATATTTGGACAATGAGATAAATGATGGGCATAAAAATAATCCATATGCACGTACCACATCACATATGGATACATTTTTTGCACTATTTTTAAGAACTAAATTAAAGGAATATTTTGACATCATTTTAAATAATTATAAGTGCATTTTTTGCTTTTAAGAAATTTGAGAGGCAAAATAGAGATCCGACATCAATATTAAGAGCAAATTATTACTTTTTTCCTTAAAGGCAATTTCAAAATTAGTTTAAAAATGAATATGTATTTTTGCAACTCGAAATTTGAAACCCCGAACCAATATTTCTAAATTAAAAATTTATCGGCGATTAGTTTGGAACTTTAACTAGACGAGTTATGGATTTGGACTTGGCAAGTGGACAGCCGTGACCTCATTAGATGAATTTGGGCCTATGGAGTTGGCATAGTGTGCATGTCGTTTACATGGAGGAATGATGTTTAGCGGGAATTGGTGAAATTGGAGAAAGTGGTTTATTCAAGGATATTTTTTTTAATAATGTGTTTTAAATAATTATTTATAATTTTAGGGTGTGTCAGAAATTATTTATGAAAATGAGATGTTGGTATGAAATCGCTGTCAGATATAATGATTTTATCAGAAAAGTAGCAAGGGCAGAACCGGTTTCATCATGAAACTGCTGACAGCTGAAGTGGTTCCAGAGTCTGAAATCGCAACTCCTGACAGCGGTTTCAAACTCTATAACCGTTGTACATGTCAGCGGTTTCATGATGAAACCGACCCCTCATTATTCTAGCGTTGAAATTTTTTTTTCTCTGCCTATATAAATGCTGCCCTAATCATTTTTATTTGCTCAATCTCAAATTTTTTTTCATTTCCTTCTTGTCAAATTCTTTTAATTGTTATATGTAAAATTATCATAAATTTTATAATTTGAGAAGATAATTTATTTTTTTCGGATCAATAATATTTTTTTAATTTTTTGTGTCTCTCTTAATTGTTATATGCACAATAATCTTTGTAATTTAATTAATTAAGATTTATAATTAATTTTTTCAAATAAATAAACAAAGCTTCCCCCGTACTGTATGTGTATTGTTGAGTATATATTTAAAAACAAAAAAAGGAAGTTGCTCGTCAATTGGCAGCTGCTTCATCTCTTAAGTTTGCAGTATATTAATTCAGCATTGGAATTTTAAGCTTGTTTGACTAAATAACGTTGTCTTTGATTGTAAGGTTGATTGAGACATCAAAGACAAATCTTTATATTTTTATTTTTTACACAATATGATTAATACAAATTTACTGTAGATAATCATTTGATGAAAAAATATATTTTAGTGATTAAATGAGTAAATGACAGGAAATTGTAAAAAATAAAAAAAATAAACAAATTAAACACCAAATTATTTTTTTAATATAAAAATTTATTCACATCGTATTATACTTATGACTCCTATATAGTTGGTCTTGGATGGGTATGACAACTTAATTCTTAATTTTCCCACATAATGGACCGTTAGAAAATGTTTGCGAAAATATATACTGTATTATATTTTGGTAAACATATCTTTAAATAATACTTACAAATTAACCAACAATTAGAGAGGTCAATTTTAGCAAAATCAGAGGCCAGAATAATGGTTCTAATTAAGTTGTAGCAGCTAGCAAACTCTAAGGTAATTAAGTGCGAGCTAAGATCATTAGCTGTGTAGTAGTAAATTGAGTTTCATATGCTAATTCTTTATTCTTATTCTTATTTTATTCTATTGTGAGCAATGATCACTACAAAAAAAATGCAATTTACTGACGGAATTTAGCATTTTACCGACGGAAAATGACCTTACCGACGGTTTTTTATTATTTTAGACGGAATAATCCGTCCCTAAAACGTGCGTAGGAACCAATTTACCGACGGATTGTTAAAAATATTCCGTCGGTAATTTTATTTAAAATCCGTTGGACATTTCGTCGCGTTGACCATCTACCGACGGAATTTTGCGTCGGCAAACCGTCGGAAAATTTAATAAAATTTTAATTTATTTTAGTATAAACAACAACAAATTTTTCCGTCGGTAATTTTTCGGTAAATTAAAAGAGTTCTATTTAATTTTTTATATTCTTTTTTTCGTAATTTTCTGTTTACAAATCTGAAATCAAATATAACAAATGCAATACAAAAAGTCTAAAATTTCTATTGAAGATATATTATAATTTAAAATTAATATATACATTCTAACTCTTGTACATATAATAAAACATCTCTACTACAAAATCGATTAATATAATCTAAACCTAAATCACTGAGTTTGGGAAAACAAAAAAAACTGAGAAAACAAAACAAGAAAGATAAATTCAGCAAATACTCTAATCAAACAGAGAGGATTCCATGTCATCATCAATTTCCTCTGCTGGCTCATCGTTCTTTTCCTCAACTGTTGGTGCCTCGACTGCAAGAGTTGCCTTTCCTGCCAGAGCTGCTGCAGCTGTATCACCAGCAAAGAAACCTCAACCAATACCACCATCAATGATTACCTGCGCCATACATGCAAGTCAATTTCCTGTTTACACTTAGTATCAAGCAAGACTAGCAAGTAGCTTTTGTTATTCTCATCATGGTAAGCTGATAGAACATTAAAAATCAGTTTATTAGAGAAACAATGATAGAGTTATTAAAATCTTAAAGACCATAAAATTTCTAGAAAAACAAGTGGAAAATAACATTAAAAATATCACAAACTAGAAACCTCAAGCTTCACATATGAAATATGGATTATCGTCTTGGCATATGGTCGCCATGCATATTCATAATTTAAGTTCCAAAAAGAAAAGTTGCATTAAATATAGATTCGAAAAGTATTAATTTATTGGAACACTGAAAATTTATCTTTGGTAACAATAATATCATAAAAGGGAAAACCACTGCAAAAGAAAGTAACTCACCTAGCAAATTTAATGCCTATCATGGAGTCATCATCATAATTTCCACCAAAAAGTGCTTGTTGGTCAAATGGTTTTGAAGACTTCGAAAATGGGGTATTCCCAACATTTTGAGCAAACTTATCTCCATCATCTTCTCATTGAGTTCTATACTTATTATAGAAACAATCAGCATGCTCTACATTAACCTGTGAAAAAGGACATACCAGGAGTATATAACACTATTGATAAATAATGGCAATTAGATTGCTGTATTTAGAACATTCAGGATACAATTGCACACTATATTTGTATCAAGGTGTCATAAACTTGTGAAAATATAAAATCAATTGAGTTGCAATCAAATTGATTTAACCATGTGCAATTGAAATGTAATAATTTAACTCTGCCTCCTCACATGAGGGACTTCAAAGCTTAGAGATGAATTATATCCAAAAGCATAAATTTTAAACTAAGCATGCAAGAACATAATAAAACAAGTTACTCGACAACTCCAACCTGATTAATCACAAAGTCAAAAAGAACTTCCACTACAAGAAAAATGCCATCGTAATAAACTTAACTTCTTTAAATTCAGATTCAGATAATTTTCAGATTTAATGAGTGAATCCACCAACCCTTTGCACTTCACCAAAATTTTAAGTCCTTGTCTCTCAAACCCTAGCAACATCTCCAGCACAAATAGGAACAGAAAATGCGTATTAGATAGAATTTCTAATGTGAAGTGGCATGCATAATTTTCCTATATTGCAAAACAAAGATGAAGACGATACCCAGATGCTTCATGACCGAATATTCATGGGAAAAGAGCCTGCACAAATAGGGATGTTTTATTAGGTGTTTAGTCTGCTCATTAGACAAAACCACTTGAAGGCAGATACAAGGAATTAATATAAAGAAGTAAAAAAAAGCCACAGTTTTCACATTAAATCTAAGAATATATATTCTTAATTATATTATTTTTAATGGTGTAGAAAAAGCCACTTGAAGGTGTATCGCATATCATGTGCCAAGAACACAGAAATTTAATGGTGTAGGTCCCAATTGCGATACTATTAAAGTTTCCAGAGCATAATTAGGTATTAGCCAATTGCTTTAATGCTTACAAGATTTTACTTTTAGTCCATTCTTTTCTTTCTCTTTCCATGCACAAACATATATAATCATTATTAACTAAATACCCATAATACTTCCAAGATTTTACTTTTTCGTCCATTCTTGATATATATATATATATATATATATATATATATATATATATATATATATATATATATATATATATATATATATATATATATATATATATATGCAAACATGCATATAATCATAATTAACTGAAATTATTTAACTTATTAGATATAGTAAAAAGGTTTTGTAATTTAACTTTTACTAGTATATATTCTTTGGCCTCAATTTCCTTGTCCAAAAAAAATAAGGAAAAATCTAGTGAGTTTTCCTTAAAGGAAAGGATTCCAATGAATATAATCTCAACTAAATTATTGTAACTAAAGATAGAGACTTCATCCAATAAAATGTTTTCAAAGTTAACTTTTGATATGATTTCTACAACATGATTAAATATAATCTTTGTCTCCATTCTCTTGACCAAAAGAAAAGTCCGGATCCCTTTTCTTAATGAAAAATACTATAATTTAATACACAATAAACTAATTCTTTAAATAATACTGATAAAATGTTTCCTAAGTTAAATTTTATATTATATACTCTCAACATTTTTCTAAGTTTATTGGTTTAAAATATTGGAATTTAAATTGAAAAATCTTAAAAATATTGGGGTTTTGTTTGTAATTTCCTTAACAAAAATAACAAGATCATATAAAAAATTAAGTTATTAGTCCTAAAAATGCAACCAAAAGAATATAATTAAATTCCCCACTTTATTTCCAAGTTACACGTAAATGCAACCAGTTTTCACATTAAAAAAAGGCACGAATATTCCTTATTAGCTTTAATTAACAAGATAAGTTAGGCTTCAATGGTTGCTGGTCAAGATTCAAAACAGCTAGAGAAACAGGCTAATCAATATACCCACTAAGTCCCTTTATAGATTTCTCCTCCTCTCCTCATCCTATGGTACTTACCATACTACCTTAATCTCTCGCCAACTTGAACAAGAGTTGCTTAAACACCAATTCTCAACTAATTGGAACCAATATCCAAAATGGATTTGTGGTTTGAAGCTACAGTAAAGGCAAAATTACTTTCTATCGGTCCTACGCCTCACATTATTCTGAGCATCGATCAACTCAATTTCATGTCACTACTTATAAAACAGATATGATAGGAAATTTTGGTATTTATTCAAAGGCAGATCATCCTTTCAGCAATGCAATTGTTAGCCAACAATTTGTTACTTCATATAAACTTAATTGATTTTACTTAATTTAACTACCTACCAGAGTTAAGATGATCCTAGAAAGCAATTTAGCTAATTTTAATTCAGCCTAGAGGATATAAATTTATGGTCTACTTCGTTCTTATAATATCTCGTGTACGATTGAATCGCAAACTAATTGGCTATTATAAACATCAGGAGAAAAAATAAAAAGGAAAGGGATACAAAAAATCATAGGAAGAAGAAGAATAGGAAACTTCATAGGATACAACCAAAAATTGAAGCTTCAATGTTTGAAAATTGTTTCGAGTTCTTCTTCATCCTTATTAAAAAAAGAGAGAAAATAGCTGGTGTCCTAATTATTTTATGGTGTCTTGTTATTTTTCATCAATAAATACTGATTAACAGAAGAAACAAAGTACAAATATGCGGTAGAACCCGGACTGCTGTCATGAATGTCATTTCATAACACCTGATTCATTTATTTTTCACCTTTCAGGTCACACCGAGAATAGATTGCAATTAACCGGAGCTAGAGGAAATAATTAACTAATTACAGTGATTGGGGACGACTGATAATGATGCAATTAAATCAAAAAGCAAAAGAAATCAATAAAGACAAACATAAACAAGAAACAAAGAGGAACGAACCCTAACCACTCTGGAGTGAATAGCACATGAAACGCAGTATTGCATCTTCACCTACAGCTTTGGAAGAACATATCCTGAAAGAATTCATTCAAATCAAACAACATATAAAACCAAACGAAACTATCAGTTATCGAACAAGAAAAGGAGATGATAATACCATCATAAACGCAAGCATCCTGAAAATCCCTAACTGCAGCTTGCTCGACGATGAAACTCAAAAGGATGACGAGGTGCCGGCGATAGATCTCACCATAGCTGAAGGTGTAGTTGGTTCCTTAGAAGTGAGGGATATGTGGAGTTAGACGACTACCGCTAGGGTTTTTGCAGAAGAGATAACAATATCAAATATTGGTTCGGGTGGCTTTTATAGTGCGACTAGATTAAGGGTCTTAGCAAATAAAACCCTTCACCTTTTAATGTTTTTGGCACTGGCCCCGTTATTTCTTCTATATTTTCATTACCACCCCACCTTTTATACGCTAATTGCAAAATATATATATAATTAAATTTGATTTTATAATAAAAATTATTGTAGATTAATCTTAAATTTGACCTAAAATATTTAGGGTAACATGAATTCATTTATATATTAATCGGTTTAAATTTAAATAATAAAAAATACAAGTCGTATGGATTGAACTTATCACATCAAAATATAACAAATTTTTATTTAAATATTAAAAAAATATTTTGTATATATAATTAAAAAATAGGAGTATAACTAAAATATATTAATTATTTTACATAAAAAAATTATATATAATTAAAATGAAAAATATCTAGTCTAATATTTTTTTTGAAAAAATAATAATTTATAAAAAAATAAAAAAAACAAAATTTTAAACATTTATTTAAATATAATAAAAATAATAACTACGGATTACCGACGAAAATGATCGTCGCAACTATTCATATTCCATTCACCATATTCCGTCACTATTTCGTCGGTAAAAAATATGCCAAAATATGCTGCCATTATTCAAAAATCATTGATATCTTTACCGACGATTAGTTTTGTCGCCAAACCGTCGCTACAAAATGGCGCCACCATTTCCCGCCAAATTTACCGACCGTTTTCCATTTTAGTCGCTAAAAACGTCGCCATTTTGCAATTTTTTATTTTTACGGACACATTTGTGATTCCGTAGCTAATCCGTCAGTAATATGTTGTTTTAGCGACGGATATTTATTCCGTCGGTAAAATCTAATTTTTTTTTTGTAGTGCATCATTAATTAAAATTTATTTCGGTAGTGCATAGGTGAAAAAACAAACATTACTCATCTCCATACTATCAGTCTATAAATATCATCTCTTTTTCACCTAGATTTTCTGCCTCAGTTGAAACTTACAAGCTTAATCAAACTTAACTATAGTAATTTTAGTATTAATTACTTTTATGGTCATAAAAGTATAGGTATAGTATAATGCTGTGATAAAAAAAATAATCATTAAGTTATTAAAATTTTTGTTAATATTATAAAAAGTAATTTTAAATATAAATAAATTTAATTTATGTGAATTAACTGATTAGTAAATTGAATTTCTTTATTTATTTTAAAAAATTAATTATAAAATCTTAATTAATTAAATTACAAAGATTATTGCAAAAAAATAATTGTAAATTAAATAATAGAATATAGTCTTACTATTAAATCAATTTTGATGATTCAAATATTAAATATATATTTAATATTACAAATAAAAAATAATGATGATAACAAGATTTGAACCTATGAACTCATAGAACATAATGTACACATTTTTGCCACTAAATTAGAACATAATGTACACATTTTTGCCACTAAATCACAACACCTTATTTGAAAAATAAATTTAAACTAATAAATATAATATATTTTAAAATGCGGGTCCCACCAATTTCTCTAAAACTGCTGCCAGTCATAGTGGTTTCAGTGTCAGTGTTTAGATCTGAAACTGCTGCAGTGCCTAGCGATTTTAGTGAAAAATCAGATTTTCTTTACGTTGGTCCTACAGTCTAAAACCGCTACATATCAGAACAGTTTTGAAAATATCCCAATTTCGTAAATTATTTCTGATATATCCCATTTTTGTAATTTTTTTAAAAACACATTATTAAAAAAATGTCTCGTTTATTTATGACAGAAACAAAATTTTTAAAAATTTGAGGATTTTATTTATTTATTTTCTCAGTAAATAAATATGGGACCATTTTTTATAAACGTGTATTTAAAAAAATATTTTAAATTTTGATATGTTTTGAAAAACAATTGAAAAAAAAAAGAGTACTTTGATTCATTTTCACAACTGGTAGCCGCGAAATTTGAAGTGACATGAAAATCGAAATAAGAGCAAAAGGGTGGCAAAGGGTTGTTCATTTCCACAATTGACCATTGCGGAAATGAAATCATATTAATTAGCTCCAACACATTACATAGATAAGGTGCTTTGGTATGTCTACACAACGGTGTAGACGTTAATGAACCCAAGATTTTGGGTTCAATTCCCATAGACAATGATATTTCAGGTTTTTCAAATATATCAAACCATTTTTTTTATTTTTTTCCATATTAAAATTTATAATTAAAAATTATATATTAATTAATTAAAATCTATAATTAATTTTTCAAATTAAATAATTTTATAATCAATTTAAATTATTTTATATTATCTTTATTTTTTTTTAATTTTCAAAAAAATTAATTATAATTTTTAATTAATAGAATTTGCACTTAATTTAAATATTTTATAATTCAATTAAATAATTTCAAAAATAAATAAAGTCTATAAAGATAAGATTAAATAACTTAAATAAATTATAAAATTATTTAATTTAAAAAGTTATTTATAAATTTTAATTAATTGAAGAACGTAAATTAATGTAAGAAATTAAATGTAAATTCTATTAATTAAAATTTATAATTAATTTTTTTTAAAATTGAATAAATAAATAAAGATAATCTAAAATAATTTAAATTGATTATAAAATTGTTTAATTTGAAAATTTAATTATGAATTTTAATTAATTAATATATAAAAATTAATTATAAATTTTAATACGGAAGAAAATAAAAAGAATTGATTTGATATATTTGGAAAAACTAGAATATCGCTGTCTAAAGGAACTGAACCCAGGACTTTGGTTACATTGATGTATACACCTTCACCATCACACCTCAGCTGTGAAATGTGTTAAAAGCTACTCCCTCTGTTTCAAAAAATATGTCATTTAAGAAAAAAAATTTTATTTTATAATACATGATGTTTTGATATAACCAAAACATATTAATTGATTTTTACCAAATATATCCTTATTTAAATTTCATTTATAAATGTAATTTTCAATTTATATTAATTATGCTATACAATTAATATAAGAATAATAAGATCTTTTAATTATAGAGTAATTACTATTCTTAAATACTGTGTATTTTTATCTAACGTCAAGTATTTTGAATTGGAGGGAGTAATTAATATCACTTTATTTTCGCAGTGATTAGTTGTTGAAATGAATAATCCTCTGTCACTCCTCTCCTTTCATTCTGATTTCCGTGTCATTACAAATTTCGCATATGCTAGTTGCGAAAATGAATTAAAACACTCTATATTTTTTAGAGATGAGCATAGACCGATTAACTGGTTCATTAACAATTTTTTTAAACCAGTCCATTACTATTGGTTAATCGTTATATCGATTTCGATTTTTAACTTGGTTTTTCGGATCGATTTATTGGTTAACCACTAAAAAATTTTAATATATAAATTTAATAAATTATACAATTTATAATATTATTTTTAATAGTTAAAAATGCTTTAAAAATGAAAAAATACTAATTAAATACAATATCTATTAAAATAATCAAAATAAAAATAAAATTTCCATAATTAATTATAAAAATTAAAAATATTCAATATAAAACTAACAACAAAATGCTAATTATGCACATAATTTTAATGTTTATTTACTAAAAATATATATTTTACAAAATTATATATCATAATATTTATAAATTACACAAAAATTAAAAAATATAAGTGTAAAATTTAAAATATAATTCATAATATATATATATATATATATATATATATATATATATATATATATATATATATATATATATATATATATATATATATATATATATATATTCGGTTTCGGTTTCGTATTGGTTAACCACCGATTTTTAAATTAAAAACCATAAATCTAAAATTTTGGTTCGGTTAACCTAAAAATCGGTTCGATTTCTGATCGATTTTTCGATTAATCGAAATTTTGATTAACCATGTTCATCTCTAATTTTTTTAATTAATTTTTTAAAATACACCATAATTCAAAATATTTTTTTTAATACACTATTTATGAAAAAATACCAATAAATATACATCATGATTCACCACAAAAAAGTAGAGAGTATTTAATTTAATTAGCGTTATTATATATTTATTAATGTGTACTATCTGATCATAATATAATAACTTTTTAAAAAGTGATTTACATTAATACATTATTATTCAAATTCTAATCAGAAAAATTACTTAAGTCGTTTAGGAACGCAATTAACCATTTTAAACTATATGGGCTCACTTTACTATACCATGTCTCTCTAGGAAATACGAAATAACAATGTTTAAAAAAAAACAAAAAATAAATAATATTTGTGAATCTCTATCTCAGAAAAAAATTCAAAGATAATCTAATATAATAAATTCTTTTATAACTTTAAAGATATACGCACATATATGTCCTCAAAAAAAATGGAAATACTCATAAATATTATATCAAGTTGGACATGGATAAAATATCAAAAAATTATAAAAAAAGTGAAAGGCTTGCAATTTGGAATCATGATTCCTTTTGATTGGTACTGGAGAAATGTACGTATAGCTATTTATATTCATATACATATATATATAAATACAATATGAATTCAGAATAAAAATTATTTATCCCTCTTTTGTCTTCCAATATCGGTCTATCTCACATATACTTTCCATTTTCCTCGATGCAGGATCTTTTTTTAGCTTTTGGCACATGGACCAGACGTCGATGTTGTACAAAATGAAATCCCAAAATTGAAATAATTTACAGATCAAAAATCATCCGACTTATAAATTCAAATTGGAACTATATTACATAGTTAATTAAAATAAATTATATGTAAGCATTTTCTTTTAATTTCATAAATTTAATGAAGGGAGAATGTTTAATTTTACCCTCAAAATTTCCTGATGGCTTGGAATTGTGTTTGTTTTTTTTTTTTAAAAAAAAGATTAAAAAATTTAAGAGTAAAATTGGCACTTTAATTAAAAAAAATTTAATTGTCTTCTTCGAGCATTATTGCTCTTACGTACAAGTTTTGGGTGTACTTGAGGCTCTCAATTGGCTGAAAAGGAATAATTTAGCTAAAATTTTAGTGGAATTTGATGCTCACACTATTGTTCAAAGGCTCTTTAGCAATAATAGGAGTTCCTCTACTTTAGACTTAATTATTGAGGATTGTTTGCTTTTAAAAAATGAAAATTTTAAAGGTTTTTTTTTTTGGGCGAATCATGCTGCTCATGTGTTTGCAAGGGTTGCTGATTCTATGCCAGAATATGTTATTTGGGAGGATTTTCCTCCACCTCTTTTGTTTGCAGCATTAGCTGGTAATGCTTAAAATTAAAGAATGGTTTATTTATTTTCAAAAAAAATAAAATCATAGAAAATGGTGGGCTACACAAATTAAGGATATTCCAAGGGTTGACTCCCAAAGTATATAATATTTATGGTGGATGCTTTTTTTTTAATTATATTGTATTCTATCTTTCCGATTAATTTTAATTTACATATTTTTATGCATATAAAATAAAAAAGATAAAAAAATATATTTTTAAATATTTAAAATATATTCTACATTTAAAATTCGAATATAAAACTTTTTAAAAGAGATTTCTACTATTTCATTGGGAGAAAAATTATTTATAGTGTTAGGTTTATGAATCACAAACCCGAAAAGCTAATTAAGGAGGAGGTTAAGGGAGGTTTCCAAGTTGTTAGGGAGAGGACCACTAAAGCGTAGGGGGAATTAGTTTTTTATAGTGAAAAGAAAGTCTTAAAAGTGCCCCTCGCTAAGGTTGGCATCTAGATTTATAAGGACCAGTCTTAAAAGTGCCCCTCGCTAAGGTTGGCATCTAGATTTATAAGGACCACTTTCCACGCCATCATATCTCTTCATTATTGGATGTGGCCCCTAATCCATTCATTCTTTAAAGAATATATATGGTCCACCATCTTTATACTTGATTTTTAATGGAGCTTAAGTCAAGAGCTAGGTCCTCCCCATCACTTTCTTTGATGCCTAAGTTAAATGCTGTATGTTAGAATAGTTGAGTGACCAGAGAATAATTAGAGTTAGATGACTGTTTCTTTTTTCATCCTTGCTCAATTATAATCAGATTTTTTCACTCGGATCTCCATAAGCTCATGTGCTTTGTTATTAGAAATCAATCCCTCGTGTATATTTTGTTCATGATTTACAAATATATGCATTTGAAGTTACAAGTAAAATAAAAAAGAAATATTCTTAAAAACACAACAAATCAAATTCTATCATGAATACATCAGATCATAATCTTATCAAATGAGATCATGAGCTGTAACAAATCTTCCGATTTTCTAATCAAAATCCAACAAAATATAACTTATATTCTATCACTTGTCAGAATTTCTATCTAAATGTATCTGTTATCGATTAAAGAGTTACAAGTAATAGCTAAGTGTTATTAATCGATAATAGACTGTTATAAACTAGTAGTAATACTTGGCTCGCCATTGCACTATATAAAGTCTTTTAGCACCTCTCAAAGTAACTTTTTAAGTTCAAAATTTTAATATTATTCCATTTTCTTTATTGCAAAAGTTACTAACTTAATCGCGACAAACTCTTTTCCTGAAAATTTTGCCAATATTTCATTTCAGAAGGTGTGAGTGATGAACTACAAACGTACGTACATGGATATAATTGTAATAGCATAAGCTAGCCTCATGCAGAATGGTCCCCTTTCAATGCAGCTGGTGGGAAGCAACTATCCAACCTTTCACCGATATACATGTGGCCGATTTCGCAGTTTTAGCTAACAATAATCAACTCAACTTGCCCATCCATTCTACTAGCATTCTCTCTTTTGGCCTTTCCCATTATATTTTGCACTTGTTGCTTATTATTTTAATGAAAAATTCTCTATCCGTTAAACAAAGATGATTTCATTGGCTCCATAATTTCATTCATACTAGAAAGTATAATTGTGAGCAGATATAGATTTCAAATTAGTAGTACTGATCCTACACAGAGAATATAGTGTATTTGAGTTTAATCTAACATTTAAAAGGAAAAAAAAAAAAGGAATGGCAGACCGATGACATGTTATACAAAACATAAAAAGCTAAGGCATGTCTTTGCTCTATCAAACTATTGTATCCCAATGAAATTTCCTTATCATAATAATATATATCCCGTACATTCTGTAGCATGGACCAGTTCGTCCCTTCCCTTTTTTTTTTTCATAGGAGCCATTATTTTTTTTAATACAAATTAAATTTTATTAATAATATAAAAAGAACATCGATAAATTTGGATGATAGAAACTTGAATTGCATTCAAAATTAATTAGCACAAATAAGGTTTATACGTACAACAACAAAAAAATACTAAATTTAAGATTATATATCATATATCAGTTTATTAAAACATAAATGAAAAATAAATTAAAAAATTAAAGGAGCACAAAATTAAAAATAACGAAAAAATTCAGATATATATTGATATGAACACTATTATAAAAAAATCGTAAAAATGTAAAAAACACACAAAAATTGAAAAAATAAATGAAACTATAATAAAAGAAATAAAAACGGAACTGCCGCTCGCAAATGTATTGAAAAAAAAAAAATTTAATGCATATAGAAAAAGAATCCAGGGTTTTAAAAGCGAGTAAACTTTTTTTCAAAGGAGCCATTTATATACAGTGCCTTATCTATTTATTTATTGGCTCTACAATTTTCTCATTTATATATTATCTCTTTCTCATTTATATATTATCTCAAGTTCCCAACTTCCTCCTTATATATATATATATATATATATATATATATATATATATATATATATATATATATATATATATATATATATATATATGAGATGAGCCATTAATATTGAGCAGCTTCTTTACCTATCACTGATGAAATAATGCCTAATAGTTATAATTAACTATTTAATATAATAATAGTTAGGCAAAGATTTAAACTGAATAGTTCGGCTACGAAATACAATTAAAGATCAAAATAACGTGTTTGTGAAAATATCAGTATATGCATGTGGAAAAGAAGTTGGGGTAGTTTTATTTATAGATTAGTGTTAGGGCTGTTCATGGGTTGGGTTGGGTTAAAAATACAAAAAACCCAATCCAAACCAATATAGATGATTTAAGACGATTTGAAACGGTTTGGAGCGGTTTTTTTATTGTAATTTATAATGGTTTTGGGTGGTTTTTAAAACGGTTTGAATACGGTTTGTAATAAATTAACTATTGTATTCATCATTTTTTAAGAACTTATAAAATAAAATAATAAACAAAATAATAATTATATTAAATTATAAATTGCAATAAATTTAAAAGTAAAAAATACTAAAATTTATATATAAAAATTGTACTAAAATATAACATCAATCAAATGTAAAAAAAAAGCATAAAAATGTTAACAGATGCTAATGCCTCTAGATTCCGATCACTCCCGAATTGAAAGTACACGTAAATTTGGAAAATTTGTCAGACAAAATGAGTTAGAAAAGTTAATTTCATTTCAAATTATAACATAAAAATTATAACTTCAGAAATATACAACACCTGATTCAACCTCTTCATATGTTTTCACATTGTCCATTGCTTCTCAAAAATCAATTGAAGCTGAATCCAACCAATTTTGGCAACAAACGAGTGCTTCTACCATTAAAGGTGACAATGCACTTTTAAAAGGATATAATATCCTGCCTCCAGTACTGAATGCTGACTCCGACACAATCGTTGACACAGGAATAGCTAGGACATCTCTCGCTAATAGAGAAAGGTAGGGGTATTTAGAGGCATTAATCTTCCACCATCCCAGGATATCAAAATTTTCATGAATTTCTTCACAAGTTTTAGCTAAATACTTTACAACCTCCGAGTTATTCTCTAAATTTTCTTTTTGTTTTCTATGCCTAAAGTATTTATGCTGAAAACTAATGACTTATTCCTCTTCAACATCATCTAAATTCATATCATCGAAGAGTTGACTACTTGAAACAACGACATTAGCTGAATCATTAGTTAAATAATAGGCATACAACCTAATCAATGCATCATAAACTTTATCCCCCATCTCCTTAGCCTTTAACTCATCATACACTTCACCAAAACAAATACCTCACATAATCCATTTTGTATCGAGGATCTAAAACAACAGCAACAAACAATAAGAAATTTGTATTTGCATCACTTTCCCAATATTTTTCCAAATTTTTCTTCATTTGTACAACCATTGAGTACAAAATATTATCATCACTTCCCATCAATGTACCTAACCTATCTATCAATGCCATAACTTTCTCCGCACACATCTTAAATGTATGAGACCTAGAAGGAGAAGACCTCACATACCTTATTGCATTTCTAATTTTGACAATTGATTCATTAAGTTCATCTAACCCATCCTTCACTACATAATTCAATATGTGAGCACAACACCTCATATGTAAAAACTCATGCTCTAAGATAGTGCCGCTCCACTCTTTAGTCTCCCTCTTTAAATATTTAATAGCACCATGATTGGAACTTGCATTATCAACTGTTAGTGTGAGAATCTCATCTATTCCCCAATTTAGCAAACAGGTTTCAACCATCTTTTCAATTATCTCCCCTTTATGGCTATGCACTTGACAAAAATTTAAAATCTTTTTATGCAAGTTCCATTCCTTATCTATCCAATGGGCTGTTAAACACATATAATTTAGATTTTGAACAGATGTCCAACAATCTGTTGTAAGACATAAACGTTGAGATTCTAAGACATGCTTTAACTTTGACTTCTCCTCCTTATAAACTTTCAAGCAATCCTTTGCCACAGTAATACGAGATGGAACCACAAACCTAGGTTCCAAAGCATAAGAATAATTCCTAAACCCCTTCTTCTTAACAGCTCTAATGGAACTTCATCCAATATGACATACCTAGCAAGCTCCTTTCTAAGTTCCTCCACATCAAAACCCTTCACTCCTACACCCAGAACTAGAACTAGAACCCTTTTGCGATTCCCTAATTACTTTATAAGGATACTTCTTACATTGGTTGTTTAAATGGGCCCATAGAGTACTAGTTCCATGAATCTTGGATTTGGATGCATATGATTTCTCACAATATACACAAACTACCCTAGTTTTATCTCCACATTCTATCAGTCTAAAATGATCCCATATAGCAGAAGTTTTTCTAGAACCCAATCTACTATTTTTTTCCTAAGGATGGGACGAGGAGGATAAGAAACACTTCTACTCCCAAAATCTTCATTTTCAACCTCCATTGATGAGGTTGGATTAAAATCATCCATGATAAATCTGTAATAAAATAAATATTAAATATAATATTGAAAATACAACCCAACCACAACCCTACTAGCAAATATGAACAACACAAGTCACCAAAGCAACAAGCATGTAAGAAGAATTCTGCAATGCATCTACATTTTCCTTTTTATAAAGAATTCAGGTAACATTACTTTCACAAGGCAGAGGGTGCATTCGATAAAGAACAGTTGCAAGTAACATTATTTTTAGGTAAATGATTTTCAGTATTAGTAAAGATTGCTATATATTTGATAGTCAAAAATTCTGCACTGCATCTACGATCTCAGGAAATAGAAAATAGATCAAAATATCCCAGCCAAAGTCTACCAGCTACAGTCTCATGAAATGAAAATAGAGCATAATATCCCAGTCCTATATGTACTTAACATAATACATTTGAGAGTTTATTTGAGAGTTTATTTTTCAAAACATCATCATTCATCACATAGAATTAGAACGGCGTCCAACGTTGCTACCTTTTAGAGGAATGAAATTAGTATCCTGGAGATTCACCGTCAGCGTCCAACGTTGCTACCTTTTAGATGATAAGGCAATCAGATACGAATGACTAACATTTGAAGAACGTTAACATTTAGTATACAAGTAAAATAATGCCAACTACTATACATTTAGTATCAAGTATAAAATTTAACCCTTCCCATACTAAGAAAACGAAACTTACTCCTACTAAAAGAAATGACAGCAAATATATAAAAATAATACCCAGTTAAAAAAATGTCGATGATTCATTTGCACATACTGATCATGTTTGGGAAGAATTAGTAAAATTTCTATGGGCTCAAAGACTGCAAGGTTCAACTTTCATCAATGACAACTCCTCTCTTAAATAATAAATACTCCATAAGAACTTGAAAGTTGATATATTTTATGCTGACATGCAAGAGTGCTTATTTGTCTAATTCACTTATAATACTAAAACTCGTAGTCTATCTATACATGTTAAAAGTTTCTCAAGGGCAACATCTTATTCGCAATTAAAGAGATCGGGGGCAAAAAGACAGATAATAAATCCACACTTATGCATAAATACAAACACATAATAACTATTGTTCCTGATTATAGACAGATATTAAAGTCTCCTAGGCATTTCGCTAGATGGTTTGTCTTCAGGTACGATCCCCATAGCCTACAAAAGGTTTCGTGCTAAATGGCTTGGAATTTAAATGGACCCTCGCCTATGGTTTGGTTTCTAACAACAATTGAACCATGAATAATTTCTTTAAGCTTTCATGACTATCAAAAAGCAAATTAGAAACACCACGAAAACACTATAACTCAAATCACCCAGCAATATGCTTCCATGAATCAAGAAACTGAGTAGTACAAATTATACAAAAACACTGCATAAACAGACAGTTTCTTCGTCAACATTTAACTAAAGTTGTACGCACAAGAAATAAATAGAATACAATAGAAAACACAACCCCGACCCAGAAGGCAACAGATCTGAGACAAATACTTCAGATCGAGAGAAACAAAAATTAATAAAAAAAGGAAAAAAACAGAGAGAATAGCCATATAAAACAGAGAGAAATACTTCAAATCTGAGACATGACTTGTGAATAAAAATCATAAACAATTCAGATATGAGATAAATACTTCAGATCTTTCAACATCATAAAGACTAACCGGAAGCAGGGATCGACTCCGAAAAGTAGAGGCAGTGGCACTGCGGCTGAGAGACGATCATATTGTTATGTTGCAAAATATGGAAATATATTTTATTGGTGGAAGAAGAAGAAGAATAAGAAGAGGGAGACGACAGAGTAGCATATAGAATAATAATAATAATAATAATAATAATAATAATAATAATAATAATAAGAAGAAGAAGAAGAAGAAGAAGAAGAAGATACGGCAGAGTAAAAGGCAGTTGAGGACAATTTCTAGGGCACGATGGAGAGAAAGAGAGAGAGATGGAGAGCGGTCGGTTTAGATAATAACCGGATAGATTATACATAACCTGACCTTCAATCCTTTAAAATTGAAATTATTTACCCAATCTGACCAACAATCCATCTAATTTATGTTTTCTTGGTTTGGTCGATTTAGGTTGATTGGATTGATCGGTTTAATCCAAGTATTGAACAACCCTAATTAGCGTTATCTGTAGACAGTCATTCATCAAATAAACAGAAATAAAATCTACAATCTTATCCAATTAAAAAAGACAATCATTTGTTGACTCTTCATATCATATTTATATTATAATGTAATTTTTTTATCTTTTATTTTTTAATAAAATTTAATTTTTTTTATTTATTATTTTTATAATTTTAATATAATTTAATTTATTTTTTTAATAAAATCAAAATTAATTAAATTTAATAATTTAATTTTAATTATAAAAATTAATATTAAATTTAAATTTATTTTTTATTTTTAAAAGTGGTTGATAGAAAAGAACGAAGAGAAAGAGTATTAATATATATGTAAATCCGTACAAATGCATATGCAAATGATCACAGTTCTGGGAACAATAAAAAGCCGAACTCCATTCCAAAGAACTGATACTAAACAAAAACAAAAGAGCTGTAACCCTACGGATACCCTAACTAAAGCTTACCCATTCTTGTCTCTTTCTAATCCAAGCACTGTTTTCTTTTAGCATACTGCAGGTATTCCAAACCCTTCATACTCCTATTGTCATTAATTCCGATCCAATCGAATCAGCTTATTATAAGAGCAAACTTTATTTTGATCTTGATTTTTTTTTTCTATTATAAAACTTTAACTCAAAATTTTATAACAAATATCAAATTTAACCAATTAATATGGATTCAATTAAAAATTATATTAAAAATTATCTACGTTCAAACAGTTAAAAATATTTTTTATTAATATTATTTTATAGTTATTTGTAATATTTTTTTCGAATTGAATACGTTTATCATGAAAATAAAATTTCTTTAATATTTATTTTTATCATTTATAAAATTTAAATTTGAAATTTCATTTATAAAAAATAATTACTGAACCATTTAAAGCAATTAATATTTATTTATTTATTATATATAGTGAATTTGTTAATTAGTGTTGATCGATTTAATTATAATCACTAGCTGGGAGGCCACCAATGCTAAAAGCCAAAAGAAGAGTCCAAGGGGTGAATATGACATAATAGAGTCCAGCATTTTTCTTTCTTTAATTTTTTTTTTAATTTTTTCTCTACTTTTTCTTCTACTTAATTTTCCTTTTTATCCTCAAACTTTATGAGGTTCTGTTGCTTTCTTGTATAGCCATCACATTTTGGCATATAGGGTAGCTTAGAGAAAATCTAAGACTTTATATTACACAGATGTCATTTCTTGACAAGTCATTTCAGAATAAAAGAATAAATAAATAAACCACCCAAATGCTAACAAAATAAATAAATAAATAAATAAAATAAACCCATTTGCTAAATATCCAAATCGAAGAGATGTTGATAGAATATTGATTATTGAGAGAATATTTGAATTATAACACTTTTTGGATAGGATTCTCAAAAGTTTTTTTTTTCTTTTTTTTTTTCAAAGGATTCTCCAAAGTTAGTTGGTTTGAAAATCACAATATTCTTTGTGACATTTGCAAGAAAAAATATTATTAAAAAAATGGTTTATGCTATACAATTTTACCGTAATTAGTTGAAATTATTAATTAATGTTTTCTCATATTAAATGTACTGAAAGCTGTACTTGCTAGTCAATGGAAGTACAACCTTGCTCGTAATCTATATATAAAGATTTTTTCTTCAATACAATACAAGGGGTTTAATTTAATTGCAATTCAAATTGATACTCCAGCATCCAATTTTAAAAGTTATTCCTTCCTATTCATTTTAACAGATGATTTTCTATTTTTTATGAAAATTTAAAAAAATAATTAAAATATCTAAATTTAATAAAAAAAATTATAATTGTTGATAAAAATATATTTTTATAATTCTAATTGAAAATAGTGAGTGATAAAAAGATAAATATTTAATAAAATATCTAATAAATAGGGATATCTATGTAAATTTATTTTTTAAATTTCGAAAAATAAATTTAAAATAGAATAAATTAAAATAGAAAAAATAACTTTTAAAAATGGAACGGATGGAGTAGTTTTCTATTTTTGACGGGAATTAAGAAAATAATTAAAATATCTTAATTTCATAAAAAAATTATAGTTATTGACAAAAATATCTTTTTATATTTTCAATAATTTTATTTAATTATAATTAAAAGTAGAGAGTAATAAAAAATATTTAATAAATTATATAATAAATAGAAATATCCATGTAAACTTATTGTTTGGAGTTTCGTAGTTGACCTCTTCCTATGACTTGTTAGAGTATTTTTTATCTAGTTTGTTAGTCTTGGTTGTTAGTTTTTCAAATATTTGGTGAGCTGATATTTTTTTTTGTAATGGCTTTATAAAAGCCCAGCTTTATCTTTCAATAAATGTAATCTCCTGCATTCTAATTGTTTTGTATTTTCTGTAGTATTTCTTAAAATACTCAACATTTGGTATCAGAGCCTCCACTAGGCTTGTAAAGAAGAAGCAGCAATCTTCGACTGTTTTAACACTGAGAGAATGAGTGACAACAAGACTTTTACGAAGATCCCTCACTTCGATGGTCACTATGATCACTGGAGTGACCTGATGGAGAACTTGCTAAAGGCAAAGAGTCTATGGTGTTTAGTGAATAATGGCTTTACGGAGCCAAGAGTAGGGACAGTGCTCACTGATACCCAGAAAATGCAATTGGAAGACGACAGAACCAAGGATTAGTAGGTCAAGCACTATCTCTTTCAGGCCATTGATCGTACCACTTTTGAACAAATTTTGGATCGAAGTACAACCAAAAATGTTTGGGACTTAATAAAACGAAAGTTTGGAGGCAATGACAAGGTGAAGAAGTCTCTTCTTAACTCACTAAGAAGGGATTTTGAGGTTCTAAAGATGAAGAATGATGAAAGCATTACCGAGTATTTTACAAGAGTAATGACGATCTTCAATAAGATGCGAAATAATAGAGAAGACATGCCTGACTCAAAAATTGTTGAGAAAATCCTACGAACTTTAATTGAGAATTTCACATATGTTGTGGTATCCATCAAAGAATCAAAGGATATTGATAGTATATCTATTGATGAATTGCAAAGTTCATTGGTGGTACACGAATAGAAATTTCGAAAGGGAAGCAGTGACTTTAAAGATCAAGTCTTGAAGGTTGATTCAGAATCTAGAATAAAAGGTAGAGGAAGATTATCTCCTAGAGGTAAGGGATGAGGAAGAGGAAGAAAAACATTCAACAAGGCAATTGTTGAATGTTATAAGTGTCACAATTTAGAATATTTTCAATATGAATGTCCAAGTTGGAATAAGGAGGCAAATTATGGAGAGGTGGAAGAGGAGGATGAAGACTAGTTGCTGTTAATGGCATATGAAGAGCTGCATGAAGACAAGATTCTTGATGCGTGGTTTATAGATTCAGGGTGCTCAAACCATATGTGTGAAAATCAAAGTATGTTTTCAAGTTTGGATACAACTTTCTCTCATACTGTCAAATTTGTAAACAATACTAAAATGAAGGTGATTGGAAAAGAAGTTGTGAAGTTGGTTTTGAAAGGTATCAGTTATGTTGTTAGTGACATGCATTGTGTGCCAAAACTAAAAAATAATCTTTTGAACATCAGTCAGTTGCAAGAAAAAGGGGTGAAAAGTGCTATTCAAAGATGGGGTGTGTGGCATTTATCATCCAACAAAGGGAAAAATGGTGGAATCCATTATGAGTGCAAAGATGATGTTTAAAGTAATTGTTGATTCTCCCATCAAAGTTAAGGAAGAAAAATATTTGTAGATCAACACCGCATATCAATCCAAGCTTTAGCATCATCGTTATGGTCACCTAAGCTACAAAGGGATGCATACTTTATAAAGTAAAGAAATAATGATTGGTTTGCCAAAAATTATAGATTCAAATATCACTTATGATATATGTATGAAAGGCAAGCAACACCGAATTCCTATTCCCAAAATGAGTTATTGGAGAGCAGCAAAGAGATTATAATTAGTACATGCGGATCTTTGTGGTCCAATTACACCAGCCTCTAGCAGTCACAAGAGGTACTTATTAAGTTTCATTGATGATTTCTCTTGAAAGGTTTTTATTTATTTTCTTTTAGAAAAATTAGAAACTTTTTATCACTTTAAAATTTTCAAGAATCTTGTAGAAACAAAATTGAAATATCTATTAAGTGTTTAAGAATGGATAGAGGAGGAGAATTCAATTATGCAGAATTCAATAATTTTTGCAAGCAACAATACTTGAAGAGACAATTGACAACAACCTATACTCCATTAAAAAAATAGAGTGGCTAAGTGCATAAATTGTATTGTGATAAACTTGGTAAGAGCCATGCTATCAGAAAAGAAAGTACCCAAAACCTTTTGGGCAGATGTTGTGATGTGGGCGATTTATAACTTAAATCGATCACCTGCTCTAGGTGTGAAGAATATGACACTAGAGGAAGCATGAAGTGAACAAAAACCTTCAGTGGAACACTTTCGAGTATTTGGTTGTGTGGCATATATCCACATACCATATGCAAAGAGAATAAAGTTCGATGATAAAAGTGTAAGTTGTATTCTACTTGGAGTGAGTGACAAATCTAAAGGGTACAAAATGTATGATCTAGTTGCAAGAAAAATTATTGTAAGTCGTGATGTGTTTTTTGAAGAAGACAGCATGTGAAATTGGGATGCATATTACAAAAAAGAGCAGCTGATAGATTTAAAATGGGAAGATAATTCTGAAATAATTACAGATAAAGGTGAAACAATTGCAGATTAAAGAGAGGTAGTAGAAGATGAGAATGAAGCAGTAAATGAACAACAAATTGCTGAAAAGAATTTGACAACAAGGGAGGAAAGAATTCGACATCCACCAATATGGATGATGAATTACACATCTAGTGAAGAACTATTAGAAGATGATGAAGTAATGTAAGGACCCAATTATCACCCTAGTTGTAAATATTCGAGAATGAATGATTTTATGAATTTATGTTTGATTAAGACTAAGTTATATATATATATATATATGAATTTCGGATAAGAGTAAGGAGGGCAAGTGATATTTTCAATTTATTTTATGAGTTGAATATAAATTATTTGATATGAAATGTTTAAGGGTATAATTGAAGTAAAGAATATAAGGTTGGGGTGAAATTAGGAATGAATGGGAGGAGGCTAAGGTAAATGTTATTATTTTATAGATAAGTTTTGTCAGCCACAAAAATTTACAAGGGAAAAAGAAAAGAGAAATAAAATAAGAATACATAAATATTAGCCACATATTGTTTTTGAAAAAAAAGAAGGAAAAAAGAGAATAGGTAGGGAAAGAGAATCGGGGAGATAGTGAGAGCACTAGAGGAGCCGGTTCCACCAATCAGTGGTGCCGTGTGTCGTCGGTAGCCACCTCATTACCGGCGACCTCCGATCTCCAATCCTGCCACCAACCACGACGTCTAAAGCCTTTCTTTTTCCCTTCCCTGTTTCTCTCACCTTGTTGTGGTTTTCCTATCCCTCCGGCAACCATGATGGTGACAGCAAGTGATGATTCAGGCAGCTCCGATGAGGCTTTTAAAGGTGAGGCCCATCTCCGGAGTTCGCTCCTATCCAATCGCCAGTAATAGATGGATCAGAGGAAGGAAACTTAGCGATTTTTTGGAGCAGATCTCGACAAATGAAGATAGAGGTAAAACGCGTGACCACCGCCGACAGGTTTGGGGTGGAGTGGACTCCATTTCTACACTGACCGTGCATCTCTGGTGAGGCTCTAACGAAGCTCCGATAACCAGTCTGACGAGCAACGGTAAAAGGTAGATTGAAGCTGATTTTTGACACTATATAGGTATGGGATACTGAAATGATCTCCTTCAAATTTAGTTAAATAAATTTTAAGATTTAATGAAAAATTTATTGTATGTTTAATATAAATGTCTGCCCGTGTGTGTGTGAATTGATAGAATATAGTAATTAAGTTTAATATAAATGGTAAATTATGACATTGTTATGAGATGATTTCAAGACTTATGAATTGATAACATAAGAAAAAAAATGTGGAAATGAAAAAGAAATGAACAACTTAATTGAAGAAGTTGTAAATTTGTTCAGTTGAGTCATTGATTTAGTTTTGTTATTAGATTTGAGTGAACTTATGGTAAAAAGGTCACGAGAATTATTAATGGCATATAAAAGTTATTGACAGATTTTGAAACTATTATTTGATAATGAATTTAATATGTGATTTTAGTAGAATTTCAAGAAAATTTTATTATATGGGATTTAGATAAGTGTGTTGAAATTAAAATAGTGATAGGATGTTTAATCTTGGATGCAAAGTCCTTGGGTTGAGTTGGGTAGTGGTGGAGCCAAAGCAAATGAATGAACATGATAGTGAGAAATTTTGTTTTTGTATGTGTAATTCTTGAATTGAATTGATTTATTTAAGATGGAGTATGTATAATAGAATTTGAGATTAATTTGTTTCCAAGTGTTTATAATATTGATGAGAAATGTGATTCCTTAATACTATATAAGCATTATGTATCTATATATTATGAGTAAGTATTGTACACTAAGAATTTATCTTCAATAATTATATTGTTTCTGGAAGTCATAAGCTAGTTTCTTACTTTGTTATATTTGTTCATATATATATATATGTATATAACTGTTATATATCAAGTACATAATATATAGTTTACCTTGTTATGATTGTTTTAATGATTACATGAAAGTGATTTTAGAATGCATATTATATTTTAAATGGTGTATATGTATGAAGGAATTATGCTAAATATCTTTTATGTTAACAATTACTAATGAATTGCTTACTGAGTTATTAAGTTTTGTTGCCTATATGAGTAATATGTTCCTTCGCTTATGCTTATGATTTATTGCTGAATGTAAGAACTGGGATCTAAGGTAATTGAAAGTATCAGTTATGAGTATTACTAAACTTTGCCGGATTTTTATTTGGTAATTAGTCACTTGGATAAATTTAGTTTAATCAGCTTACTTAATTTATAAGTATTTCATTTTGGATAAGTTCGCAGTCGATGAAGTAGTTAAGGTTCAATAAAAAAACAAGAAATTTTCGGCTTATCACTTGTTTCAGTTAGACTGTTTAGTAAGGGTGTTACAAGTAAACATGACAAGCATAACGCTTATGGTGCCATCTGATCCTACAAGCTTTGAAGATGCAGTTAAAAGTAAAGGCTAGCCATAGATGATGAAATAAAATCCATTGAAAAAAATAAGACCTGACAGTTAGTTAAGCTACCAATTAGAGCAAAAAAAAAGAGTGAAGTGGGTTTACAAAACTAAGCTGAATGAGCTTTGTGAAGTTGACAAATTCAAAGCAAGATTAGTGGTAAAAGGTTACTCCCAGCAGCATGGAATAGATTATATGGGAGTATATGTACCTATAGCTAGGTTGGACATGGTGAGGATGATTATTGCTCTTGCTGCACAAAGGGGATGGAATCTCTACCAGTTAGATGTCAAATATACTTTTTTGCATGGAGAATTGAAGGAAGATGTGTTTGTTGAACATCCAAGAGGATATGAGAAGAAATGAAGTGAACAAATGGTTTATAAACTACAAAAGGCTCTTTATAGATTAAAATAAACACCTAGAGTTTGGTTTAGTCGGATTGAGTCCTACTTCAACAAGGAAGGATTTGAAAGGAATCCTAGTGAGCATAAACTTTTGTTTAAAAGGAAATGAGGTAAAATTTTAATTGTCAATAGTCATGTAGATGATTTGTTATATACTAGTGGTGATGAAGTTTTGCTATGTGAGTTTAAAAATTCCATGAATAAGCAGTTTGACATGATAGATTTAGGGAAAATTAGGTTTTTTCTTGGAATTGAGATGTTACAAAAGGCTGATGGTGTCTTTATATGCCAAAGAAAACATGCAGCTGATGTTCTAAGTCGTTTTGGTATGGAAGAAAGCAATTTTGTTTGTAATCCGATTGTTCCTGGCCAAAAGATTGACGCAGATGAAGGAGTCAAAGTGAATGCAACACAGTTCAAGCAAATGATGGGAATTTTGATGTACCTGATCTCATGTTTATTGTAAATTTTATTAGTCGTTTCATGGCAAATCCTACAGAATTACATTTTGCAGCAGCAAAAAGGGTCTTAAGGTACTTAAAAGGAATTATGGATTATGGTGTGTTTTACAAAAGGGGAGGAACAAGTGAATTAGTGGTTTATACAGATAGTGATTATGCTAGAGATAAGGAAGATAGCAAGAGCACTTTAGGTTACATGTTCATGATGTGTGGAGGAGCAATAGCTTGGTCATCTAAGAAGTAGCCCATTGTCACTTTGTTGACCACCGAAGCAGAATTTATAGCAGTAGCTACATGTGCTTGTCAAGCCATTTGGATGAGAAGAATTTTAAAAGAAATTGGTTATGTATAAGCTGATTGTACCACATTAATGTGTGATAATACTTCAACCATAAAGCTATTGAAAAATCCAGTTCTAAATGGACGTTGCAAGCACATATAAGTGAGATTTATTTTTCTTAGAGATCTTACCAAGGATGGAGTGGTTGAGCTAGTTTTCTGTAGCTCTAAAAATTAGATTGCAGACTTAATGACTAAGCCTCTCAAGTTAGATGTTTTTATAAAGCTTCGTAAAGGCCTTGGCATGTATACTGCTACAAATTTGAACTAATTACTTAGGTAATGAGTTCAAGGGAGGGATTGTTAGGAGTTTCGTAGTTGACCTCTTCCTATGACTTGTTAGAGTATTTTTAGTAGGGATGGGCATGACCGGTCCACGAGCAAAAAAATTAACCAGTTTATTAATATTGGTTTTTCAAAATTACTAACTATTAACTAGTCCGTTACATTCAGTTAACCAGTCCATTAATTTCGATTTTTCGGTTTGGTTAAACGATATTTTTCGGTTAACTAATAAAATTTATAACATAAAATTATATAAAAAAATATATAAAGTTTAATTCAATTTTCAATGTGTAAAGTAATTTAATGTAAAAATTACGAAACAAACATAATTTACTAGCCAAAATTCATGTTTTATAAATTAATAGCTAATATTATAAAATAGATTTGATATTTATTGAAAATTACAATGTTTGATTCTAAATCAAATAAAATTTTGGATAATAATGTAATTAAATGCTATTAAGTAAAATATGAGCACTAATATATGATAAAAAAACATATATAAAAGTTAATTGTATACTATATATAAATATTGCTATATAATTAAAGAGAATGATATAATATAAATTTAATTTAAAATATTATATAAATTTTATAGGAAAATATAAAAAATTAAGGTATAAAAATAAAAATATAATTTAAATATATTTTAAAGTATTAGTTTATGTAAATTTTAGAGAGAAATAGAGAAAAATTGAATAAATAAATAAATAAATAAATAAATAAATATATGAATCTGTTAACCGTGCATTAACTGTTAACCGGTACTTAAAAAACTATACCGTAATTATTAACAAAAAATATAAAAATTAAAGACCGTAATCGGGTCAATCGGATCGATTAATCGTAAAAATTAGTTCGATTTCGAACCAATTTTATGGTTAACCATATTTTCGAATTTTTTTACTTATCCCTAATTTTTAGCTAATTGTTTTAAATCTCCTTCATTCTAATCATTTTGTATTTTCTGCAGTATTTCTCAACACTTACTTTTCAAATTTCAAAAATAATATTTAAAGTGAAACAAATCAAAATAGAAAAAATAACATTTTAAAATGTGAAGGATGGAGTAATTCACCATTTTGATTAAAAAACCAATATCAATAAATTAAAATTTATTAATTATATCTGCGAAAAAAATTAATTTATGGCAAAAAGCTCGTGAGGTAATTGTATAAACTTACATTTTAATAACCAGTCAATGGGATATTTAATACTTCCTCATATTTTGCATCGGACATTTAAGACTAGTCCAATATTATATATATAAAAAATAAACTTGAATATAATTTAATTTTGAAAATTAACTTAAGAGATGAAAACTGTTCCAAAAAGAATTAATAATAAATTAAACAACTTGAAATACAGCTGATTTATGAGATAGAAGTCTTTTGAGAACGTAGTGATATATAATGAAAAATCAAAAAGAATACTTTAAAAATTATTTAGAATTAAAAAAAAAGATATAAGAGAAAGAACACTAAAACCTTACAAATAGAAACTGATACTCTGCCAGTTCTTGTCGTGGATGTATTCTTGTGGTTCCAAAGAAGACTCGTCACACAAAATGCAAAACTTTAATTGGTATCACACAGATTCTTCAACTGGATCCAACCATCTCCTCCACTTTATCTTCTATTTATATCCCATCCCATTCTCTACGCAAACACCAAATTTCAATCTTTTTATTTTATTTTATTATTATTATTTTGTTTTTGGTTGAAGAATTAATTAATCTAGAAGATGTCTTCATCGAGCTATCAAGCTTCAAGAAACTCAAGTTCCTGCCCATGGACAGCAAGGGAGAACAAACTGTTTGAAAAGGCATTAGCTTTGTATGATAAGGACACACCTGACCGTTGGCAAAATATAGCTAAGGCTATCGGTGGCAATAAATCCCCTGAAGATGTTAAATCTCACTATTTACTCCTCGTTGAAGATCTTCGCCACATTGAATCTGGTCGTGTTCCTTTCCCTAATTACAAGGCCGATTCTTGATTTTCTTTCTTTTCCAAGGTAACCGTATAATCTTCTCGCACTTCTAATTAAGTACTAGCCAAATCAAAATCCGAGCGATTAGTTTTGCTTATTATTCTTGGATTGTTATTCCCATGCATGCTATTTTGGAATTTATATTTTCGAAATCAATGGTAATGATTTGCAAAGAACATGTACTTATTTTGCATGAATCAATCACAGGACTTGGCCTGAAAATAAATTAACTAATTCTTCAACCAAAGTCTACATTTCTTTTGAGTTTATATATCAATCGATACTCCTCTTTCAACTGAAAAATTTTAAATGTATAGATAAAATTTATCTCTTTCTCAATATATAGTGAATATATTTTTTGAATTGTTTTGATTTAATGACATGCATTTATCTTATCCAAAGTATCTTTGAGATTTTGACCGAAATGAAGCTCAAAATTTGCCACATTTTGGACTTATTTACAATTTGTTTTCCTATTTTGCGAACAATGCTAACCAATGCCTAACCAATAGTGTTATTTGTTTTTTTAATTATTTTTTCAGGTTTGCAATGGTCGGCCATCGAAGTATCTTGCAATGCAAAAAATGTCCCGAGGCCATTGATAGCGTAATCTTAGCCGTAAATTTGTAAAAGGTGGATTACGGTCTACATACTCGAAGGGTTTTTTTTTTTTCTGCGTTGTAATTGAGATCGTAGCTCCTACCACCTATCTTTATAATCAGTAGTATGATATATCTACTGCTATTTGTTTTTACCTCTCATCATTTTGATCACTCCACCATAATAATAATAATAATAATAAAAGCAGCGGTAGACACACAAGAACCCCATAATTAGTGGTACATAGTTCGGTATACACCCCGATGCACACATGCATCATATGCATCTGTATATACCCATAATTGCTTTTTGAAAAAAAAAAAAAATTGAAGTAAAATTTATAGTTTGATCCCCTAAAGTTTTTTTGTTACACAATTTCTCCTCGTCCCTCCTAGATTTTTGTTCTCATCAACTGTTTGAACACATGTCCGTTCCTATCTGCAAGTATGATAATCAAGTTACTCGATTAATATATGCTTTTACAATATAAATGAACTATGACCTTACTTATTTGTGTTGTCTCAGCCATATACATGGTAATTTGCATCATGCATGATATATAATAAAAATAATAATAATATATAATTACATGAGCATATTTGATATTAATTTAATTGAAACTGGACCATTTAATCTTGACATGAACCCTGAAAATATTTTAATTGCATTTGATATTATCCCCGAAAAGAGTGAAAGATTTGAAATACGAAGTGGAAAAGATTCGAGAGATTAACAAAACGATACAAGTAAAAAAAAATTCGAAAGATTAATAAAACAATGTATAAAATAGGTGTCTGCGCAATTATGCCACAATTGAAAAATATTAAAAAAAAATATTTTACCAAAGGAACTAATGCGTCGCTAAAGATAAACAATTATAGACAATTAGCGACAGACTAGATACGTCCTTAAAAAGGAGGGTTTTAAAAGGCCACACTTTGCGACGGAAATGAAATCCGTCGGTATATTTGGTGTGAATTTTTTGTGCTTCCCATTGCTTTTTGTTTTCTGTATTGTTCCATTGAGCTCTTTCATCACCATTCCATTGCTGAGATGCTAATGAAATATTTCTAGGAGTTATCAATCGAGAATTAATATTCTGGATTGATGTAAATGCCATATTTTTTGAAGTTATTTCCTCTGATGATCCTAGACTATCCAAAAATTGAACAGAATATTTCATCATTAAATTTTTGGATATTTCTTCCTCTAGCTCTTTCTTAGCAATAGTGCCAATAACAGTTATTTTTTGAAAGCTAATACTTTCTTTCTTTGCTTTTTTTTTTGGCGTAAAATCGCCTGAACATAATTCATAGATATTTGGCTAATTTCATTATTTATTTCTAGAATACGAGATATAGTTTTCTTCATAGATTTCATTACTTACTTCTTCTCCATTGTGAGTTTGGAGAATCTTTCTGCACTTTTTTTCATCCTATTCCTGTAATAAATACATTAGCCTATTTGTTTAGATATTGGTCGAATAAGTAAATATGCCAATATATTGTCCTTTCCTGAAATATATTCAACATCAAAATTGAAGTTAGAAAAATATTATTGCCATCCCATTTTTCTTCTTTGAGCTAGCTTTCCATTACAATTTTTTTGTAATAAAGGATTTTACTTGAGTGTTATTTGTTTTTAGTGTGAATTTCTTTGGTAACAAAACTAATTCAAATTTTTCTATTGCATATTTTACTGCTAATAATCCCTTCTCATTACTATGGTAATTTTTTTCTGAACCTTTAAATGTTTCTGAAGCATATCCATAGATTTTGTTTCCATCTTTTCTTTTTAGAATAACTCCCTAATAATCATCTAAAGCATATGTTTCTAGTCTTAATTCTTCATTTTCTTCTGGTAGGGATAACTTTGGTAAATTTTTACAATATTCTTTTATTTTCTTTACTACTTTAGTGTCTATATCTATCCATTTTCATGGTTTGTCACTTTTTAATTTATTTTCTAATACTTTTTTTTAACGCATTATTGTATAACGTCGCTTGCATATGTGACATGTCCTAAGAATTGTTGAATCATCTTTCTACTTTTTAATTGATCTAAAAACTTTAATAAAAATTTCGCTATATGTGGTTGTAATTTAATTTCTCCTTTAGATATCATAAATCCTAAAAATTTTATCTTTCTTTTTGCTATGTTGGCCTTTTCTTTAGATAACATAATTTCATGCTTAATACATCTTAACGGGAATTGCTTAATATGCCTAAAATGTTTGTCTAGTTTTTCACTAAAAATTATTATGTGAACAATATAGACTAAATAGAAATGTCTTAAATCTTTAAATATATTATTCATATTTTTTGGAATATCTGAGGAGTATTACCTAGACCAACTGGCATAACTAATCATTCATAATATTTTTTGGGTGTACTAAAGGCTGTATATTTTTTATTTTTTGGATGCATTTTGATTTGCCAAAATCCAAATTTACCATTCATAATATATTTAATTGTATAACCCCTAAGAAGAAAGAGAGTGAGTGGACGAGAGACAGTGTGTGAGTGAGAGAGAGAGAGGGGAGTGGGGGCCTGGGGGAGAGGGTCCACTAATCAAATTTCACAACACTTTATTGCAGAATTAAATATCCAATTTTCTGTGTTATGGGTCCATAAATCAGATTTTATAATATTGTATTGTGGAATCTAAAAACACTAAAAAACTTTAAATATTGTTCAAAACGTCCCATTTTCCTAACTAAAAATGTAAAAAAACATTATTTATAAAAAATTCCAATTTTTTATTGAGGTGTATATAAATTTATAATAACTTGAATTTTCAAATAACAAATAATTTTCGAGTTTTGAGTATGTTTACAAATGATAAATATTTATCCTTTAAATATATTTTAGTCCAAATTCATTTTTAATATATTGAAAAATGACAAATTTTTGTCTCTTAAAAATATTTTTGGGCTAAAATTGCACTTATTATTATTTAACTAGCTCAAATTTGTCACGAAAATAATGAAACTCTAGATAAGCAAATCAAAAATACATAATAGGCTGATTTAAGCCAAATAAACTTGCTATATGCACTATAAATTAACTTTTTTTTTTTACTCTCGAAAGAATAGTTAAAATTTTTGATAATAAATTTGTCAAAATAGTCGAATTTTAGATGAGCAAACAAAAATTGTATGATGGTAAGAACTTTTATCCTTTTTTTGAGAGTTAAAATATTGTATCAATATAAAGTGCCCATATGGCAAGTTTAGATGATTTCAATCAGCTTAACATGTGTATTTTTATTTATTTGTCCACAATTTCATTAATTTCGTTGGCAAATCTGAGCCAATCAAATAATAGTGATGGGAATTTTTGTCTCAAAACATATTTAAATGATAAATATATATCATTTTTAGTATCGTAAATTTGGTCTAAAACATATTTATAAATAAATGTGTACTATTTTAATATTAAATAAATAAATTTAGCTCTTATCTTTATAATTTATTTATTTGTTTTTCAAACAGATTTGTGTCAGTCCGCGGGATCAATGCCAACGTAGACAAGCCGTGTGCAAAGTATTTATTGTCTATTTATCATGGTTATTAAAACCGGACCGGACCGGGCTGTCGAACCGGTTTAACCGCAAACCGTTGGCTGGTCCGGTTGGTTCAATGAATGAAAACCGGATTGGATAAAAACCGGAAAATACTGTTTTAAACAGTCAAAAACCGGTTGAACCGGGATAAAATCGAAAAAACCGGGTTAAATGATAAAAACCGGTTTGATTTTATAAAAACCAACTTTTTATCCAAAATATTTATACAATATTATTTTTTCTGGAAAAAAATAAAATAAAATTATAAATACAAAATAATTAAAATTCAAATAATTTAATGAATTTTTTATAAATAAAATAAAATTTTATAATTTATATTTGAAGAAATTCTTTAAAAATTTACATTTTTTTACTATATTTATCTTAAATTTTTATTATAAATGTTGAATGACTTGAAAATATAGTCCTATTGTTAATGTTTGATGATAAATATATTTTTCTAAACTATTTTTAATTTTTTTATATAGTGATATTTTCATAATATTTATATAAAACTTAAAAAATAATATATTTTTTAAAAAATGAAAAAAATTCGGTTGAAAGAACCGGTCGAACCACGAACCCTTAAGCTCTCTGGTTCATTATCCGGTCCGATTTTAATAACATTGCTATTTATTGAAGCATCACATGTAAAGAGACCACAAAAATAGACAAATTATAAAAGGTAATATTATACCAATTAAAATATTAATGATAAATAATATTTTAAAAAATATATTATAATCCTTCTGATCAAACATGCACCTTCAATTTCACAAGTATTTAAAAATCTAAATTATATATTTTTGAAGCACTAAATGTTAATATTTATTTGAAATATATGAAATGTTCGTTTAACGGTAACAAGAAGTATTGTCGATTGTATTGTGAAAAAGGAAAATCAATTATAATTTGAGATAAGAGAATTGCAATTGCTAAATTTTTATATGCGCAAGGTGCAAATTACCTTTTTAAAATTTAATAAAAATTACAATTTAACTTTTAAAATTTAATTTAATGCAATATTTTTTCTAATATTTTAAAATTTTAACAATTTGATCCATAAAATAACGACTTCATCAGTTTAACAATCTTTGGTTTGTTGACCGCTAATGTGACAATAAGAATGGCATGTGACACTCTAAGATTTGATGTATAGGACATAACGTGGCTAAAAAAGGACATGTATCCAATCTTGCAATGTCATGTGCCATTCATATAGCCACATCAGTGATCAACAAAAAGAGAATGATTAAACTGACGAAATCATTATTTTTTAGGTCAAATTACTTAAATTTTGAAACATTAAAAGTGATGTTGGACCAAATTAAATTTTAGACTTTGAATTGTACTTTTTGTCAAACTTTAAATGATAATTTGCACCTTTAATGTATTTTATATTTCATACATTTTTCTTTTATTTTAATGACATGTGACTAAATAAATTAAAATATTTGAATTTCCTATAATATATATATATATATATATATATATATATATATATATATATATATATATATATATATATATATATATATATATATTCGGATTGCGCATGTGTCATCCAATAAAAAAAAAAGAGCTAGGGGTGAGCAAAAATCGAACCAAATCGAACAATCAAACCGAACCAATTAATTTTTTAATTTGGTTCAGTTTTTCAGTTTTTAATTTTAAGAAATTTCGATTTTTTGGTTCGATTTGATTTTTGAAGAAGAAAATCGCATAAAAATCAAATCAAAATTTATATAATTATATAATTTTGTTTGATTTTTTTATTGATTAATTATTTTATACATGTAAATTATTTTATTTTGAGTTGTAAATTATATAAGTACATTTATTAATTATTAATATCTATTTTTTAGGTGATAATTTAGAATTTTGATGATTAAATTGAAAATTCATTAAATGAAAAAATTTATTTAACGGTTTTATTGTATTATTTATTATATATTTTGGGATTTTTTCTTTAATTTGAACTTTTATTTGTACAATTTAGATATTTTTACTTTAGTATATTATGATTTATAATTTTTAGACACAATATTTTTTTTATTTTTTTAAAAATAATTTTAAATTTTGGTTTTTCGATTAACCGAACCGACCTAAAATTTTGATTCAGTTTAAATTCGGTTATTTTAAAAATTTGATTAGATTCAATTGATAAAAATAACAAAATTTCGATTTTCGGTTATTTTAATTCGGTTCAATTATTGAACCGAACCGACCATTGCTCTCCACTAAAAAGAGCATACCAAATCGATGAAAATTGAAATGTGGGCGGGTGAATTAAATTCAAGCTAGTGATGGCAAGTGTTTTGAAGCTTGAAAAATAAAATGGCTCAATATATCATGCACAAAGCTTACAAGCTTGGGCCAAAGAGAGCCCGTAATGAAAGTCCAAAACTCCCAAGTACGGTTAACCACAAGTAACCCAAATGTTTAGAAGAATTTTTCAACTTAATCATAGTCCGCTCCTGAGTGAATTCTTTTATTTTAAAACCGAATCGTGTTGTTTCCAGTTATATTTGTTATCAACAGATTCGCATGAAATTAAATTAGTTTTAAGTAATTAGAAGCAGCAGTTGATGATTTACAGTTCATATGGGAATTTCACTAATTTACAGCCAATAGAAATTTATAATTAAAATAAACACTGAAAGCAATTAAATAAGAGGCTAAAGGTATAAATGGGTCCATAAAATTTGGCAAAAAATACAATTTAGACTCTAAAATTTTATTGATGTAATATCATTTAAGCAATTTAACTTTTAAAATTACGGCTGACACTCAAAGATTTGACACGTGTTACTCAAGAATTGAACCAATTTTTTTTAAAGAACCAAATTACTCCGATTTTCAAACTTCCGATATTGCACCAAATGGAACATTAAGCACTACATTACCTTTTTTGCCAAACATTAGGAACCAAATTGCACTTTCAGCCTAAATAAGAAATCAAAATTAACTGATACTGCTATCTTCTTACCACTTCACCTAACTAAACTCAAACCACAATCAGATGAGCAACATCACAAGATTTAGAAAAGAAAACCACACAATTAACTTATGGTGGAACCTTTTGTTTTAGCTCAAGAAAAATGAAAAGCTATCGATCAAGCTATGAAATTTGTGAAAGCAAAACTCTGCATGAATTCAAGACTTCACTCTATACAACATGCATAAAATCTGCAGATTTCAAGAATAACCAATAATACTATTTGACTACTATGGAAGTTCAGGTGAATCATTCTTGCCCTAAAAATTGGGAGGAAAGTTCATCGTCATGACTACTAACTGTAAAACTTCATCCCTAGATCCAACCCCCTTTCCATCGATCATCCTGATGGAAAGATCCTAATCAACAAGGAAAGCTCGTAAGCAGCAAATCAAAAACCAGTTTTTACATGGTAATCCTAAGGTTAAACTTGATGACATCAAGATTAAGGTTAGTAAACCTAACAAGGGAAACAGATTAGCAACCTACAAAAGAAAAAAAAGAAAAAACCCTTTGAAGACACTTGAATTGAGAGTTATCTAGAACAGCAGCCAACAAATAGAATAAACTTGATCATCCTTCATCATGGGCATTGATTCAAATTCAAAAACTCAAGCTATGACCTACCACACTTGAACTATCACACTACAATCAGACTTTCACTACCTATTTGAATTACTAAAACAACAAATAACTAGTTTAAGAGGGCTGAGGAAGCATCAGGAATCAATCCGCAAATAAATTCACTTCTTTTCCTTTTAAGATTGAGTGCTTAAGCTAAAGTTAGAAAAAATCCCCGATACGATTAGTGCTCGGTTCTAGCAACTGGCTTCTAAGATACAGGTTCATATTCTCACATAATACTGGAAACTTAACAAATATGTATATCTAAGTGTACAATTTATATATCCTTGCAAGCAAAAGAAGACACCATATTCAGACTGCATTTGGCACAAAATATTCAGATCATTTAAGTAAAAGAACAGAGATTCACATTGCCGTTACTCGAATTCTTTATGCTTGGAATGGCATGAGACATGATGACTTGCAAGATGAAATAACACATGACCTGACCCAGTTAATCCACAAAGAAATACAAACTGCCCAGAAAAAAATAGCACAGCTGTTTATTAATCTAGCAATTGAAGTACCCTTCTTGACATTAAATTCCTAAATAACTTTGTTTGCAAACTACAGAACTAACTGCACGGGATACCTGTCGATGCAATCATCCCATGGATTAGTAGCAGAGGGCTTAACGTTCCTCATAGCCTGCCACACCGCACTGTTACACTTAAAACCACTTCCAAAAGCTATCTGCCACACACGATTTCCCTTCCTCATCCTGCCCTTTGCTTCAGTGTAAGCTAGCTCATACCAAATAGAGCTCGATGAAGTGTTACCAAATCGATGCAGAGTCATCCTAGAAGCCTCAACATGTACAGGCAGAAGCTGCAAATTCTTCTCAAGCTCATCAATCACCGCTCTTCCCCCAGCATGAATACAGAAATGTTCAAATGCAAGCTTAAAATCCGGGATATACGGCTTCACTTGGGCATTAAACAACTTCTTAGCAACCAAAGTTGCAAAGAACAGAAGTTGCTCACTTATTGGAAGAACCAAGGGCCCTAAGGTGGTGATGTTAGTCTTAAGTGCTCCACCAGCAATTGCCATTAGATCTTTTGATAATGAAACACCAGTTTTACCAGCATCATCCTGCTCCTGATAGACACACCTAAAAGCCTTATCATCAGCACCGCGATGAGTCCTAACCACATGAACTAGCTTATACTTGGCCCGCCTGCTATCTGATGATTTATTTGACAGCAAAACAGCTGCACCCCCAACTCTAAACAAACAGTTTGGAATTAACATCGATTTCTTATTCCCGAAATACCAATTCTGTGTAATGTTCTCAGTACTAACAACAACAGCATAAGTATTCCTATGAGTTTGCAACAAATCTTTAGCAAGATCAATCGATATAACACCAGCACTACAACCCATACCCCCAAGATTGAAGCTCATGATATTACCCCTCAATTTGTACTTATTAACAATCATAGCAGAAAGTGATGGTGTAGGATTAAACAAGCTGCAATTCACGACGAGAATACCAATATCCTTAGGCTTGACATTGGTATTAGCAAATAGATTATCCAATGCACCAAACATCACCTGCTCTGCCTCTTCTCTTGCAGCTGCCATTGACGGCCTAGGAGGGATGTAATGCATAGCTTCAGGAACATAAGTTTCTTCACCAAGCCCTGATCTTTCCAAAATCTTGCGCTGAAATTCCAACGAGGACTCGTCAAAATCGCCAGTTAGCTTTGAATGCTCCATGAATTGCTGGTACTTGACCTGGAGATGAGAGGGAGGCTTGTAACAAGCATAATCAACTAGATAAACGGATCTGGGTCGGGTCATTATATAAACGGTGCACCCGAAAACAACAAAAACAGAACACACAATGACGCTAACGAGATTGTATTGAAGTTGAAGCCAGAGCTGACGAACATCTTCTGGGTTCAATTGTGAAGCTTCGACAATAATAATCGCCATTAAAGGGATCAAACACAGAGTCAATAAATAGCTCATCAAATAATGATAACCCAGTTTGACATATTTAAGATTCACGCTTTGTAGAAAATCAGGTAATCGGCGAGACTGCTTGATCTGGACTCCACCAACACCGGCGCCGGTGGACGATGGTGTGGATTCAGAACTCATATTTGGGGAAAAGAGTGAGAGTAGAAAGATTTGGCTAAGTGGGTTTCAGTGAAAAAGCTAATATAGTGTATAAATAGAAGTATAGATAGAAAATACGGATCCGTGAAAAGGAATCAGCCAAAAAAAAGAAAAAAAAGGAAATTGGTGGGTGAGTTTTAGAAAAAGTTTGATACAACTGCAACAACGACCACTGATCTCTAATCGATAATCAAAGGCCAACACGTAAATGGGTTGATGTCAGATTATACTTGTTCATCGAAATGAAAGAGAAAGACGGAACGGGATTGGTTAAGGAAGAAGAAGAACTACAAGAGGGTTTTCTGATTTTGTCAGCTCGTTTCCTCTCTCTTTCTCTCTCTAAAAATCCCTAAATTGATATGATTATTTGAATGAAAAGAAGAATCTATTTTGTGTTTATATAATTGAAAGGCATGGGCTTTTCTGAAGTTTGGAGTGGAAATTGAAGATAAGGAAAAGTTAGATTAAATTGTTATATGAAAAGGTAGGTGAAATCATTCAATGCTGAAGGTCAAATGTCAAAGAAAGGGGGAGCAATAGGAATGGAGGAGAACGTTCAAAGGCAGCTCCTTGGATGAC
This sequence comes from Excoecaria agallocha, assembly GCA_037975025.1. NCBI lineage: Eukaryota > Viridiplantae > Streptophyta > Magnoliopsida > Malpighiales > Euphorbiaceae > Excoecaria > Excoecaria agallocha. Next base: position 52,127,289 of record CM075808.1, read on the forward strand.
TAAGCACATGAATTATGAAGTTATGGAAAAATCTGAATTTTTATTTTTAATTCAATTTGGATTTAGATCTAATTTAGGTTGTTTCGGTTTCCGCAGTTTTGTTGTTTGTTAGCAGCCACAGATAGACAAACAGACAGACAGCAAAAACTAAAATTTCATTATAGTTCTCGTCCATGTGGATTGAGTCTGTAATTGTTAGTGTTTCCCAAGAAACTTTTATTTTTATTTTTTTGATCATTTTCGTCAGTTCATCCAAAGTATTCATTTTCTTTTAATATATTAGAAAATATGTATTTGCAATTTCACATAAATGTTTAAAATATAATATTGAATATTGTGATGTGTCTATAAAGGGACTTTTAAAAAGATTATTCTTAATTTCTTATAAACGAATGAAACAATAAAAGAAAATATTTTTTGAAATGTTTACTTATTAGTGTTGGTACATATCAATTTATGTGCATGGCCAACTTGAAAACGTATGCATTAATTATATGAAAATCATAGAATTAACCCAATATTAATTTAAAAAAAATCATAGAAAGATACTTTTGAAATATTAGTATAATTTTTTTTAAGAGATGAGCATATCCTTCAACTAAAATATATAACTTTGATATGTGATAGCCTTTGTTTTTTTATGTGAAATTTATTATTATAGAAAAATTTGTAAATTGCAATTGCCACTCGAATTATTGTTTTCCTATAGTCCTAAATTTTTAGTCTCCTATTTTATAATTTCAATTTAATTTTTCAAAATTTATGATATTCTCTTATTTTCTTTCCTATTCCTCTGTAGAAGTTTCAAATGTTTTTTTTCCTTTAATAATTTGATATTTTGCTAAAAAGAAAAAAAATTATATTATTTATATTTTAAGATCAAACACTTCAATTATTCAATAATTTATTGTAAAAGAAATAATTCTTTAGTCTTTCTGCAAAGAAATCTAAATTGCCACGATCAATTCGTTATAAAATATTCTTAATAGACTGGTATCAGTGGTATGAGATAGTATGATTAACTTTCAACTATTACAACGCAATTATAAAATGATATTTATAATTATATGATATAATAAGCTTTTAATATTATATTATGCATAATTTAAAAAGTAAAATTTTAGTATTATTCAACAGGTAACGGAAAAAAATACTAATAGATTTTGAGTTCTGGATTTGAATTACAATATTATTAGTTTAGTTACAATATATGATTTTTTTATACCAATGAGCCATATTTCTTGCTATTTTTGCTTGTAAAATATTTTACAATTTCTTATATATATATATATATATATATCATTCTTTTTTAAACTTCATTTTTTGAAAATTTCTTCATTTCACCTCCATGGTCGCTTTTTACAATTAAAACATATATTTAATGTTCTTTTTTCATTTTACCATTATTTTTATATTTTAAATATATTTATATATTTTTTGTCAATTTTTTATATTAATTAATGAAATAATAATATAGCCAATTGTTAATATTTTTTTTATAATATTAGTATGCATTAAATATTTTTTAATCTCTATGTTAAGAAGAATAAGGGGCAGTAATTTTTTGCTTAGAAAAAGTCAGGGCGTTGGACGTAGTTCCGCCCGTCTATAAAATTGATAAAATATTAGAATGTCAAAATACTGAAAAATTAATTAATTTTAAATTAATGAAAATAAATAAATAAATTTTCCAATGAGCCTAATTGCCTATGAAAGCATCAATATATATATTTATATATTACAGGTCTAAATTTTAAATTATTTATCAAAAATATTATCGAAATTCAAAATTAGAATCTTAAGAAATAGAATCACAATCAAAGTTTATGGGTGTATTTATTTATTTGGCGGCAGGAAATATGGGACCAACCAATGCCATTCTCCATGCTGGCATATTGAAAGCTTGTGATGCGCGTGATCCGTGAAGCCAAAAGCCATTCAATGAACCAATTATCGCAAATGTTTTTTAAGGGGATATTTCCATTTTTTTTTTTAGGAAAAAATCTTCAATTTATAAAATTGAAAAAAATCAAATATAGAAAGGGAAAATATCCCAAAAATAGAACGGATTAAACAAACATAATGCTCTATCTAACTTATAAGTCTCTGACCTGTTAATCCAAACAATATCAATATCATTCCTACCCAATAAAAAGGTCTTACAGTAAAAAATAATAGAGCTAAAATCAGAAAATTCATCTAACAAATTATTAAAAGCCAAAGAGAATTCATGTGCATCAGAGTAGACAATGCCTTTATTAGGGAGATGGTCAACAATTCATATGAGAATTGATCGAAGGGCCAAAACTTTTGCAATTCGAGTAACAGAAACACCTGAAAAATTACCTAAAATTACAAACATAAATTGCTCCTCACAATCCCGAAAAACAGCCCCGAATTTGCTTCTCCTTTGATAAGAAAATGGAACATATGAACAAGAAAGAATCAATTAAATTTCAAAATATTACTTTATTTGGATTTAAACTGTTTCAAAATTTCAAAAAACAACGAGTTTAACTACAGAAATAATACAAAGATTATGCCACATTTTGAAGAAGGTCGGATAATCCCATACGGTTTGAGAAACCAAACCTATAAAAAGAGTGACAATTTGGTCAAGTGAACCTAAACCCAAAATTTTGAAATAGACATGCATGTCCAATTAAACTTAGTAATTGATGTTTCCTACGAGATTAATTATCAAAAATATGTTCATATATTATTATTATTATTATTATTATCACTAATTTATCTTAACAACACTTCAAAATAATCTTTCAATTGAGATTTAGCAATTTACTTCTCTAGTCTTCCTCACATAACACATGCAAGAGTAAGTCTTCAAATCTCATCTCTACAACTATATAACAATAACAAAATGCACCCATTACACATTTTATTTGCACTTCCACACATTATAAACACATGCAATAACAGTAGAGTTCCCAAACCTGGAATGTAAACTTCAATCTTTCATCCAAACTCTCTTTTCCTTTCTATCTCTACTCTTCTTCTCCTTCTACTAACTTGCTGGGTTATCTCCTCAAAGACACCTTTAATTAATTCTTCCACATTGGCATGTTGATAGAAATAGAAGGATTTTCTTAGGGGAAGGGGCTGGATTTTCATAATCAAGGAAAGGAGAAGTGAATTTACAGATTTTGAAGAAGAAGAGAAGTAAAAGAAATGCAGATTCCAAGGTGACAAACTAGAAGCCTCAAAGGGAGAGAAGACTAGATACATTCTCTTCTAATTATATGCTATCACATCATATTAAGAGTAAGTTCTCTTTACATTTATGACATTCTTTTCCTTAGCATTACACTCCATTGGTTGAACAAAAGGTGGAAAGCATAGGAAAACACAAAAGTAAATTACAATTCATAAATTACTAGAATGAAGAAATTATTAATTAAATGGTAAAAGAAGTTACCCAACAAGCCAATGGAAAATGGATCCATCAAAACTCCCACTAACAAAATACTCTTTTTTTATAAGCTGAATGTATATTATTAAAAAGAGAACTGGAAGTTATAGCTAGAAGCCAGAAAAAGACTCCCAGCGGCAAACAAGCAAGGGCTAACAGCGATACCAAAACCTGACAGCCCAGAACAAAAACGGCAACAGAAAACCCAAGAACAAAGCCTGAATCTAGACAAACGAGGCAAAAACAAAAACCAAAACTACAAAGACTAAATAGCCAGCTCACAGGAAAAGCCAACAAATTATAATTTTTCAACCTTTGCACTACGCATTACATGGATGGATTCAGTTAAATGGACTTTTTGCACGACAATTTTAAGTTTCAAATATGCTGTTGTTATGAGCTTAAGTTTGCGGCTAATCTAACGGGATATGTGGGCTCACATTACCAGTACTATTATTTTTTTTTTATGCTTCTTTCTTTGTGCTAAATAGTGTGTGATTTATGTGGATCCATATTAGTTAAAAATTCAATAAAAAAAAGTTCATTGATTCAGAATCGATTGAACCGAATCAAATCAATCAAAATTATTTCGATTCATTCGATTGTTGATTCTATAAATTTCAATTAGATTTTTATATTTTGATTTTCGATTTTTTTAGTACGGTCCAAAACCGAACCGACCATCTGCGTACCCCTACCCTCTCATTCTCTTAATCCTCTTAATCTGCTGAACCCAACCGATCAGTTCTTTCCCTTGTGCAACGATATGTGTTTCCCTGTACTGCCTATGGAGAAATCTTTCAAAAGCCTTAGTTCCTTGAGCAGCACCGAGAGGTTAAGCACGCCGTACCGAAGCTTTCAGATGGCGATTCTCAGCTATTATCTTGTTTAGTTTTAATTTTTTTTTTTAATTTTTTGCAAATTCCTGGTTCCTTCACTTTTTTTTTTTTTTTGGTACATGGGTTTTCTCTGACTTTTGCTGTTGTGAATTGCATGATGTCTTCCTTCTTTTGTTCGATGGATCTCTCAAAAGTATGAAACTTTTTGACGGAGATTGTGTTTATTCTTAGTTTTCTTCCTATGGTTTTTGGAATAAGACTTAAAATTTTTTAAGTTTGATGTTAGATCCAAGCTGATTGATATGTTTTTATGACTTCTATCATATTGTACAATTGTTTTCCAGGAAAATTGTGTTCCCATCTTAGCTGCCCTCTTGATGATTCTTTTAGATGATACGATTAAATTGATTTTAAATCTATTTTTTTGGCTTCAATATCGAATTTGATTACTGTAATTTGTTGCTATTAGATCTGTTCAATCTATTGTATATTTGAAACGATTAGTTCAACTGTACTTTTCTCTGGCTTTATTAAGTAAACATTTTCTCATTTTCTAGTTTTGCAATTTTTTTCCTTATGTGTGTATCATTGTGAAGTCCAAAAGAAGGTACCTCGTAGATTGATCTCTTGGCCTTATTATTAGTTGTGCAAAATGTAGTCTCCGGATATATATCAGTTTGCCGTTTTAGATGTTGAACTTCAATATCATTAGCACTAAACATGTTCTCCTATTCGCTTGCGATCTTTCTTTCAAACCACTATTGTTCAGAGTGTTTAATGCTTGAAGGTCCTTGATTCTATTCTCACCGCAGGTTATGATTGTCTTAGTTTGTCTTCTGATTTTCATACTGAACTACAGATGCCATTCTGTTAATATTTTATGGGTGTGCAGTTTGATTGTGCTTAACCCTTAAATGTTTCATACAGCAACCAAACTGAGCTTGAAGGATGATGTTAGAGGGTTCAGCCATTGATCAAAGTTGCTGGATAGCTTGGGTTACATTTACGCCAATCACGGCTCCCAACAAATGAAGCTGCTGATTTTGCAATGGATTTTTAGCCATTGCAAAAGTGAGAGGGAGCAAAAGATATATATATGGCATGATAACGTCATAGAAAAAAAATGCTCTGATCTTGGTCAGTTGACTAGGAAGAGAATTGGTGCCGACCCAGTGCAAATGAGGCATCACTTTTGTCATATTGTAGTTCCTTCTTCTTCTGTATACGAACTTTATAATAGCAGATATTTTGAGGATTGTTTTTGTCGACAAGGTCACTTATGGCAACCACACTGCTGCCTTCTTGTCCCGTAAGTGTGACCTGAGCTGTAAATTAAAAACCATAATATATATATATATATATATATATATATATATATATATATATATATATAATTCTAAAGAAATTTGTTTCAATTCTTTGTTTTTTTTTCCTTGTACGAAACTATTAGAATTTGAATCACCTATTCAGTGGTTTTTCTTCACTTCAGTATTGAAATAAAAGTAATTTTTGATTGTGATCGTTAATTAGTATCTAAGAGTGAAAATATGATAACTATGAATTATATTAAAGGGACTTGAGATGATCAATCCCCCAAGCTTATACATACACATACAAATCCACAAAAATGGATTTATTGCGGTAAAAATCACATTCATTCATTAAAAAAAATGTTTCACTGAATAAAAAAAAAAAGAAAAATTTTATTCATGAATAATGCTACATCCAAAAATTAAATATAATTTACTTTTAGTGATGAGATTTATTTTTAACAATGGAAATTTACTTTTAGCGACGGAAAAGACAGTCGCAAATTCTCATGGAGTAACCCTCAAGTGAGACCCGTGCTGCTAAGTGTCATCCTCTAATTATGTTAGCAGTCAATTAATGGTAAAACGATCAAATTTAACTGATATTAAAAGTAGGAGCAAAAATCTCCCATTTTTCAAATATGAAGGGTAAAAATCTTTCATTTAAAATATTAAGATTAAATGTGTACATTTTGAAAAATATTAGGGGTATAAATGCATTTTTGGCCATTTTAATATTTCGCACACAATACAACCCTTAAATATTATAAACATCAATAATATGATGTCCTTGGAAAGTAAAACTCTTTTATATTGTTAATTAGTGTTGTGATTTTTGTTTGGCCATCAGCTAGTGGTGCGGCGTCATCTAATTTTCCCACTTCATTCATGATTGAGACATTATCATTTTATAAATTAAATATAGATTTCATGCGCGGGAAAAGGGAAAAAAATGGCAAATCAAATTATGATCATAAATTGAGTAGTTATGACTTTTGAATAATTTCCCCATCTCGTTGCTAATTGAATTATAATTATGAGAATAGAGCTTTCCGCACCATTTTGGCAATATGATTGATTGTTAAGATTGTGATTGGATGTAACTTTAGTGCTTTGATTATTGGTGTAATTGTCGGTTTGAACTTTTTCCAGAAACATTCGTGCAATAAAGGCCTTGACAAAAGGCTCACAATAGGATACAAATGATATTAAGGCCCAGTTAACAAATGAACCCAATATATAAACCCTAAAATACTAAACTAATAAAGATGTAGTAGGAGCTTGAATTAAGCCAGCACACGTAAAGAAAATGAAAACGCTTCTAAGCTAGAAAGAGTTGGCTTGATAGCCAGTACTTGTTTACAATTGCGCGAATTTGGTTCGCTTATAAGATATTTATAATTATAATTGAAATTGAAAAGAAGGCTATAGAAAAGTAGAAAACAAAAGTTTGTTGTTAGCGTTTGAATATTGGTTGCGGGTTTTTTATAGGTCCAAAATGGGAGAAGATGGGCTGTTCTCAGATTTGTGGTTCACTGGATTTGGATATATGATAATTATACCATATACCTCTTTTTAAGGTCAAATTTTTAAAATATCATTATTTCTATTTCAAATTTTACAACTAACTATAAACATACATAAAGTATCTATAAATTGTATAAAACCCCCAAAATAATGGATAGATCTAAGATAAACGAATTAGATAAAAAAGATATAGAAATAATTAAATAGTTAAATAAAATAGATACTATAAATATGAACAATAAAAAATTAATACAAGATATAAGAGTAAAATTAAATTCTAAAGCAGATAAAATAAAAAATTTATTAAATAAAATAGAAAGTACAGAAAACTTAGAATTAATTAAATATAGAATATTAAGCGAACTAAATTTAGAAAAGCAAGTATTAGATAAATTAAGTCAAACAGAAAATTATGTAAAATATATAGCTAGTAAAATGGGATATAATGAATAAAATAAATGGAAGAGATAAGAAACATAGATGGATATATATATGATGAACAATTTTGTCAAATAAATAATAATTTAAAAATATTAAATCAAAATATTAGAAAAATGAATAATAAACAATATAGTTTTACAAGTACTTTATAAGAACATAATAAATATGGAGAAAGAAGTTTAAGTTTACCTTCAATTTTGTTTAAAAAACCTAAACAAGAAAGTACTGAAGATAAAATGAATAAAATATTCAATATGTTAACAAAAATTAAAGATGAAGTTACATAATTAAAAACTAGAGTAGAAATAATAGAAAAAGGAAAAGAAAAGTTAAAAGAACATAGAGTAATAATAAAAACTCATATGTTAACTCTAGAAGAAGGACTAAAGTTATATGAAGACAACTAAATAACAGAAGACGATATGTTAAATTTAAGTTATATGAAAACAATGAAATAATAGAAGACAATATGTTAAATTTAACTTAGGATTTAGAAAATTTAAAAATGAATGTTAATCCAACATCTACACAAACAAAAGTTGAAACAGGGGAATGTTCTAGAACAGTAAATAAAACTGAAGAAAATATGATGACTGATAATATAGGTATAAGAGAATATGAAAAATATAAACGAAAAACTCTTAGATAAAGATCTATGTATAATAATTCAAAATTTACAGTAAAAACAACAGATACAGAACCTATTTATCCAAATGGTATATTATTAGATATAGATTGTAAAGAAGATATACAAAAAAAAATTAAAAAATGGATAAAAATTAATAATTTATCTATAATATTATACGAATATGATTTACAATGAGCATGTAATTTTTTAATTAGTACATTAAAAGGAAATGTAGAAAAATGGTGGAATGCTACCAGAATAGAAGATAGACAAATTATAAAATATGGACTAAATAACGAAAATTTTACAGCAACAGATACTATAAAAGATCTTTTACAAATATTTGAATTTGCAATAAAAGGAGAATTTATAGCATATCATTGTTTAGATCTAACAGAATCAGCAAAGAAAGTAGGTCAAAAAAATTTATGAAAAATAAAAAATTTAACAATATGTAACATATGTTATTTAAAATAATATACATGTGAATTTAATAACTATTATTATAATATAGCAAAAACAGATATATTACAAAGACCAGAAATAAAGTTATTAAAGCAATCTTATGTAACTAAACTACCAAAATCATGGGGATCAAAATTATTTAATAAAATACAAAATAACAATGAAATATTAGAAGGAACGTTAGGATCATATCAAACTTATATATTTAAACGAATAGATGAAATGTGTAATCAAGCATATGAAAATCGAAAGATAAGAAAAGCAATTAATAGAGGATTATGTTATCCAATATTAGCTGAACCAACACGTTGGGGATGTTATAATAAAAACAAAAAATATAAAAAATATAATATATCAAAAAGAAAAAATTATAGACCTAAATATAAAAACTTTTATAAAAGAAAGTTTAAACCTTTAAGAAAAATAAATTTAATAAGGGAAGATATTTTAGGAAAAATCGAAGATATAGTAAGAAAAATCCTAAAACATATACCTGTTTGATGTGTAAAGAAAAAGGATACTATGCAAATGAATGTCCTAAACGAAAAAATAAAGAAAATCACAAGGCATATAGAATATATAAAGATTTGATATAACAAAATTATGAACCAATAGAATATAGTAAAATATTAGAAAATGAAAGTATATATAAAATTGATTCTCAATATAATTCTGATAGTTATAATTCAAATAATTATTCAAAATTCAATAAAGAATTAGAAACAAACTCTGAAGTCGAATCAGAAATAGAAGTCGAAGAATAAAGATAAGAATTTATTCAGATTAAGAAAAATAAGCTCAGATAATAAAGACCTTGAAATCATAGATAATAATAATATTTTCAGTTATAATAAAATATTTGATGAAGAAAAATTTGGTCAATTAAATAACCATAGACTAAACATCAAAGAGGAAGATATATTTAAAAGAAGATGGTTTAATAGATTATATAAAGCAACCTATATTGCTAAACATTATGAGTCAACCATAGATATATATCAAACTAAAGGTAATACAGTAATACCATTAATAAAAAAATATGAAATAAATAAAGCATTAGCAAAATTACCAGATAAAAATAGATATAAAAGTCTTTATTTAGGAGCAATACAAATAATAATTAAAGCACACTTTAGACAAGAAATAGATAGTCCTATTCGATTATTTTGTATGGACGATAGAATATTAAATGATCCCATAGATGCCCTATTAGGAGAAGCATCAGGAAACTTAGTATACAAAAAATTAAAGTTTACAATAATTTCAGACTTTCAATAAGTTTACAAGAAAAAAATATAGATCAAGCTCTTAATTTATATCATAAATTACATATAATAGAAATGATGAGTGGATCAAAAGTATTTTCAGTAACATATAGAACAATATATGCATTTACTACTAGTTATCATAAGAAACTACAAAAGAGTAATATATGTTTACAAGTAGATATAGATGATATATTTTCATATTTAGTTGAATATATACCACCAAGATAATTAACCCCATCTAGTATGACAATCCTAGATGAATTAACAATGGATTTAAGATAGAGAAATAAAAATATAGGAATTATACCTAGAATACAACATATAGGAGAAAGATCGTTAATATCTTCAGAAGAAAGTTCTAAGGAAAAGCTACAAAAAGAAAACAATTCACTTTTAATAGATGAACAAGAAAAAATACATACAAGATCTAGAAGAAGTATAGATTTAAGGTCATATTTAAAAGCAAAACAATATTATGTTCAAGCTGAATTAGATATTGGAGGAGAATAGCAATTATTAAAAATATTAATAGATATTGGAGCAGTAAAGAGTCATATAAACGAAAGTTTAGTCTTTTCATTTAAAAAATATGATTTAGACGAAGTTTATGAATTTTTAGATTATTTAGGACAAAAGCATACAATTAATCAGTATGTCTAAATAAATCTAGCCTTAACAGATATTTGAGGAAAAATAATAATTATACCAATGAAAATAAATATGGATACAATATCTACACAAATTTCAATTTTATTGGGATTAGACTTTTTAGAAAATATATCACCATATAATCTCATTGATAATTATATTACATTTCACTATGATGGAAATGACTACAAAGTTCAAAGGAATAGAAACTAGTCCATATAGTATATATATAAATATAGAAATCATTTATAAAGATTATCATACCACTTCATATCATGCTTTCATAAATACAGGATCTGCAATAACTTTAGCACAATCTTATATCTTTCCAGAAAACTTATGGAAGAAAACTACTGATTATAAAATAGAAATTGATATAACTGATAATACTACAAGTATGATCTAGTCATTGAAAAGATAATAATTTAAGTACAATCTAATACTTCAAATATCTCGAGTCTTTCAATCTACAAATCATGGATGTGATATTCTATTAGGAAATAATTGGCTAACAAATTATTATCCTTTAAGTATAGGTTCTCAATATATTAGTTTAACAACTCCTTGTAAGTATAGGATTATTTATCCTCGACTTCACTCAGCATTTAAATGGAAATCTTCACCCTTGATTTCTCGCACAACAAACCGTGGTGAGAATATAGCAAAAGAACCAATAAGAAAATGTGACACAAATACACAACTTATAGAAAAAATCACAACTCCAAATGAAATTATCTTCTTATTAGATATATGTTTAGAAACAAATCCTATGGAAAAATGGAAGAAAAATGATATTTATGCTTTAATAAATTTAAAACATAATATACCCATAAGAAGTAAACAAATATTTTATAGTAAAGAAGATGAGAAGAATTTGATATACATATAAAATATTTATTAGAAAAATGTTTAATTAGATCAAGTAAGAGTCCATATAGTAGTCCAGCTTTTATGGTTAAAAATCATGAAGAAATAAACCTAGAATGGTAATAAATTATAAAAAACTTAATAAAGCAACAAAATTTGATGGATATTTAATACCTAATAAAGAAATTCTTATAAATAGTATAAAAGAAAACATATGGTACTTTAAATTTGATTGCAAATCAAGATTTTGGCAAATAAAAATGCATCCAAAAAGCATTAAATATACAACCTTTAGTACACCAAGAGGACACCACGAATGGTTAGTTATACCATTTGGACTTTGTAATGCACCTCAATTGTTTCAAAGAAAAATGGATGATATGTTTAAAGATTTAAGACATTTTTGTTTAATATATATTGATGATATAATTATTTTCAATGAAAAATTATAAGAACATTATAAGCATATAAAACAAAATTTATTAAGATGCATTAAGCATGGATTAATGTTATCTAAAAAAAATCAGATATAGCAAAAAGAAAAATAGAATTCTTACGATTTACTATATCAAAAGAAGAAATTGAATTACAACTATATATAACGGAATCTTTATTAAAGTTTTCAGATCGATTAGAAAGCAGAAAGATGGTCCAACAATTTTTAGGACACGCCACATATGCTAGTGACTTTATACAAGAATGTGCCAAAAAGCGAAAAGTATTACAGGACAAATTAAAAGTTGATAAACCTTGAATTTTGGATAGATATTGACACAAAATCAGCAAAAAAAATAAAAGAATATTGTAAGCAATTACCAAAACTATCCTTACCAGGAAAAAATGAAGAATTATTATTAGAAACAGATGCTTCAGATTATTATTGGAGAGCTATCTTAAAAAGTAAATACGGAAAGAAAATATATGGATATGCTTCAGGAACATTTAAAAATTCAAAAAAAATATCATAGTAATAAAAAAGAATTATTAGCAGTAAAATATGCTATCGAAAAATTTGAATTGGTTTTATTACCAAAAAGATTTACAGTTAAAACAGATAATACACAAATAAAGTCTTTTATTACAAAGAATTATAATAAAAATTAGCTCAAATAAGGAAAATGTGATGGCAATAATATTTTACTAACTTTAATTTTGACATTGAGTATATTACAAGAAAAGATAATATATTGGCAGATCTATTAAACAGGCCAAAGACTAAAGAAGAAGATTAACTATTTTCTTTAAAGGAATAAATATCTAATGGAAAGAAACGCATATAGAGTTTTTAAACTCACTGCAGAGAAAAGAAAAGTAATGAAATCTATGAAAAATGCTATATCTCGTATTCTAAAAATAGATAATGAGATTAGTTAAATTTCAATGAATTATGCACAGGCACTTCTGCGTCAAAAGGAATCTAAAGAAGAAAGCACTAGTTCTCAGAAAATGACTATTCTTGGCACTACATATAAGAAAGAACTAGAGCAAGAAATTTCAAGAAATATGATAATGAGACGTTTTGTTCAATATTTGGATAGTCCGAAATCATCTTAGGAAGTAAATTCGAGAACTATGGGAACTTCTTCAATTGGGAATATTAATTCTCGATTGATAACTCCCAGAGATATTTCATTATCATCTTAGCAATGGAATGATGATGAGAGATCTCAATCAAATAATATAGAAATTCGAAAGCAATGGAAGCAAATTTTTTTAAAGCTTTGCAATATTTAGCAAATGTCACTAATGCAGTCGGAATTAGTATTATTCCGATCAACGACATCTACAACAAAGCAATCATCAGAAAAGGAGTAGATTCAAGAACAGTTCAAAAACTTTATCATTTTGGACTTATTCACACCATTTACTCTGGAGAAAATTTAGAAGAGATTCAACAATTATCAGCAACCATTAAGTCTCAAATTAAGATTTTTAATGGAATCACAAAATTAAATAAAATTTATGTTAGTATTTTTAGTATTATTCCTGAATGGGATGATATTCAAAATATGAAAATTTTTACATAAATATTTATCAGAATGGGCACTATCAGACAAAAAATGATTCCAGATGAATAGAAGACTTTCAATTTACATCCATTAATTCTCAAAAACATCCCAAAAATGAGAATGAAGACCATTGAAACCAATATTCGTGGATTAAGAGAAATTCTGACAGACAATAAAAAATATTACACTTTTTTTCAAGATAATATCCTTATCACCAATCCATCTAAAGAATGACATAAAAAAAAATCTTCTTGAAGAATACTTAGACACAATTATTGAAAGTAGTTTACCAATGGCAGAAACAACCAAAGAACCTTTTAGAAAGTTGATAAAAAAGGAATCTCCAGCCGAAAGCAAAAGCTCAAGATAAAATTTAATGGAGCTGGACCTCCTTTGAAGAAAATCAAAAAATAATTGAAGAAAAAAGACAGAAATGTTGATGCAAGCAATGATGTAATAGAACAATAATAGATTGTAATAATGTAGTTCAATAATACAATAGAGGCAGGGTGCAACCTCTATCAAAATCCATTTATGTATCAATTATAGGCACGACTGAAAACCTCAAGCTTAAGTTTACTCTTAAAAGCTTTTAGCCTGCTTATCTTTTGTAAAAATATTTCAAAAAATGAAATTCTAATTTCAGAAATCATTCTTTCTCAGTAGCCTTAATAGTTAGCAATTGCAATCCAGTAGGAAATATAAAAAAATTATTTTCTATACCTAAGAGAGTCAGATCACTCATATATCATAAATTCTCATTAGAAAAGTCACACGTCTACATCTTTGTTGCTAGCTGAATATTGTTCAGTAGTGTCTCCTGGTGTTACCAAGTCCATCTTCAAGTAAGATAGGGCAGAATGGTACAAGTTTGGACAAACTCAACTTAACCCAGAACGTCAACAGTCTACGGGTGAACTGTTATAAAAAATCGTTGATAACAGAAGTTTAGCAGCATTGAAGGAAACATAGTGGAATTCTAAAGGAGATTTTAAAGGTATATCGAAATCCTGATATCTGTTAGTTATGGTTATAATTTTCAATTCTATTTCTTATTCTGAAAATTTTGAGATAATTGATAAAAAATTATAATATAATTTACAAATTTTTGTTTCAAAATAAAATATCTATTTCATATGATCTATATAAAAAATACATGACATAAGAAAAAAATTATTTTTATTTTATTTGCAATAGATTAGCGACTACATAATTTTGTCGCTGAACCGTCGCAAAAAGTGGAGCGGTATTTTTCCTCCAAAAGTAGCGACTAAAACCTTTGTCGCTAAATTTTCTAGTACTAATTTTACGAATAAAATTTAAAAAATTAGCGACGGTCTTCTGTCGCCAATCCGTCGCAAAACATGGCGCATAAATTTTCCGCCAATAATTAGTGACTGTTTGTTATTTCCGTCGCTATTTGTCGCAAAAAATGAAAAATAACCTTCCCACGACAGATTGTAAAATAGTTGCGAAACCGTTGCAAACTGGAGACGGAAATAAAGCCGTCGCTAATTTACAATTTTTTTTTCTGCCTGCTCAATCCACATGAATTAGATGCAAAACCACCCATATCGCATTTAAACAAAGCATGCTAAAACAAATTAAGCTTACTTTTCCAAATCAGATTGGGTAAAATGGTAGCCATGTTTCATTTATCTCATTTCCGTTTTTGAATCTTTCTTTTTTATTTATTGTTTTTATAAAAACTCATAAATCCGTTCTCTATAATGCCCCTTGCTAGATTCACTTCTCTTAGGGATACTATAATAATTTTATTGTTGTCTAATAACTCTTTAAGGACTTATTGTTGCAGGGGATCACTTCTCATAGGGATACTATAATAGATTAATTGCATGTTTTAATTTAGCTAATGTACAGTTATAGTTGTAATTAAGGTAGAAAATCAAGAGTTTTTATTCTTCCCCTACTGTTATACTTATACTAGTATTTTATCAAGTGGAGCACTTGTACAAAATAGTCCCTATATCTTGATAGAGATTTCTCAAACCGAAATAGGTATCTTCATATACTTATCAACATACTTTCTCACTGTTCATTGGAATTAAATAAGATAAAAAAACTCAATTTTTACATGATGGTTAATTAAGTTCAATGTCTTGGATTATTATAGAAACAGAACAATAGGGAAACACCTAAGAGAGAATCAAAAGAAAACCTATTACCTATTTCAACTGTGAATTTGACGAAACATACACATCAACAGCTAACATAGAGAGATATATATGAATTTGCACATTGCCCAATAAATTTATTCAAGTTTTGGGTTCACATTCTTTATGCATTCTCTTAACTTATCATTCATTCCTTTATGTCTTCTCTTGCAAATCTTCGATTCCTACATGCATTTTGCTCGAAGTGGACAAGTGACTATTTATAGAATATGATACATCTGTTTCATACTTCTTTTTTCTGGTTTCTATATGTCACTTTCACTTCCCTTCTTCCAAATTATTTCCCAATTATCATTTTGAATTCGCATATCTGATTTGTCCTTGAAGCTTCTTTTTAACTTGCCATTAATCCGCATACTCTACTGTAACTTCTTTTTTAATTTTGAAATTTCTGAAAACAGAAAGAGGCCTCTGTACTGTGTCTTTGATTTTTATATTATATATATGTTTTGCTCTTGCACTTATTTTTTGTTAAATGCATGCAAATTCTAAGTCTATGCCTTACCTTCCTTCTGTAATTGTTACAACTACAATGCTGCATGTAATTGATGGTATAGAACCTTGTGAAATATCAGTTGATATGTGAATCAAGTTGATATAAAACATATGAAATGGCTGCTCTGTTTAACATAATGCCTATTTGCTGGAACACAATAGGACAAGACACATTTCATAAAAGCCAAAAAAAAAAGTCCTTGAATTTGTTCTTTTTTACGTTGCCTTCAATTTCTAAACTTTTATTTTACTGCATTTATTAAATTTTATCAATTTTGGATTGAAATATAATATTATTTAATATGTATTGACTCATTAAACTCTCATTTTGATTTTATTAAAATTTATTTGAATCTTATATATATATATATATATAAGTTTAAATACCTAATGCAGTACAATAATAGTTTAATAATTTTTATAAAAAAATTATAAATTTAGGTATCCAGCATGCATCTTTACTTCATAATATACAAAGTAGCAGACAAAACAATTCAAATATTTCATTAATATTTTCCTTTTCAAACTATCCAATTAATAACATAAGGCTAATTTATTAAAATATTTATTGGGTACATCAAACGTGCCATAAATTAGTTTTCATCTAATGGTTTATGTTTAGTGCATACACTACTTCCAACATATCAAATCATCTATCACAAAATAAGCTTTCCTCTTTGTATTATTTATTTTTCTTAAATCGATGGCGATTTTTAGCACAATTTATCATGGTATCATATATTACTCTAATACAAAAGGAATTTCAAGTATTATATGATGAACTCGATCAAGTGTTGCTGAGCCAAAGACGAAAAGCTCAGCATAAATGGTTTCACAATCCTCTTTTGATTTTATTTGTTTCCGTTGCTTCTTTTCTCATTGTCACCTATAATTTATTTTTCTGGTTGGAACCTTCCTCCCAATGCTCCATGATTATATACAGCAGCTTTTATCAGCGAATAGTTTTGAATGGAGTGAGTTAGAAGGAGGTCTCAAAAGAGACCAAAGAGTTCTACTAGGGAGAATTTAAGGTATATGTATATATTTTTTTAATCAATTTTAATGGTTATTTTCATTCATAAATTTTGCATTCAAGTTAGATTGAATTTATAATTATATTTAATTACACACTACTTGTAATATAAATGCAGAAGAAATGCTATTGGGATCTTGAAATCAATGATCTAATTAATATAGGTTGTGAGACAAAGGCTGCAATTCGTTATAAAGATTTCGTTTACCGTCAAAAGGAGGCCAAAGAAAAGCCAATAGGCTTTCTAAAAACTGTGTGGACTAGATGGAAACAGATTTTCAATCTCCTTATATACACTGAAGTGTCAAAGCAAAAAAAGCATAACCGTTGTGGAAGATCTGAACAAGAAAAAGCTTCGGAATCGTACACTGGTGGTTCAATTTCTATTATCGAGCATATGTCACGATTGGTAAGTATATTACTATTTTTAGTTTCTTTAACATTAAGTATTATGTTTATTAGATGCTAATTATTATTGATGAGCACATATTTATTTTGAATTTTGTTATGAAAATGTGTTGCCATAAGTATGACATAGAATATTTTGTCGTTAGTGTTGAATTGAGATGATGCCGTGTTATTGTAGTGGATTGTGTTTATGGCTTTTGTGTAAGAAAGCATATTAATTGGTCATATTTCTATGATAACTCCACACTAGTTATTTATTGGTCATATGCCTATGGCAGCTTGTTGGATTTTGTTTGGTCATATGCCTATGGAAGCTTGTTGGCTTTTTTTTTTTTAAGATGAAGAAGATTGTGATCTAATTGCTTATATGCCTATGGAAGCTTGCCAGTTATTTAGAAAACATAAGCTAAATTGTTATCAAATGTAGGAGAAGTAGAATGGCTGGCAACCTACGCTTCCCGAGGCCTTCCTACACACACATTAAATCATGATGGAAAGTCTTAGGTGGCTGAATGTAGTAGGAAAGTGCATGTAAGTAATATGAAATTTATTAGTTCTAGCCTTTACAATTATTTAAAGATTCATGTTTTGTAAATTATGAGTTTTTTTCCTATTTATGCTTATTATTAATTTTTGTCATTTTATAGGAAAGGTATGAGCAACTCCGAGATCAGTGATCATAAGGGAAATCATCTGTGGATGAGATTGAGTTATTTTGTGAGGCTACAAAATGCAATAAAACAAAACGATTATACGGATTGGGCTCGTGTGGCTCTCATGTTGGATCCACATCAGCTCCATCACACCATCACGAGTCCAACACTGCATCTCATCCTAGTGGTACATTGTTGACCAAGGAAGATGTCAAGGAAATTGTCACAGAAACCATTCGAGCATTGTTTCCTCACTTGGGGACTCAAGGACCAATTAATCAGCCTAATACTACTACTGATGGACCTGGACATGACGGTGTTACCCTTTCAGCTGCGCAAGATGTTCATCCACATAATGATTCTCCATCTGCTCACGATGATTCTACTTCCCGGTGACATCAGCGGTGTTGCGTGTTTGATTATTGCTTTATTTAAGTTTTATTGCTAATATCATTTTGGATGATATTATTAGTATGTTGATGTATTTTTTTAAGAGATATATTATGATCATGGTAAAATTGTGTATGATTTTAATTAATTTTAATATAGATCATATGAAATGGATATTTTATTTTGGAACATATATGTGTGTGTGATCATTGTTATGTGTATAATAAAATAAATTGTTGATTATACCGGATGAAAATTAATAAATATAAAATAAATTAAAATAATCAATCATTTTGAGATAATAAAACTGTCGCTAATATGTAACAAATTAGAAATTTAAAAATATTTAGCAACAAAATCAGCGACTAACATATGTTGCTAAAAATTGTTATTATATTTCTCGCAACAAATTTCAAAATTCATTTAGCAATGGTTTTCCTTTTTCGCGAATGAATTTTCTGTCGTGAATTTAGCAACTGAATTAGTATTCCATCGCCAATAAATTACCGGCTGATCTTTTCTCGACTATTCGTTGTGCAGTCATCAAATAGTATTCGTGATGGAAAATGAGCCATTAGCGACAGAATTGACCGTCGCGAATCAGCAGTTTTTTTTGTAGTGATAATTACAACATTATATCATATTATACCACATAATACCATTGTCACATTTTTACCTCATTCAAACAAGTCCTTATTCTCTGGTAGTGAAGTTTAATAGGTCAAAAAGCCAAGCTCATATAATTAAGATGGAGTTCTTCTTTTATATATATGCATACATCATGCAAGTAATTAAATAGAAAATTAAGCTGTGATCATTCTCATTTTGAAATGAACGATAACATTTCTAGTTCCTCGACTCCCATGCATATTTTTTTTGTAAAAGTTATTTTTTATCATTGAATATTTCAAAAATTAGCTTTTAAAAATATGCCGATATTAGGGGTGGAAAAAAATAAAAAATATGTTTAATTTCAAAATCGGTCCGAAATTGAACTGATAATAGATTTGGTGACGATTTTTAATTTTTATATTTTTTGTTACGGTTTTGGGTTTTTAACGGTTAACCGTTATTTTACAATTAATCGGATCATAAATATACATATTATATTTTTATTTTTATACCTTAATTTTTTATATTTTCATATAAAATTTATATAATTTTTTAAACTATATTTATATTAAATCATTTTCTTTAATTATATAGTAATATTTATATATAGTATTCGATTAACTTTTATATATGTTATTTTTTTATCATATATTGGTATTCATATTTTACTTAATATCATTTAATTATATTTTCTTATATTTTAGAGTTTATGTTATAATATTTAATATTATACAAAATTTCATTTGACTTATAATCAAGCATATTAATTTTCAACAAATATCAAATATATTTTATAATATTAGCTATTAATTTATAAAATATGAATTTTGACTCGTAAATTATGTTTTTTTTTATTTTTATTGTGAATTACTTTACATTTTTGAAATTTAATTGAATTTTATCTAATTTTTTTATAATTTTATATTATAAATTTTAATAGTTAACCGAAAATATTGGTTAATCAAACTGAAAAAACGAACCAATGAATTGATTAACCGATTGTAACAAACTGGTTGATAGTTAATGATTTTAATAAATTAATATTAATGTACTAATTAATTTTTTACTTATAAACCGATTAATCGGTTAATGCTCATCTCTAACCAATATACTTTTTGAAATGGTTGCCACGTATAATGTTGGCTTGCAATAATGTTTGATACCATGCTGACTTGGATAATACATGTTCGAATTGATCGGTCGCAGCCAAATATACTTTTGCTGCAATAAATGTTCAATTAGGTTATTGTACTGTTATAAAAAATTATTTTGTAACTTTATCATTATTTTAGCATAAATTCGAGTAATCTTAAATGAAATTAATTCTTTTATTTTATTTTATTTTATTTTATTTTTTGCGGATAGTGAGAATTGTTTTGTCATTAGATACTTCTAAATAATGGGGTTTTTCAATTAGAAGCAAATTGCATAGCTAATTAAACCGCGAATAAAAAGTGATGATGAAACAATTGGAGAGTAGAAATATGTTGTGTCGATATAAAATTGAACAAAAAGAGAACAATTAATGATGCAGAAGAACATTTAAAAAATGGAAAAATGCAAAAGATTGGGAGCAATAAATAAATAAGGAGACACGAGAGAAGAGAATTGACTTGGCGATGCCTATTTGGCAAGAATGAAGACAAAACATTAGCTTTGACAAAGCAATAGAATCCTATGCCCCACCATATCTTGGTTTGTTCTAAATGAATCTTCTCAGGTTCCCTCCCAAGTACGGGTAAAAGGTTCTACCGAACAAAAACAAATTAGTACTGGTAAAACCATGCAATATTACGAATTAATATGCATGAAAATTTAACAATTTCCATCAACGTAGATATTTGAACAAGTTGACCCCAATTTTAATTACAAAAAAATTGATTAGTTTCGTGCCTTTGTAAACAGAAATAATCATTTCCAATCATTAGGATGGACCGATTTCTATGAACAGTATCTTATCCTCCTTATACATCCGCCACAGATATATTATCGATTTAGGGAGGTGGGTTGAATCCAAATTCAAACTAATTTAGAATCACATATTCTACGGCTTATCATCAATCCAACAAATCTCATTCACACAATAAGCATTTCTTGATTTTCTTTCTTTTTCTTCTTCTTTCTGCGTATTCTCCACATACCCAACCTTTTCTACTGAATTCCTAATTGCCCTCAAAAGAATTATCACTTTTCCAAAATTTTGCCTTTATTCAAAGTTCCTGCAAAAGTAAGCCATACCCGCGAACGCCGGCAGCCAAAAACTAGAAAGGTATCTTGACTTCTTGAGAAAAAGTTGTGATTCTTGGTTACGGCAGTTCTAACAATTACAGTTGTGATCAACACTCAATTAAAAGTGCAGAAATTTTCGAATTTGATTACTTTTATAAATATAAAATGCAGTTTGTATATATATTAGGGCGGCGCTATTTTGCTTTTTTAATTTGAGAAGACGTGACATCGTGAAGATATATTAGAGATATAGAACGATTCATTTGGGATTTTTTTAAATAGTTTAATAAATTTCAACCCATTTTAAGAGCAATTTTGAGCAGTTTGCCCTTCAAGTTTTGTGAACTCCCACATTAGTTGAAGAATTTAAGCATTGCAGCAAAACCAAATTTAGAAATTTCATTGTACCTTGATTAAGATTAATGCAACACAAAATATAGGAAATAAAAAAGTGTACAGAAGCAGCTCTTACTAAGATAAACAATCACATATTCAAACTCTCTCCTCCCTGCTCAAGAATGGTTAATTGGTGATGAAACAATTCAGAAGTCATAAATAATTGAATTACAGAAAACACATAACCTAGATAGGAAAACATAATATCTTATATGCAAAAAGTAATAGTGCCACAATAAAAGACAAGGTTAACTGCATCTCTATCTCCCACTGATGGCTACTATTACCAAGCCAAATAATAATAATAATAATAATAATAAGTAATAGTGCAAAATATGACAGTGACGATGACAAAGGTAAAACAAAAGGCAAAGATTACCAGAGAGCATTTAGAACAATGATGAATACATACAACGAATAGAACCAAAATACCTGCAAGCAAAAACCAGGAAAAGAAATTAGACAACTAACAAGGCGTAAGTTTTAGGCCTAATTAAGCTTCAAGCACAAGGGGTTTCACTAGAACGTGAACTCGACATTTTGCAGTCCTATTCAGTAAACCAGTCGAAGAATGCGGTGTAAAACAGCTTTTGGGTATATATTTGGTAAATGCTATTTTTAAAAAAATCAATTTTGTAAAAAGTGAAAAAAAAAATTTATTAAAAAAAATTAAAAATTGAAAAATTTCTGAAAGTCTGAATCTTATTTTTTTTAATGCAAATTAAATCTTCATTAATAATATAAAAAATATATCTCAAAAGTACAAATAAACTTATAATATTTAAAAATATATGAGATGTATGAAATCAATAAAGTTATTGAATAATATTTCTGAACTTTTTTAACTAAAATAGTGGATAATCGTAACATGTTATGGGTAAATTGGCTTTCAACAAAAAATTAAGTTCATATGTTGTTCATATAAAAAATTATTCCAAAATTACGAAAATTTTTATTAAGATAATAATCTATAAATTTAAAGGACAAACTTACGTCACAAAAATTTAAATTAAATTCAATATTAGCTAAAAAAATCAGATTTATAAAAACGTAAAAATGGTTTGAGCAAAAATAAAAATTAGATTTAAAATAAAAAATTTCAAATCTAAATTAATTGAAACTAAAATATAAAAATAACAAATAAAATTAAAATTTTAAATTTATATCGATCTAAAAATTATTATAAATAAATATAAAAAATAAAAAGCACACAAAAAATTAAAAAAATATAAAATTATTAAAAAGCAAGATGAAAGAGAAAAAGAGAAGAGAATAGTGGCTGCCACTTGTAAATTGATTGACGGCAACACCAAAACTAGAAAAAGAAAATAAAAGCATTTGAAACTGGAAAGAAAAAGAGGTTACGGTTTTTAAAGACCTACTTCTTTAATTGCTAATACTATTTTGTGGAGAAAAAGTTTAGTTTGCTTCTATTACTAAAACGTTAGACTTAAAGGTATGAACATGGGGAGGAGAAAAAGAACAGAAGAAAACAGAAACAATGCCAATTTCCATTAATTCAATTTTAACTTTTAAATGTAACTAATTTAGAATTTATTTTAAACAAAAATACTTTTTATTTTATTTTATAATGATAATTATACTTTATACATAAAAAAAAAAGAGAAGGATTCTTTCTACATGTCCTTCTTTATCTCTCAAGTTTTCTTTCTTTTTATTTTTCTACATTTAAAATTTTACCTTTCTATTTTTTTTTTAATTTTGAATCAAATCAAAGAAATAAATATTCTATTCTTATAGTTTTCAACTAAAATGAAATTAGTTTTGCTCAAAATGGCCACCGATTTCAACATATTGCAAATTGGATTTGCTGGTGGTGTAATATTTCAGGCGTAATACATTTTTTGATGAAATAAATGTCATAACAATTTAAATATCTATTCTAAAATGTCATTATAATTTAACAAATAATTAAAAAACTATTTTTTAATTTATAAGTTATTTAAAATTTTATTTATCAAATAATTACCTACTTTTTTGAAATACAACTTTTATAAATTGAAAAAGTTATTTTTATAAATTTTTCCAAAATGATTTTTAACATAAATCTAGCTATTTTCAAATGTCAAATATAAGGTCTGAGAGATTGATTTAAATGATTTTTTTTTTTTAATAAAGATATTGAGGAAAGGGACTGGAAGAGTAGAAGCAGAAATCTCCTTCTTGCATGAGAGCCAGAGCTTAGTTACTAAGATGAGCATAATTATTTTTTGAGATAATACATATTAATCTTTCGAACTTATTAAAAATGACGTATTAATCTCATATATTCACTGTTTACATGCTAAATGCGCATCATTTATTCGTTTTTCATGATGTGCCATGTGTTACCATAGGAAGTTAATATGTTTTTTTTAATAAATTGAGTAAATTTAATACTTGATTAGTTAATTAAGTGATTTACTAATATATTATTTCTTATTATTTTATACAGGCGTATAATAGTTTGATGATAAAAGAAATAGGGCTTAATATTGAAGAATAGAGAAGGAAAAAGGGATAAGGAATCCAAATATATTGAGGGGACAGAAATAGAAATGATGATGTGGAACCAAAATCTAAGCATCCATCGCTTTTATTTCGTCCGGATTCCGAAGAAAGTTGCATAAAGATCGATAGATGTTGTTTTCCTTTTCAAAATAAATAAATAATAAATAAATGTTGTTTTCAACCAATCATCACCACCGCCACCACTATTCACCTTTGTGGCCACAGCACCTACATCCTCGCTTCTCTCTTGGTCGCATATTTGCTCCCTCCTACCAAATTTATCCATAAATATTTTTATTTTTACAAGAAAGAGGCAATAATGTCTAATTATCTCTGATCTTTTTATAACCAAATATATATAATTTAAGATTATTGTATTTGAAGGAGATGTGTGAATTGACAAATTAAACCAAATTCGATCCGATAATATTGGGTTGGCAAATATTTATTTGCTAGTCCTATACCTAGCTAGGTTGGGGCTACTCTACAACCAACTTGCATCCTAAACCCATGGCACATATTATTCCACCACCCCGGCCCCCTTTATAATTCTGATTCATGCTGCTTTACATATATTTTTTTTTTCATTTAAAAGAAAAAAATCCAGCCTGATATTTTAATTTCCTGGCCCAAATTGTGTCGTTTTCTATTGGAGGAATTATTAATATAATTATATGATATATGTAGTTAAGAATTTAATATGATCCTAATTGGCAATATATAGCCCCACAAAAGCATAAGGAGTGTAGTCTTTGCAGAGTAAAAAGATTCTACTGCACATTATTGTGTTTGGGTTGGCCATGAGTGAGCAAACACCAGTTTTTCAAATATTCTTTTGGATCATCACAACTGACAAATGTTACCCTGAAGCATATCTTTTATTTAATGAACCAAAAAATTTCGTGAAAATTCAATAGGTATAATAAAGATACAAAATCTCTCGGAAACCAGACTATTCAAAGCTGATCAACATTTTTCTTAACTAGAAAACTAAGATTTCTACAGCCTATATTTAGAAGGACTTTTCAAATATTATTGCAGCCCTATACATGTAATGATTCTGTTATTATTGCTTATATATATATATATATATATATATATATATATATATTCAGACTGTAATAGGTCAAAATTTATTGAAAATGACTCATATACTAGTCGACTAACAGATGATGAAAGCAGAACAGAGAATGTTTGCTCGGAAGAATCCGAACGAAAGGACATATTGAGTATGTACAATCGGATAGTACACTCGGAAGGAGCTAGACGCTCGAGAGAGCGGTACACTCAGTAGAGCAGGATGCTCGCGAGAGCTAGACTGTCCGATTGGATTGCTGGAATAATCTATCTAAGTGGCATGCGTATGTGGCTAGAATTCTAGTGGATTTGGGAAAGCGCATATACGTGTTTATGTTATAGGGCAATTATGTAATTGTGTACCTGATAGGTTATGTATAAATACTAAAGTTGTAACCTAATTATGTGTGCCGCTGTAAAAGTTTGAGATCCAATATTCTCTGGAATAAAAGATTAGCCGCCACCAAGGATGTAAGTAGTTTTGGCCGAACCTCATTAAAATCTTGTGTTCTTCTTTCTATTTTCTTGTTTGTTTGTTCTTATTCATGTGTGATTTAGCCTGTTTTTTTTCCCAACAATTTGTATCAGAGCCTAATTGAGATGGCTATGTCAGAAGCGAAATTCGAAGTGATCAAGTTTGATGGCCAGGATAACTTCGAATTGTGGCAAACAAGTGTAAAGGATCTGTTGGCGCAACAAGGGATTTTGAAGGCCCTGGGATCACAAAAATCGGAAATAATAGAGGATAAAGATTGGAAAGAGTTGCAACAGCGTGCGACGGCAACCATTAGGTTGTGTTTGGCAGATGAAATTATGTATCACGTAATGAATCGGACATCTTCAGGAGAAATATGGAAGAAATTGGAAAGTCAGTTTATGTCCAAATCTCTGACGAATAAATTGTATTTGAAGTAAAGACTGTATGACTTGAAGATGCAGGAATGGTCAGATCTGACGCAGCACGTAAATATCTTCAATCAAATAATCACGGATCTAGCAAGGCTTGATGTGAGTATTGAGGATGAAGATAGAGCAATGATTTTGTTGTGTTCGTTGCCTCCTTCTTATGAACATCTGGTGACGACTCTTACATATGGGAAAGAAACTATCAAAGTTGAAGAGATTACTGCAGCGTTGTTGGCTCACAACCAATGAAAGTAGAATGCAGGGAAAACCTCTCATGGTGACAGTTTGTATGTAAAAAGTAATCAGGATCATGGAAGAAAGACAGACAAGGAAGGGTCTGGAAAGCAAAATTCTAGATCTAA
This sequence comes from Excoecaria agallocha, assembly GCA_037975025.1. Classification (NCBI taxonomy): domain Eukaryota; kingdom Viridiplantae; phylum Streptophyta; class Magnoliopsida; order Malpighiales; family Euphorbiaceae; genus Excoecaria; species Excoecaria agallocha. The sequence goes on from CM075808.1 coordinate 52,153,985, forward strand.
GTCAAAAGGCAAGAAGACGGTTCGTTATTTCAAGTGCAAGGAGCAGGGTATTCCTAACATGAGTTGGTTTTACTATCTTATGAGTAGTTGCTACAGGCCAAGGCCTAGTGTTTGGTGCTGTAAAAGCCACTATCCCGCCAATCTTGGCCAATAACCTTTCTTCAAAATCTCAAAGATGTCTATCCAATCTTCAATCTAATTCATCCCTCGTCATCGAAGGCCTTAACACTGAAGCAACCAACCTTTCTTTTAAAGAGAAAACATTACTATCTCATTAGTAACTCTTCCAGTCTCATTCAACTATTTCTCTTCCATTTTTAATCTTATTTCCTAACTGCCTAAATTTAACTCTGAACTGACCTTTGTACCAACCTTGACCTTGGAAACTCAAACTTTGGTCTCTGAATCAAGTGATCATCTAACCTTTTGGACCACCTAAATGAATATATGATGGTTGTAAGAGTCAAATGTTAGGAGTTATGTATAAGCATGGTATGCACATGATATATGAATGTAATGAATACTTTCATTAGGCATCAATCATAATCACATGCAAGACAAAGCCTTCAAATCTTATTACTCCCACACAGAAGGTTATGCAATATTTTTCCTAGGTTGACTAAGCCTATGGGTCAACAGGGTATCTGATAGATGTGTATGATACGGGTAGAAAATCGGTAGTATAACCTCTCTAATTGAAAGTACAAGCATATAAATTTTTACCATTATGTATTTTGACTAACTTATACAGATTAGGCAGGGCCCACTGGAGCGTGGTAATCTTTGACTGATACCCTTTTAATTTATTTAAGTTAGGTCAATACAAAAAGATTCACATAGCAGGAAAATATTATTATGGTCATACAACCTAGGAAAAGTAACTATTGTCACTACATAGGCTTAAGTCAAGGCTGATGAAACTTTAAGGTTATCCAAGCATGGTACTTATCAATATATCTAGTTTATCACAATCATAATGATCGATGGATCACCATTTTATATACCAATGGATACAAAACTTGAGCTAGTGGGTCTTCTTAATACCTTTTACATTGAGTAAATGTAGGATGTGTTTCACGATAGCACCAGGGCTAAAAAAGGATGTCTAACTTAATTTTAAAGCTATAATATGTATGCAATTTTGAAAGGAGATAGAATTAATAAGAAAAATCCAATTATAAAGAACTTAACCAAATTATTTTTAAGAGCAAGGTCTCTTTAGTTCATAGTGAAGTTACCACTATAACGCACGTCAGAGCCACACTCATTTTTAAGTTCGCTCTCGAAGGCCCACTTTAAGGATCCAAGACCAAAAGAGGCTCACTATAACTCATAAATTGGCTACTTCACAATAAAAAATGATCAAGCCCAAATTATTATCAATAATCAACCTATGAAGGCATCTACTAATGGGTTTAAAAAGGCAAGAATTATGAGTTGCCACCCAACAGAACGTTGAAAAATAAATCTCGACCTTTTTTGATGCCCAAATAGAAATTAATGTTTGAAATATCACTCTTACTTAGCATCTTGATTATGTATTATTTTATAATTGGATTTTAAGCATTAATCCACTTTTTTCTCTCACACGATATATTTGTGATAAAATTAAATAAACATCCCAATCAAATAAAAAAAATGATAAATAAAGCAATAAAACAAAATAAATATTACTTAAATTATTACATAGGCAAATCGTCCAACAAAGAAATAAACTATATATATAAATTGGGATATTTATTTAGATTGGGAACATCAGTTCCCTCAATGCATAGTTTACGAAAAACTCTTTTGTTCTTTATGTGATTTTTAATTGGAAAATTGGATATTGATCAATTTTATTTAGGAAAATCCCAATTTAATTAATAAAAATAATTTTAAATGACTTTTCCATTTAAAGCATGTTGGAAAATTATTTTTTACTATCTATTATATCCCCAAAATAAATACATCCAAACTAAATAAAATAAAATAAGATAAAGCTAAATAAAGCAAAATAACAAATAAAATAAATGCAAAATAAAATGAACAAAGAGAGGATTAAATCGACTGGGGCACGAATTCCTATATATGATAATCCCACGGATAATTCCATATGCCATCAAATCAATTTTCCACACAAATCACAAAAAATTAATAAATTAGCATGGTAAAAAGAATAAGCAACATAAAAAAATTAAAATAAAATATAGAATGACAGAAACACAATGTTCACATAAAGATACAAAAAATTAATTAATTATCAAATATCTATAGAATAGCAAAAAATACAAAAAATACATCAAAACAAGCCTAAAGTCAGCCACAGATGCTCTTGGACAGGTGACAAATGCCCTTGATCAAGGAGGGACGAGACGAGAAGAAAACACCGTGATGTCCCATACGTATGTCACTTTGACAGATGGCTGTCTATGGTGGTTTCTTTCCATCTGTTACTTGAGGGACAAATACAGAAAACTAAAACCCAACACAAAATCACCAACAACCTCAAATAAACCCTAAATGCATGATCATATGAATCTAAAACATGCAGAAACTAAGATTTTAGCCATAAATCATATTTCAAATAATAATAAAAAAGAACCTAAAACAACATCTAAAAAATATAATTCGAATCATGCATTTATGGAGAAAACATGCCAAAAAATATTATCCTATCAAATATATAGGTTCTAATCAACATGGCATTCAACTAAGCATACGGATTTAGATAAATAACGCATAAGAATACATTTATTTTTATATTCAAACAGCATGTACAAATGTTAACCATAGTTATAAAATCTATAAACAAAAAGCTTCAATTCAAGAGAAAAAAAATCAAAATTTAATGGTAAAAACTCAAAAAGATTGCAATTATGATTTGCCTACATAAAACTACATAAAAAAATTGCAAATACAAGAAATTGCTTATATATTATTAGTCAAATAAATTACAAAGTTTTAGATCCGGCAAAAGAAACATTATTATGCGTAAGTGTAAATCATTCCCATTTATTTTCCTTTTGTTTATATAGATAGATAGATAGATAGATAGATTGACCTTGTTTTTTTGTGGTACGAACCAATTAATATATGAATGGTAAATACAATAATAAAAAAGGTGAAATGATAACCGAAATAAACAAGAAATCTAAGAAGTACAAAATGTGTTCCTTAATATGTAAATTGCAAGAAAACGTTACTCCCTCAATCACTATTAAATGTCCAATTCATCATTAGTCACTTTAATGTTTTACCAATTTGTCCTTCATAAAAATATACAAATTAATGTTTACTTCATTAGAAATTCATTATAAGGAGATAATTAGTATAAAATTACAAATATATTCTATTTTTAATGGGTGTACACGTCTGTGAATATATTTTTAACAAGGTTTAAAAAAATGATAAACCTGACAATTATTGTGAATGTCAGAAGCTTTTGTTAAATTTAAATTAAATTTTCATCTCTAAAGTTATAAGTTTATATGCATGTAACGTACAAATAAAATTTTAAAATACACGAAATGAATAGAATATATGAAATTATTAAAAAAATATATTTGAATTTTATGGATAATTATAACCTATGTTGTAAGTAATTTGATCTTCAATTAAAAATTCAGTTTATTTATTTGTGATAGAAAAAGTATCTAACTGCTTTTCATACCAGAAAAATATATATTATTCAAGCATAATCATAATAATAATTTTTCATTAGAAAAGACAATAATTTTCAAATCGGTAAAGACAATTTGATAACAAATAAATATGGATTAAAAAAATATAGATTTAGAATAAAACGAATTGTAATTTGTATTAAAAAATATAAAATGAATGCCACAACTTACCAATGAAAGAAAACCAAGATTTTATTAGAGGGGCCCAAGATTACGCAAGTAATGGTCACCTTTTTTTTTTTTCCTTAGAGAAAAGAACATTAAAAAAGAGAGAGAGAGAAGAAATGATTGTACGGAATTTTGGGTGGGCTGGACAGCTATTTTTTCTTGGAATGTTGTTCAGGACATAGTACGTACATCATATCAAAGATTACATCGCGTTTAAATGTTTCGGCACAAACCTTTTGTACAGGAAAAACCAGTGATTTTATATACTTGTGTACGTTAAATAGTAAAAAACTGGCAGTGTATTTAGTATTGCTTGGACCCTACTTCACCAATATTTTATATTGCTGTCAATAAAAACAGGAAAGTCCGATATACATAAAATCCCCAGCAGATGCACTATCAGCTTACCTTGGCCATTTCTACTTCTCCATCTGCCATACCTTATTTTTACATTTACGGTCTTACTTTTTAACCCTTTGTTAAAAGTTTCTTAATATTATCCAGTATTGGATGGCCCAACCTCTCAGGACTAGGACTCAAAAGAATATTAATGTTTACTTCATTTTAAAAATTAACTCATTTGGTAATCAATCGATAGACAATACTTAATAATATAAGCCGAAATTATTAGCATATATAATATTTATTTATTTATTTATTTATTTATCTTTTAAAATTCATTAATGGAATTTATTTACGTGTGGTGCTAATTATAGTTCATTATATATATATATACAAAGCTATTAAACAAGTATAACTACAGCCATCAGAATTTGATTCGTGGACAATATATAATAAATTTGAATATTTGTTTTTTTCCAGATTTTTAAGGTCGTATTTCTCATTAACTGAATAAATAAGTATGAATTTTTTATATTTATAAAGACAGAAAAGGACTTAAAATGAGTTGGTATAACACTTAGTTTGAGGCTGCTAAAGATACTGATTCCATACACATTCTTATTCCTGTTCTTCTTCTTTTTCAATTTCTTTTTATTAATTTAATTAATTTCGAAATTTAATGTGTGGTGCCTATGGAGACAAATCATTGGAATTCTAATATACAAAAATATTTGATTTTCCAAGTTGCCTACCCTACACCCTTCTCCTCACTTATAAAAAGCAAGCAATTGCCATTCCTTCTGCACAAAAACA